>JAIXMR010000037.1:0-193617 GCA_025677835.1 Sporodiniella umbellata
GCGGACTCTCCGATAGATTGCAAAGGAAAGGAAAGTCTGCAATCACCCGCATTTTGGTAAGCGCCATTTTCAATATATTCACCACAGACGAACCATGCTAATGTATTGTAGAATGCTGACGAAATGGACCGGCTTATATCTTTTTTTTTCGTAACAATTAAACTATTGGAAGTCCTGACTTTTAAAAAAAGCTTCGGCCACTTGTGAGATGATAGGCTGTGCTGAAGATGATGGGTTACTGCGATATATATATATATATATGTTGTTGGTCAGTTGACGAGTAAGTTTTAGTTGCAAGCTATAGCTTTCTCTTTTTATGTATATATATGTGAATATTACCTTTATATATACTTTTTACGCTTAAAGCAGCTTTTAGTCTGAAACTCGAAAATATTATCAAGACAATTTTTTTTTCTTAAAAGGAAAACGAATATTTTGAAATTTCTCTGTTCAAAATTTTTTTATTGCTGTTGACTTTCTCTTTTTGGTATCTATTGAAGATTTATTCTTTCTTAACTGATCAGTCGATCAGGTAAAACTGTACTAGGCTGAACTTCAAAGTTTTATATTGTTTTAAGCAGTCATTTGTAAATCATATTGATATTTGTAAAGCAAACGTAGTAGGAAAGAAAAAAACAACTGCATAAAAAATACAGCTATGTAAAAACATTTTTAACGCCCTAACCTTATTCATACGCTTCTGCCAAAAAAGACCAACCAATGATATTCGAACGCAAAGTTTTTTAGAGCACAATTTTTTTGACTAGTCTGTGCCTTTTGTGGGGCCTGGTATAAGATCTGGAATATAGAGGTAGCCAGGAGAAAAGATTTTGGAAGGATTTATAAGACTAGATGAACTGTTGGATCATTCAACATGAAGTAAGGTCTGGCAAAAACAATCTGTGTATCCTAGCTTATACCCTAGCCCATAACGATACTGGAGTAAAGGCCTGAGTGGACAAAGGATCCTTGATATTGTAAATAAATCACGGGAATATATGTCTAAAAAGAGGGCAAAGTGAGGTAATGTCGTTCACAAAAAGGGGATTGATGGTATTGAACAAGAAGAATCTTCTGTTCATCTCAGAAAACACCCCATGGCTCTTTAGACTGCTCGGTATAGTTTAGTCTGATCAGCATTTACTTTGTTGTTTTTTTTTTTTTTTAAAAAAAAGAAGAAACATGCGTCCCAGCGTATCTAATTAATAAATGCAATTATTTATTTTTTCAGAAAAAGCAAGCTATGACCTATGAACTGGTCTTTTTTTCTTCCGTATTGTTGATCGAATGGCGGCTATTTTTAACAGTAACATGTTTTTTTTGTGGATTTACGTACTTGTGCTGCCGACAAACTGAAAACGTCTAAAGTTTTTTCTTCAGCTTTCAAACAGTGCTTTATCAAATCTACATTAGAGCTAAACATAGGCTATAAAATGAGCTATTCAAACTCATGGATGGATTTTGAGCGTAGTATCGTCAAGAAAAAAGAAAGATACAACCAGCCATTTTGAATTATGTAGAGAAAGGCTGAGATTTTTTGTATTTATTGTTTAAAGTAGCCTTATATTGGACTTGAAAGCTTAATCTGATTGTTTTTTAAGCTGCAATCCGATTATTGAATCAAAGCCACTGCGTTTTAGTTGTTCACAAAAACAAACGAATAAACATAAAAGTATTTTTAGATAACAGACAATAAGAGATATTTATGGCTTTGCCCTTTTTTTTTACATTGATAATTTAGACCAATTAGCTTTTTATGATTTTAGGAAACCATATTAAATGCAATTGATTTATTCAAGGAGTTTACTCGTTTTTTTTTTTTTTCGTTGAAAGAAAAACAGGGGGGTAAGTACACGTGCATATGATTTGCAACATTTAGGTACAACATTCTTATGGGGCTTTTTTATATCAATTCCTGAAAAATATTCTGTACAAACCGGTAAAATCAATACAGACCTAGCCAATGCAGATATATTCATTAGACTGTGTGAAGCATGGATTGGCTCTACGTCAAAACAAAAAAAAAAGCCAATTCTGTTCTGCAGAATTCTTTTCTCTGAGCTCACATAATTAAATAAAGTCAAATCAGGTCCTTGAAGATAAAACAATCAAAAAGGCGCTTTGCTTTTTTAAGAGTTTCTCTTAGTCTATGTGATGAGATCAATTTAGTGCACGGTCAGACCATATATTCGTTAGTACAGTTGGGTAGCAATTCAAGGGGGGGGGGTGCGTGACAAAAAGAGAAAATAGTTAGCTTGGCTTTAGATTTTGGTTGTAATGGAAGTAAACTTTTAGCTTATTCTTTTTTTGTAACACACTTCCTTTTGTAAACCAGAAAGAGCTTGTTTGTCAAAGATGAAGGTTTGAAGTCAAACTTTGCAAAAGTAAAGAAAAGAACACACCGAGTGTTTTGCACAATGCGGCTGTGACCAAGTTGGGTACAAAATCGAACAAGATTAGGCCAAGCAACGATCAAACATTCAGATGGGCATTTAACTTTCTTTTTTTTTTTTTTTTGCCTAAAAAGCAGTTCTGAGATATGGAAACAAAACGCGACCAGGCGCGACTTTTTTTTTTTTTTTGTGCTTGGTTTCATATGCAAAAAAAAATAAAAATAAAATAAAAGAGAAAATGTGACTCCCACCCCTTTATTTACCTTTTTTTTTCACTAAAAATAAAAAAAATAAAAAAAAAAGAATGTTGAGACGATCAGAGAGGACGAGGAGGACAAATGAAAACGATATTGAAAACAGAGATTTGGTTGGAGAAAAAGGCAAAAGAGAACTTGGACTTTCCAACAAAGTAAACACACCTGTTTTGAGCCGTTCAGATTCCTGGTTGAAAATCAAAGATAAAAACGCATCAGAAAAAAGTAAATAAAACAATGGCAGGCAATCTTAGTGTACTTAATTATTGTAAGCATAGAATCGCAATTATCCCACGAAAAGCCTTCACTTACACCTACTAAGAGAGAGCAATTACAACAAGGTGAGAAAACACTATATAGCTAACAACTTCGTAAAAAATAACAATTATTGTAGCTGGACCAGAAACCAGAAAAAAGATAATCGCTACCGATCGTACAGTACGCCGCCGGGAGAAAGGTATTTTTTTTTTGTTTTCAAAAGCAAACAGTTACTCATAAATGTACAGAGGTAGAAGCAGCATGGACACCCGAGGATTTGGACTTGGACTTCAGCGCCTTTGAACCTGTCAGTGAATTGAAAGCAACAGAGCCTAGTATTGAAGGTGTTGATTTTGAAGAATGGAGCGTTGAGGAGCTGCTTGGAACCAGCGGGAATACGGAAAGCGCTTATCCTGACACTGTCGAATACGGGCCACCCAAAGAAAAAGGTAAAAACTGATTGGCGTAGTTTCTTTTCTGTTTTTTTTTTTTAACCAAAACAATCTAGAACTATTCACCCCCGAAGTGGCATTAGATATCGGTGCTTTTGACAAGTGGGCCGATTTGGATGCGTATGAATTATGTCACTCGGTCAACGAAGATGAGGATTTCTTTTCTTTTGATAGCATCGGCGATTCCTCTATTGCCACTATTGACGATGCTTATTTGGACAGCGAAAGAATCAAAACAGAATTTGGCCGCAAAATGCCTTCAATCCATGCATTTGATATGACCGAAGACAGCCTAAAGATATCTGACGACGAATATTACTTTTTTCAAGACGCAGGAATAACTGAAGAGGAATACCTCTTATCTTTAAATCATGGTAGCGGTGCCCAAAACACTGTTGAAAGCATTTAATTTTTTTTCTTATTCATCCATACTTCTTTTGACTACCATTTAAAATTAAAAAAAAAAAAACAATAAAAGCGCCCTTCAAGCGTGTGTGTGTGTGTATGTGTGACTGCGCCAATTTTTACCATCAACCCCAATTTTTTGAGTGCCTTTTCTTCTTCTAAAGGAATAAAATAAAATATGGTTTTAGCTGACTTGGGACGCAAAATCAATTCGGCCTTGACCGAATTAACAAAAGCACCTGTTATTGATGAGAAAGTAAAAGATCGGAATTCAAGAAAAGTTGAAGCTAAATAGGTACACAGGTTTTGGATTCACTCATCAAACAAATATGTGCCGCTTTGTTGGCTTCCGATGTGAATGTGATGCTTGTTCAAAAACTTCGTAGCAACATAAAAAACACTGTCAATTTGGAAGAACTTGCAAACAGTGCCAACAAAAAACGTCTGATTGAAAAGGTTTACATCTACATCTGAAGGGAATTCTCGACCTAAACAATTCTATAGGCTGTCATGGACGAATTATCCCAACTAGTCGATCCCAAAGTCGAGCCCTATAAACCACTGAAACGGCGTACGAACATTTTCATGATGGTCGGTCTTCAAGGTGCTGGTAAGACAACCACCTGTACAAAAATTGCCTCCTTCTATCAACGCAAAGGGTGGAAGGTTGCTTTAGTTTGTGCAGATACTTTCCGTGCAGGTGCTTTCGACCAACTGAAACAAAATGCAACCAAGGCCAAGATACCTTACTATGGTAGTTACACTGAAACAGATCCTGTCACCATTGCGGCTGAAGGTGTGGAAAAATTTAAAGCAGAAAAGTTTGAGATCATTATTGTCGATACTTCTGGAAGACATAAACAAGAAACAGAGCTGTTTGAAGAAATGAAACAAATATCTTCTGCTGTGGTAAGAGGGCGAGTATTAAAAAAAGTTGTTGATGCTCAATAAATATGCCCATAGAACCCAGATACCACTATATTTGTAATGGACGGATCCATTGGTCAAGCTGCAGAGTCACAAGCCAAGGCATTCAAAGAAGCTGCTGGATTCGGCTCCATTATTATCACCAAGATGGATGGTCATGCAAAAGGTGGTGGTGCAATCTCTGCGTAAGACCCCATTACTTAAAAAAAAATACACACACACACATATACACACACTAGAGATTAATATTTTTAATAGAGTTGCAGCAACAAACAGCCCCATTATCTTCCTTGGTGTAGGTGAACACATTCAGGACATGGACCGCTTTGAGCCCAAAGCGTTTATTAGAAAAATACTTGGTGTTCAAGATATGCGAGATGTCATTGAGCAGGTCCAAGACAACATTAATATAGGCGATAACAAGAAATTGATGAAAAATATTGAAAAAGGTTTTGTTTGTAAAAATTTATTGACTGGAACAACAAAAGAACTAATAGCCAGTTTGATTAGGACAATACTCTCTACGTGATATGTACGATCAATTTCAACAAATATCGAAAATGGGCCCTCTTTCAAAGGTATTTTCAACTTAAAATGATATGGGGAAAATAGAGTGCTAAAACGATTGCAGATTATGGGTGCTATACCTGGTATGCCCCAAGAAATGATGGCAGGAGCTGAACAAGAAGGAGGCAAAAGAATTAAGCGTATGATGTGTATTATGGATAGTATGACAGATGAAGGTAATTTTTTTTTGACTATCTGTTTTACCTCAAGTTAACCTTCTATCAAGAACTTGACGGAGACGATAAAGTATTCAAGGATATGAAACGAGTGGTTCGCGTAGCTCGCGGGTCCGGCACAACAGTATGCGAAGTTCAGGAGATTTTGTTCCAATACACCAAGTTTGCAGAAATGGTCAAATCAATTGGTGGAAAGAACGGTCTTATGCAAAACATGAAGAACATGCAAAATATGGATCCTAGAAGAATGGGCTCTATTGCAGAAATGGCAAAGAACTTTGGCATGAACGGCAATCCAAACGATCTAATGGCTGCAGCTAAACAAATGGGAAATATGTTTGGCGGAGGACGTGGAGGAGGAGGAGGAGGGATGCCTAATATGGCTGACTTGATGAAGGCGATGAAATTTTAATAAAGTATCTTTTTGTTTTACCCTTTAACATTTTGGTCTTTCTGCTACCAATTGTATTTGGTTCTACATGAAACATTCATCAATTTTGCGGCTTGTACAGCGTTTAGGCCCTTATAAACGTACAAAAAAAAAAAACGTATCCTTGGCATCATTTCCATGATGTATATTCTTAACATTCTGTTTACAAGCAGCTTTATGACTTTTTTTTTCAAGTGGTTTCAGGTCTATATAAACCATCATTCGTTATATCCTCCAGAGAATATACTTAATCGTTCATTTCCGTTTGTACAAGCTCCAAATCGTCTTCAAAATAAACTTCAAAAGAAAAAGATGTGCCAAAAATTCCACAATAATGTATCATAATCTCAATTTGGATTAGTGTGCTATACGTAATTCTAAGTGTACCCTTTACTTTCACAGGGTGTATCTGTTTCCGAAGATAACAAGAATATAATACCTCAAGTACAAAAGCAAGAGTAATATTTTAAATACTTTTTTTTTTTTTGCTGCCTCAACATGAAAGTAGCTCTCCAAAAAAAGAAAAACTTGGGTTGTCCGCAACCTGCGGAAATAAGCAGCGCTTTCAAAAAAAGAACACATTTGTTCGAAATTATAACAAGCGATATTAGATTCTATATTAAGCAGCCTTTGTTTTGAAGAAAGATTCAATCTAATTACGATATTGCACGACATTGAGGCGTGACCCTAATATAAAGTAGTCTTGCTCTTTTTTAGAACCCTAAAACAGAAATTGAACTGATAACAACAATATCTTATCGGTTTCCAAAATACCAAGTCTATCTCTCCTAAGAAACTCAAAATACAAACTTTCTTTTCTTCTTGTTAAGATTAATATATACATTATGAAAATCCAACATGACTGCTCAGGCTGTATTAAATGTAGAAGCTGGCAGCCAAATATCACCAAATGCTATAACTGCGAAGCTGTGAATACACCTCTTTGGCGAAGAGACGATTACGGGAATATCATCTGTAACGCTTGTGGATTATACTATAAACTTCACCATGTTCAGAGGCCAATTGCAATGAAAAAGAATGTTATAAAGAGGCGTAAAAGATTCCATAGTATACCACACCAAATGATGTTTACAGAAAAGAAAACCTATAAACCAGCTACCCCAGAACCAAAGACACAGAAAGTGACAGGACTGAGCAGTAGCAACTTCGACCTGTCTTCTGCAATTCGATCCTTATTAACATATTCTCCTACAGAGGAACCATACGTTACCTCATCTATTTCCTCACTCATTTCTCAGATTTTAGCCGATCGAACTGAGTTTCATAGAATCTTGGAGATAAGGAAAAATGAACTTCGGAGCGAGCTAGATAGCATATCTCGCCTACTATCCGGCATTGGAGAAAAAACACAAATTGTCTCTTCTCAACAAAAAGAGCTTGAAAAAGAAAAAAACACGCTACCAACACTTTTGAGACCTGATGCTTTCCCAAAAGGCAATAAGAAAATCCCATCTTTAGTAGAAGTCGCCCCGGCGCTTTACTCGTCGCGTCTTCCTAGAGGACACGCAACAAATCAAACACTTTCTAGTTTTTTCCAAACGAGCCGTTAGTCTTGCCTATAATTCTTTTTTTTTTATTAACAATAAAGCCATGTTGTTAGCTGATCTATTGGGATCTCGAAAACTGCTTTGTGCATCTTTTTTTTTGTATACAAATCAAAACAAGGTATAGACTGATGATGATTTAATTTTCACGTTCATTTATCTTTGCTCAGATCAAATAGTTTTTCGTACTCAGTTACTCAACTTTGACTACAAAGGCCTAAAGTTTCTTTACGTATTAATTATTTAGTAAAGCTTGGGGTATTTTTGTTCCCTAATATTCTATATTACTTCAAGTAGACACATTTACTTTCTGCATTCACTTGCTTCTAGTCTGTACCTGCTTTAATAAACAGTAAGATATTTATCTATTTTTATGATTCATACATTAGTGAGCAGTATACTGCTCTTGCAAAGTTTCAAAACGGTACACAATTGGCTCCATATCAAGCTTATAGAAACCAAACTCAACATACAGATTCTTTTCAGTTTAGTAGGTGTGTTTATTTTTAGCCTTGATATAGCGACACAAACTTCAAGCACTAGCAGCCTTGATCCATTGAAATACCCAAACGCTCACTCCATGTTGCTTTTCAACAAATAGTCAAGGCCGTACTACAGTATTTAAATAAACATTCCAATTTTTTTTTCCATCGCTCAATCAATATTACAAGCTTGAATAAAATAACACAAAATTACTCAAATAAAGTACTTGTTTATAAATCTTGAATCAAAGAGGTTTACTAAATGATAACATTCGCCGTCTAGACAGAGAAAGCTCAATTGAGTATAGAATAACGTTTAAAAAAGGTTATACTTTGACGCTATAAAATAAATTTAGGCTATTTATTTACTGATTTCTATACAGCCTGGTAATTCCAAAAACGTGAAGAAACAAAATACACACCTACCTATTATAGAGCAAGACATAAATTAAATAGATGCAAAGGTGGCATTTTTTTTATTATCATTCCATGTGAGCTATATACGACTAGCTTGATAATTAATACTGTTTTAGAAATAGACAGTTTCTCTTTTCTAGAGTTTAAAAAAATTTTCCTGAGGAGGGGCAAAGTCTGAAGGCTCCCAACAACCAAAAATTCAAAACCAAAGAAAAAGTTTGCTATAAGAAAAAGATCAACGACCAATCAAAAAACTGAGAAACGAGTGTTTCAACGCCAAAAGCTTAAATACATAAGAAAACAGTATAGTTCATTTTGTGTAGCTTACGAGTGAACTGATGAATGTAGATGAAAGTTTATTTCTTGACGGACAACCAAGCTAATCATGAATTACATCCTAAAGTGAGGACATAGCACACAGTTTCAAGTTTTTATTTCCAGAATGTACCGCAATCAAAAACTCTTGTAAAAACATGAACCATAGAAACTTGATAGCCTAAAAGCCTTGTATCTGATTTTATTGAATACTTGGTATTGTAGGCTGTGTGACCACTTTAGGTGTATACTAGCTATCCGTGAGACAAAATATATGTTCGAAATGCCACAGCAGCTTTTAATTGAGTCAATAAAAAACTAAAAACAACCAATCATTTTTAAACAGACCCTCAATTTTGTTTTTCGTTTTTTTAGGATCATCATCTAAAGTAACTACCACTCTCTAGATTTATATCAAAACATCTCTACCCTGAAGACACTGATCAGGTCAAAACACATTACGAATACAATTTACGGAACTCAGTTCTGAGTTCTTTTGATATAATTTTTTATACGATTTATAAATGCTTTATATCTCAGCGAACACAAACCTCGTTATCGCCAAGGTTGATCAAGCTTATATGCGACGACAAAAGCCCAAACAAAGGTTAATATGAACTATATATTTTATTCCAAAAAGAAGAGACTTTTTTTTTTCAAAGAAAACTAAATACAAAAAATAAAGAAATGAAATCATCTAAAGAGTCTTATCAAAGATGGCTCCAAGAGAAGCCCAGACAGACTTGGGGGATTGAGCAGCATCGACACCATACCAGATTCCTTTTTTCTTGTAGTAATCAACAACAGGAACTGTTTGTTTGTGGAAGGCGTCCAAACGCTTCTTCAAGGCTTCAGCGTTATCGTCAGAACGTTGAACAAGAGGTTCGCCAGTAACGTCATCCTTCATTGCAACCTTGGGAGGGCTAAAAATAAACATAAAAGATCAATCTCTATCACGCTTTAAGAAATTGTGCAGTACTTACTTGAATTCCTTGTGGTAGGTTCTACCGGAAGAAGGGTGAAGCAGACGGCCGGTGATACGAGAGACAAGAAGACTATCATCAATGACCAACTCAACCACAGAGTTCAAGGGTTTTTTTCTGGATTCAAGCATATCGTCCAACTTTTCAGCTTGGACAACAGTACGAGGAAAACCATCAAGAATAAAACTAAACACCAAAAGATGAAAACGATACATCAAACCCCAACGTGTTACCCTTTTACTTACCCGTTTTTACATTCAGGATTGTTATCCAAGTTTTCTTGGATCATACCAACTACGATTTCATCAGAGACAAGTCCACCGTCATCCATGATTTTCTTTGCAGCCAAACCAAGAGGGGTTTTGGAAGCGACAGCAGCGCGAAGCATATCACCAGTAGCCAAGTGACAAGCACAGAACTTATCCTTGATAGCGGGAGCTTGGGTTCCTTTACCAGCACCAGGAGGTCCCATAAGGACCATACGCAGTTGTTGCTTAGGTAAGCCCCCATCAACCTTCTTTTCAAGAGCTTCGAATTTAGCGTGAAGGGAATCGATGTTCTTCTTGATTTCTTCAAGGATTGCTGAGTGTTTGTCGGCCATGGGGGGTGTATTTGTTTAGAAAAAAAAAATAGAATCAAGAAAAAAATTAGGGCTATTTATTTTTTGCAGGGGTGGAGTTTGAAATTGGAGATTTTGTAGAGTCACATTGGATGGCTGTTTGCATTCAGCCTATCTGAACCTCTTTCAATTTTAGTCAAAGAAATTCCATAGTTTCGTTGATTAGGGCGATTACCAGTAAGATTAATGACGTCGCTAATTAAAAAAACAAAAAGATAGTCAAAGAGGAGAGTCTCGTTTTGAAGAGTATATCATAATAGGGTTGTTTGCATTTATAAGCATGTGACAACTCTACAACTTCTTTTTTATAGTCGCGTTTGTCAACGGATCTATCGGATTTATATGCTTCAACTACAGCCTAACTCTGCCTTCACCCTCCTAGTTAAGGCCAAAATTACAGAAGTAACTCCTCAGATAAAAATTGAAGGCTGTGACGCCCAAAGCTCCAGCGACGAACCAATTTATCCTTAGGTGTCAGGCCATGCTTTAGACTAAATACATCTGTTGTTGCTATTTCGGTTTGAAATTGCACCTCCCTGCTTTGGGCAGTTCGAATGGTGTCTATTATTCAAAGGGGAATATATCCAGTGAACAGTAATGTTATAGTGGGTGTTATCTAAAAGATGTATTGTGATACCATTATTTCCGGAACTATAGGTACGCCACGAGGTTGAAATATCGAGTTAAGCAACATTGGGTTCCATCACGAATACAAGGCACAATTCCCAATAGTTCGTAGACAATTACTGATGGTCTTTATATGTTTAACATTTCCATTTAAAATTCATCTTTTTTAAGCTAAATTTGATAGTAGCATTGTCTTGCGAGCCCTATTTGAGCCCGCCAATTATGTCATCAATAGCCATGTAGATCGATTCTCTAGTAAGCTTTCCAAATATGTATGTTTATGTATATATATATTAAGATCTAGTTTTTATTAAAAAAAAAAACCAAGGTTTAGAATGCAGAAGGGTAAAGAGTTTCCGTTTCCCTGTTAAACTCGCAATCGGCTTGATTCTTAGACAAAGCCATTTTTCTTGTAGCCGTATTTTTAAATAGTAGTTTGTTCGGATTTTTTACAATTTATTGTGCGTTTATTTGAATTATTTTTACTAATAGAGAGTTTTCAAAAACTTTTATATAGAGCATATGTGGTTGAATTGAGAGTTAAATAGGGGTTTCTGTTCATACACATACAAAGTTAAATGAACAACAGAAGTAATGCCTGGCGACTTGTCGATATAATGATTTTCAAATTTGTGGTAGATGCTTTTAAACAGCTCTATTATTTGTCTCACTCGCTGTGCTACTTGTAGTTGATGTACAAAAATACAGGCTTATGTAATCCAATCACATGAAAACGCAAGTGAGGTAAAACTTAATTTGTAAATTTTCCTAACACACATATCGAAAACGCACTGTAAGCAGCATGTTAAATACAAAAAAAAAAGACTGTAGAAAAGTATTGGAATTAAAACCTGTTTTTTTAAAATAATTTCTGTGGATTCGGCAGCATTTAAAGCACTATGAATACAGCCTATTGAACACCTCTTTCCCTCTTTGGCTTAGAATATGATTGCTTTCATATATCAAAAAGGCTTTCTACATACCCACGATTAAAAACGTTTGTTCTGCAAGTAGTTTCGCTTATAAAAAAAAAATACCAAGTATGTTTTGTTCAAAAGAAAAAAGCAATTTGCAGTTTGTTTCCGTTATTTGAGAGCCTGAACAAAAAAAAAAAAAAGTAGTGTCTATATAATGAATAAGTGAAGGAAAATACGAATAAAAGTCAGAAACGCAACTTTGAGAGTCATCAGTCTTAAAATAGAGTTAGAGGTGCTTCAATTGTTTCTGTAATTTTAACTATCAACAACGCTGTAGTCAGTTGACAGGAAGGAGAAATCAAACGCCAATACTTCAGAAAAATTTAAACACAGAAAAAAGGGACTGGACCCTGTTTTGGATCTATCCAGTTTATCAAATACAGTGTGTCCAAAATCTATGTCGTGTTTTATACAAATATAAAGCACCGACTTTGAGTCCACCCGTATATATCGAATACCTCTTCACTTTTCTCGGTTTATTTTATCTCCCCATCCTCTCTTCTCTTTTGCCTGGTATGTCATATATCACTTATTTAGAAGGTAAGAAAATAGTAGAAAAAACAGTTTTTTTTTTTCAAAAAAAAAAAAAGAACGCATTAACTGTAATTTATTATTCGTTTTTTGGGCGCTTTGTTTGTCTTTTATCGCTGTTAGCCAACTCTTCTTCTCTTTCCATTTGTCTTAGCCACTGCTTATCTGTCATGTTATCATTGTATGTTATAGACTCCTTCACTCTCTGTCCTCTACCAAAGACTGTATCTAAGGCGTCCGATTGGTAAGCATCGAGCATTGCATCGTTTTGATAAATATCCGGTAACTCCCATTCTTGAATAAGGCGTTCTGGTTTTTTGTTAGTATCCCCATATTTCCGCTTCCACTCTTCTGTGTCAGCTCGATGTCTTTCGAGATCCATTTTTGTAAAAGTAGCATATTCTTGATCTGAGCGCTTCAGTATGACGTTTAATTCTTCATCATCTAAATCGTCGCTTTGCTCTTCGTCTCTAGCGTTGCTTTTATCTTCTAGTAACGACCTTAAAAATGCCTCTCGGTCTTCCTCCGTACTGCGGTGGTCAAATTTACCAGCCTGAATTACCTTTCCATCAATGTCCAGTTTGTATTGAGCTCTCGCCAATATATTCTCTTCGATGGAGTCTTCTGTGATGAGCCTAAAGATTCGCACTTCTTTTGTTTGGCCAATACGATGAGCACGATCTTGGGCCTGTAAATCTTGATGTGGGTTCCAGTCAGAGTCAAAGATAATAACTGTATCAGCAGTTTGCAGATTCAGACCAAGACCACCGGCACGAGTTGAAAGTAAAAATACAAAGTAAGGTGAATTGGGGGCATTGAACTCTTTTAATAAATTAGATCTATCGTCTGACTTGGTTGAGCCGTCTAGACGCATGTGTCGAAACCCTCGGTATATACAAAAGTCTTCCATAATATCCATGATTTGAGTCATTTGAAAAAAAATAAGCACCTAAAAAATAAACTATTCAGTATCGACTCACGGTTTCTGCCACTTACTCTATGACCAGTTTCTCTCAGTTTCGGCAATATGCGGTCTAGTAAATCGAACTTTCCAGATACACGGTAAAGCAGTTCATTGCTGATTTTGTAAGGGTTGATCACTCTCTCAACTTCTTCAAAAACAAACGGGTGGTTACATATTTTACGCAATTGCATAATTGTGTTGTTCAACCCCTTAATACTTGTTTTTCTTTGAAAAGTTTAGCAACATTAATGGGGCTCAAACCAACTTACCCATTGCTAGAATTAGATCCAAACAGAATACCATACTTCTTCATTTGGTAATATAATTTGAGTTGGAGAGCCGACAGCTTGCATTTGATTACAGTTTCTACTTTATCAGGCAGTTCTGATTCAACATCTTTCTTTAATCTTCTTAGTAAAAATGGACGCAATACCTATAAAAATATTGATTTATAACTGTGACTCATAAAACAAATAGATATATATCTGTATATAATAACCTTATGAAGCCGCTTGATAATCAATAGCTGTTCTTCCTCATTCAGCTCGACTTTGTCCTGTACACCTTGATTGTTAAAAGGGGTATTGAACCATTCCTCAAAGCTTTTGACCGAATTAAAAATCTTGGGTAGAATAAAATTCAACAAAGCCCAAAGTTCAGGAAGGTTGTTTTGTAATGGCGTACCAGTCAAGATGAGACGATACCTGGCAGAATAGTATTGTCTGAGAACTAGCGTCAATTTGGACTGTGTGTTTTTCATACGGTGTCCTTCATCGATAATCATATATTGCCATTTGATTTTACATAGCACAGGTCTGTCTTTGATGACATAGTCAAACGTAGTAATTATTACTTGAAAGTCTCTATGCTTGATTTGTCTTTTTTGAATATCTTTACGAACGTCAGGAGGACCCTTGTAAACAACAGTGGTTACAGAAGGCGCCCATTTTTCAAATTCAAGTGCCCAATTGGTAAGTGTCCTATACAGAAAAAAGTTATTTCAGTACACTTACTAAATATCCATTTGCTTTAAACTTACGACAATGGGACAATGATAAGAAATGGTCCATTTTGTTGCTTTCTTTCAATAAGGTATGTAACCAGACTGATAGTTTGAATCGTTTTTCCCAACCCCATTTCGTCAGCTAAAATACCATTAAGCCTGTTATTATACAACGACACCATCCATTGAAGACCTTTAATCTATTGAAACACTCTGAATTTACCGTGCATACTAGGTTTTTGTTTTATGGGTAAAGCCTTACTTGGTACTCTTTTAGTTTTCCGCCAACCATGATGTCTGGTTGTGATACATTCTCATGAACTCGGTGAGCCATTTTGTAATAATCCACTTTTTTCCCATTTTTGTCCTGTCAATAAAGCATGAGCGTTTTTTTTTTTCAAAAATATAAACAAAATTTTACGGTAAGCAACATTTCTTCGTCAACTTCTTCATCGCTTTCAATGCTGTCGTCAAGGCTCATATTTTCGTTTTGTTGGTCCACTACTGCTTTTGTTAAAGATTCTAAATAGGTGCCGGTTTGTTTCAACAGCAGAGTTAGACGTGTGTCTTTAGCTTCATCGATTAATTTAAGATAAGCCTCTTCATCGTCATTACGAAGGGCTCGAATACGATCTTTTGATCTTTTATCTGCTCTTCTCTGCTCCTCTTTATCAATATGTGCATGATATTGTAAAATAGCTTTCCCCAGCTTCCCCATTTTAGCTTGATGTGATTTATGCCAAGTAATCAAATCTCGACCCTGATTGCAAACAGTTTGAAGATAGTCCAAGTGACGCTGCTTCTCTTTCTTTTCTCTGTCTATACGTTGCTGACGTTCTAGTTTTTCTGTAAGTTTGGCGTCTCGCATTGTCCTCTTCATAATTTTGCGATAGGATGTGCGGTCTACAGAATTGGCTAATCGACTAGCTTCCTCCATATTTTGTACAATTTCTTCTCGAAGCTATGAAATATAGAATGAAATCAGCATTCTATCTAATTGTAGTAACAATATACATATGCATTTATACCTTTTGTTGCTTATCTCTTAGCTGTAAAGAGCGCAACTGAACAATAGATCTCAGTTTTTCGGGAGAAGCCGACTTCACAGTTTCGTCGTAATATTCGCTAAGCAAGTAGCCCAGTGGAAGCTTTTCATTCTCAGTCAAAGTTTCCAACTCTTTTAATCGTGCTGCAGCTCTTTTTTCAATCCGTTTCTCTCTCTCAGATAGAACCATTAACGGATCAATACCAACAGGTAATCTTTCTGGTAAAAGTAGTCTTTGCTGCCGTGAAGAGTGAGCATGTGATCGATCATGACCAGATAAAAGATCCAGTGCAGTTACGGCATTAGGTTCGTCAACCCCATTCTCTTTTTTGTCCTGTTTTATACGGTCATATTCTGCTGCTTGTAAATAAATGACATCTACAAGCCTCTCGGCCATTGTCTTGGGCACTTCTACTGGCTGTTCAGGGATTTCCGCGTTTGGAGTCTCCTCAAGTTCTGTAGTAGGAATGAACGAATTTGGTTCCTCACTTATTGCCGGAGAATTATTGTTAGCTATATTTTGAGATAGGAGATTGTATGCAAGCATTTGGTATTGTAGAGTGTTATTGATCGATGCATCGTTGTTGGTAGCTTTTTTTTTTGTTGAAAAAGAAAAGTTGGGGTGAGATTAAAAGCATCAAATAAAATTTAGTAATTTACAAGGAACGTTATTTGCCAATTGCTGTTGCTGAAGCAAGTGCTGTTGCAGTAAATGGATTTGCATTTGTTGCATTTGGAGCTGAGTGAGACCAGTTTGCGCATTTCCCGTAGGCACAAAAGGATTGTGTGGCGCTGCTTGAGGTTTTTGAGGCAGGTCTTGTTGTTGAGGTAAAACATGTTGGGGAAGGGTTTGCTGCTGAGGCATCATTTGCTGTTGTTGTTGAAGCACTATAGATTGTTGCTGAGGCATTGTAGACTGCTGTTGAGGCATTGTGGATTGTTGCTGAGATATTGCAGATTGTTGCTGAGGAATTGAAGGTAACTGTTGAGGCATAATGTGCTGTTGTTGCTGTTGCTGATGAAGCATTGCCTGCTGCTGTTGGAGCATCGTGTGTTGCTGTTGTTGAACAGCTTGCGGTTGCTGAGACATTATTGATTGAGGGGTTGGCTGAGGAATTGTTTGTTGGAGGTGCTGAAACGCGATACTTTGTTGCCTGTGAAGGGATCTCAAAAAATTCATCAGTTGAGAAAACTCATTTTGCCCATCTTCTTTTTCTCCAGCCGCTTGGAGCTGTTTTGCTCTCTGTAAAAGGCATAATCAGTTTTTTAGAACAAAAAGTGAAAAAAAAAGCGAAAACAAATTTCAAAAAAAAAAACTGTTTTTTCTGTATTTACTTGAAGGGCAAAGTTCAACTTTTCTTTTGTTAAAGTAGCTAAATCCAGTTCCAGATTGGCATTGGCGGCAGTAGAAGTTGACGGTGAGTTATTGTTGTTCATAATCGGAAAATAAACTTAGGAGGTTTGAGAATTCAAGACTTTGCTAAAGGTTAAATTTACATGATTATTGAAGAAAAAAAGAAAAAGAAGCTTTTTTATTCACTTTTCTTTGTGTTTTTTACCCGCTTTATTTTTATCCTTTCAATTTTTTTTTTTTTTAATTTTAGTTGTGCGGTTATTCCACTTTTTTTGCAACAAACGAAAAAAAGTGAAAACAAAAATGAGTCTGAAATTAGTATGTGACGTATCTAAATCGGTGGCTGAAACTACTTTAGTTCACTAGGTGGGCAGTGTGCTGTAAGAATATTGGCAGCAATGCACTTACCCTCAAATCACCTATTGTTTGAAGGCCTTACACCTGGTTGATCTATCCTGCGTGAAATGAAACTCTTTAAAAATGAAAATGCTTTTTTGTGGCTTCCAATTGTCGATCTATTCTTTTTTAACAGCCATCTTCTAGATCAATCCATAGTGTTTTATACATCAAGCTTAAAAATAAAAATAAGGTTCAATCATTCAACTAAACTAACATTGTTTCCAAGATTACACTTATTTCAGTTTGCAGGAAAAACACAAGAAAAAACCGAGCTGTGTGATCGTCATAATAAACTGTATAGCAATGCTTATTGCATTTCACCATATAAACATCCCTATTGCTCTTCTCATCAGCAATAGCAAACATTGCAGGATTATGAGGTTTCTCAGAGGTTTATTCACTTAGAATTGAGTATAAGAACTTATTATTTCGACAGCAAATAACTCTTCGCCAACAACAAGATCTACAAAACTTACTTCCAGTTTTTCTAACATGATCTTGTCGATTTTTATAAAAGAATTGCATATCCATCTTCCTTGTCTAAAAGAAACCGTAGACAGGAAGAAGAGAGTACAGAAAATCGTTCCTTTTTTTTATGATCCTAAGAAATTTTATTGGGCAACCGACGAAGCGATGTTCGGCATTAGTGTTGAACACGCAATTTTTTTGCACGACATCAAACTCAAAATCAGAGACTTTACTTTCTGAAATGACTGTAAGGAGTGGATTCAAGTTACAGTGCCTCCGGTGCCAATTGACGCTTTTGAAAATCCCAATTGGCGCTTATCTCAAGCCTCAATTCGCGCATTCTAACATCCCAATTCGCGCTTTTGAGTAACCCAAATAGCGCTTCCAAATATCCCATTTAGCGCTTTTAGCTATCCCAAATGACGTACTCAATAAAACGCTTTTTGCATCAGTACTCCTTCTTTCAATACTGTATTCAACTTAAACGAGCGTTAGATTTTTCAGAGAGGATGGACAAGGAGGAATGTTCAATGAGGATGGCTCTGAGGCCATGGACTGGGAGGAGGAAGCAGACAATCCCCTTAGGACGCAGACACTTACTTCCTTACACGAATGGCGATTACACCAAATGATCATTGAGCCAGCAGCTCATGATTTACAGAGAGTGGATGTTGTTATGACAGAACTAGAGGCTAAGATTTCTAGCTCAAGAAAAGTCTACAACAATTATTCTGACGAACAAAAGGCACTCTTCTTGTACCTGCTTAAGTTTAGATTTTTGAAGGCAAAGCCTGCTGCTGAGCGAGCATTAATCAATGTTAGAACTGCCCAGGGTTGGGCGAAGCGAATGAAGGAAGACCCAGAGTGGGATATTTACGAAAAACTTACAAACAAAGTCAACCGTGCTGGATCGCAACTGCAGGTAGAGCACAAACACTTCCTGATGAATCTTTTCGATGAGGAACCTCAAGCAACTAGGCAGGATGTTGTTGATGCTCTTACTGCAGCCTTTGAAGGGTTCAGCCTAAAGGCATCCCAGGTGGGCACATTTATCAAAGATGATTGCAACTTGACGGTGAAGCGAATCACTCGTCGACCAGCTGCGAGAAACTCGCCTGAATCGCTTCTCAGGAGGAAGGAGTGGGTTGAAAAATGGTCTCAGACGGACCATGTCTCCCAACAATTATGTATAAATTATGTATAGTTTGAATATATGACAAAGTATAATTTTAGGTTTTTGTATCTCAGGGGCGAATTCAAGACATTCCTATTAGCACAACTCGTCTTGACGTCTCTACTTCATTTAGTCGATAACTGGCCCGGACGATATACATTGTTGCATATTCAATGCTATAAAGGCATCAGAGATTACATGTAAATGGCTTCATGTGCCAAGAACGTTAATCAAATCAATCGAAAGTTGGTCTTGATCAAGCAATCCTTATCCCAACCCCACTCGCAATTCAGATCCCATACAAATACATTAAAAAACGCTACACGAAGGCTTTACTCATTCGGCTTTAAAATAAACATAAATTATTTATCGCTTCTGTCTCTTTGTAGGTGAAACATATGGTGATGAGAGGTTGCTTAAAGGGGTCTCGGTACCGTCAGATGTGCTAGAGAGAGAGAGATAGTTGGCGATGCTTTGGTGGCTTTCAAGAATAAGATTCTACCAGTCAAAGTGGGATAAACAAAATATTAGCTAACCATCATTAAAGAAAAAGGAGGATGTAACGCGTTACCTTGAGCTTCCACATGTTCGAAATAAAATCTGGCAATTGATCTTTGTAGGTGGCAGGGAGATTAGGGATGGAGAAATTATCAGCTTCCATGAAAACATATAAGCCTTGAACATACATCATTCGATAAACTATTACTTTTAACTCTGAAAAGAGAGGCTATTGTGTTATGATGGATATGATAAACAATGTCGACAAAAGAGACTTACCATAGATTTGAATACCGTATATTTGAATATTTTGGACATGACTTTCAATGATGTGCTTTTTCAGATTGATTATGGATTTAATCATCGTCTTCAAATTTTTAGCAATTTTTTTTCTGTCATCCACAAAATGAGTCTGATTTTGCATTAATGGGGCACCCGAGACCTCACCAACTGCGAACTCAACATTGTTGTAAATCATGCTTCTAAATGTGAAATCGACGTTTGGTCCTGGGCTTCTTCTGTCATCGTCATCGAGTGCATGATGTTCTTCTTTCTTTTTTGAAATCAGTTCCGCCTCGCCCCTAACGAAATAAGCGTTTTCAGTGAGAATTTTACGCGTCGTTATTAAGGTATCACCATCTGATTACTATATTTCGCTTGGAATACTTCAACAAATTATAAAAAAGAGGATACATGAAGCACATCGTGAATTCGTTTTCATTAATATTATCCTCAAATAATGACCTTTTTGTTGACAAGTTGTTGCTAATTTTAACAGGCTGTATTAGTATTGAGCATGTTGCTGGCAATGCATGGTTCATCTTACTATGTGGAGAGGACCCGAAGACAATACTTTTCGTATTTGGGCTTAGTCTGTGAGCGTCTTCTTTGCATCTTTGCTCTCTTCAATGATTTGCGTAAACTCTTCCTCTGATAAATTAAAAATCATGTTTTTGTACAATTTATCAAGAACCATACCTTATGTTTAAAAATTGACGTGGCATAATTTTTCACATCTGCACAATTGTCTTTTGCTTCAGAATCAATGTCGTTTTGATAGCTTTGGTAGTGGTGCTTGGCTAGCGAATACTTGTCTTTAAATATTGTATACACACCAGCGGAACCAGTGCGAGCGGTAAAATCCAATATATTGTAGTATAGGAGACTGTATCGTTTAAGTTGGATTTGAGCATATAACATAATCATTGAAGATGATTTAATAAACTTACTCTTGCTTATGTATCTTAACAATGTGGTGTACTGTTGCCAACCAGTTCAACATCTTCTCTTTGATACCTTGCGGATTAAACATATCGTCAGTTCCTAAGAAGAGTCGATCTATTTTATCATTTGGTTTTACAGTGGTCGACTACACAACAAAATTTGTGGCAATTAATATATATTTATCACAAAATATTTGATAAACTCACAGTAATCAACTCCTTCACCGCGTTATCTTCTTGTATATGCAGGTTGACATGGAATTGTCGTCTTTTGTACGACAAATTCATCAGTTTCTCCTACAATTTACATAATCTATGTGTAAGGCACGTCTGATATCAGTATGAGAATCACGCAATACCTCCTGAACAAGATTTGCCAAATCTTCCCAATCGACATTGTTGTAATCACCAATCAACTATTTGAAGAAAAAAACAAACCATCAGCAGCCTTCACTAACAAAGTTCCAACTGTATTACCTTAAACTTCTCTTCTCTTTTCTTTACAGAACCAAACAAGCTCGACCAATAAGTTCGAAACTGATTAGATAGTCCTTCTTGCTTATCAGGCAGATTGGCAGAATGCTTCACAATAATGTCCTTCTTCGCCGCAAAGAACAAGCTGAAGTTAGTCTCATTGACATCACCCAAGTCTTGCAAGTATGTAAGTAAAATGTCCATTTTGTATTTATAATCAAGAGTGAAAGAAAGCTTGCTGCACACTTTTTGAAATGGAATCTTAAAGACGAGTTTGGGTGACTGTCACACTTGAGAGACATCTCACATATTTTAAATAATTATATCTTAATAATGCTGAGTCGTTTTAAATAAATACAAAATCTAGGAGATCATGTCTATTTGAAAGGTTTTTTCTATATTATAAGGCAGTTTTATTTAAAAAGAAACAAAAGACCAAAGGGATTGCAGTGACTGGATACATTGTTTTATTTGAAGGAAGAAAAGAAGCTAAAATTGTTATATATTTCATTAGATTTGGGATGTCTCTCCTTCTTTTTCTTTTTTGTAGGAAGGAGAACTGTCCAGGGACAGTGAAACTCCTTGGTTTATTTAAAGGCATGTAGACTGAATTTAAAAAAATATAATGACTGTCACACTTCCAGAAGGATGACGCGTTTTTTTTTTCATGAATTTGCCTAGTACAGCCAATCTTGGCTATTGTGTCAACTTATTTCCTTCAACTATAAATGCTATGATCATAATGGTCGATGTGCGATAATACTGCGTAAAGACTGAACTTTTAAGGCCTTACTTAAAATGTGTCGATAGCCCTGACGATAATTATGTACAATCACATCAGCTTCGAACGTGCAGCAAATGTTTCTCAGCCTTTTCTCCCTAAAAATGTTTTGCTTACTCATTCTATGTAAAAAAGGTACATCTTCCACACAAATATACAGAGTTATCATGAATTAGGTCAACTAAAATTTCTAGTAGCAACATTACCTGAACCAAATACTTGGATTGGACTCTCAGGATAACTCTCAGTTGCAAAACTCCAGTTATCTTCCACCCAATCCTTGTATTCGGATTTCAGGCCAACGCTAGATCACTTGGATTGGACTCTCAGGATAACTCTCAGTTGCAAAACTCCAGTTATCTTCCACCCAATCCTTGTATTTGGATTTCAGGCCAACGCCAGATCACTTGGATTGGACTCTCAGGATAACTCTCAGTTGCAAAACTCCAGTTATCTTCCACCCAATCCTTGTATTTGGATTTCAGGTTATCGTCAAATCACTTGGATTGGACTCTCAGGATAACCCTCAGTTGCAAAACTCCAGTTATCTTCCACCCAATCCTTGTATTTGGATTTCAGGCCAACGCCAGATCACTTGGATTGGACTCTCAGGATAACCCTCAGTTGCAAAACTCCAGTTATCTTCCACCCAGTCCTTGTATTCTGATCTCAGGCCAACGCCAGCGCCTAAAAATGTTTTGCTTACTCATTTCATGTAAAAAAGGTACAGTTTCCACAAAAATATATAGAGTTATCATGAATTAGGTCAACTAAAATTTCTAGTAGCAACATTACCTGAACCAAATACTTGGATTGGACTCTCAGGATAACCCTCAGTCGTAAAACTCCAGTTATCTTCCACCCAATCCTTGTATTTGGATTTCAGGCCAACGCTAGATCACTTGGATTGGACTCTCAGGATAACTCTCAGTTGCAAAACTCCAGTTATCTTCCACCCAATCCTTGTATTTGGATTTCAGGCCAACGCCAGATCACTTGGATTGGACTCTCAGGATAACCCTCAGTTGCAAAACTCCAGTTATCTTCCACCCAGTCCTTGTATTCTGATCTCAGGCCAACGCCAGCGCCTAAAAATGTTTTGCTTACTCATTTCATGTAAAAAAGGTACAGTTTCCACAAAAATATATAGAGTTATCATGAATTAGGTCAACTAAAATTTCTAGTAGCAACATTACCTGAACCAAATACTTGGATTGGACTCTCAGGATAACTCTCAGTTGCAAAACTCCAGTTATCTTCCACCCAATCCTTGTATTTGGATTTCAGGCCAACGCCAGATCACTTGGATTGGACTCTCAGGATAACCCTCAGTTGCAAAACTCCAGTTATCTTCCACCCAGTCCTTGTATTCTGATCTCAGGCCAACGCCAGCGCCTAAAAATGTTTTGCTTACTCATTTCATGTAAAAAAGGTACAGTTTCCACAAAAATATATAGAGTTATCATGAATTAGGTCAACTAAAATTTCTAGTAGCAACATTACCTGAACCAAATACTTGGATTGGACTCTCAGGATAACCCTCAGTCGTAAAACTCCAGTTATCTTCCACCCAATCCTTGTATTTGGATTTCAGGCCAACGCCAGATCACTTGGATTGGACTCTCAGGATAACTCTCAGTTGCAAAACTCCAGTTATCTTCCACCCAATCCTTGTATTTGGATTTCAGGCCAACGCCAGATCACTTGGATTGGACTCTCAGGATAACCCTCAGTTGCAAAACTCCAGTTATCTTCCACCCAGTCCTTGTATTCTGATCTCAGGCCAACGCCAGCGCCTAAAAATGTTTTGCTTACTCATTTCATGTAAAAAAGGTACAGTTTCCACAAAAATATATAGAGTTATCATGAATTAGGTCAACTAAAATTTCTAGTAGCAACATTACCTGAACCAAATACTTGGATTGGACTCTCAGGATAACCCTCAGTCGTAAAACTCCAGTTATCTTCCACCCAATCCTTGTATTTGGATTTCAGGCCAACGCCAGATCACTTGGATTGGACTCTCAGGATAACTCTCAGTTGCAAAACTCCAGTTATCTTCCACCCAATCCTTGTATTTGGATTTCAGGCCAACGCCAGATCACTTGGATTGGACTCTCAGGATAACCCTCAGTTGCAAAACTCCAGTTATCTTCCACCCAGTCCTTGTATTCTGATCTCAGGCCAACGCCAGCGCCTAAAAATGTTTTGCTTACTCATTTCATGTAAAAAAGGTACAGTTTCCACAAAAATATATAGAGTTATCATGAATTAGGTCAACTAAAATTTCTAGTAGCAACATTACCTGAACCAAATACTTGGATTGGACTCTCAGGATAACCCTCAGTCGTAAAACTCCAGTTATCTTCCACCCAATCCTTGTATTCGGATTTCAGGACGACGCCAGATCACTTGGATTGGATTCTCAGGATAACTCTCAGTTGCAAAACTCCAGTTATCTTCCACCCAATCCTTGTATTTGGATTTCAGGCCAACGCTAGATCACTTGGATTGGACTCTCAGGATAACCCTCAGTTGCAAAACTCCAGTTATCTTCCACCCAATCCTTGTATTTGGATTTCAGGCCAACGCCAGATCACTTGGATTGGACTCTCAGGATAACCCTCAGTTGCAAAACTCCAGTTATCTTCCACCCAATCCTTGTATTTGGATTTCAGGCCAACGCCAGATCACTTGGATTGGACTCTCAGGATAACCCTCAGTTGCAAAACTCCAGTTATCTTCCACCCAATCCTTGTATTTGGATTTCAGGCCAACGCCAGATCACTTGGATTGGACTCTCAGGATAACCCTCAGTTGCAAAACTCCAGTTATCTTCCACCCAATCCTTGTATTTGGATTTCAGGCCAACGCTAGATCACTTGGATTGGACTCTCAGGATAGCCCTCGTTGTAATATGCGCGGAAACCATACCGTTGAGTAACGTTGTAACTTACCATATCAATTTCATATATTATAATTTATGTTGGTTTTGACATTTTTTTTTTGTATTTTCAATTATTTTTTAGATATAATTGTATTCTTTACCTATTAGTTTTGTTAATTTATAAAATATTCTTATAATTATCTTTTTTTTTATTATCTTAACTAATTCTATTTATTTTATATCTCCACTTATTTTAAAACCCAAGCATTAAAAAAAATTACTGCGTGCTTTTTTTATTAATGTTTTTAGAAGAAAAAAATATTATCGGAATACACATCCACCTTTGAAAAGTAATGGAATGAGATATTTCGAAACAAAAATAAACTAATTTAATATAAAAAATTAAGAAAAGAAAAATATCTAAGATGTTTGCATCGTTTCTCGTTTGAAAGGTAATGTTTCCAAAAAAAATCACTCCTCGTGTATGGAACTAAATAAGATTGTTGGTAGCAAATTACCTGAATCAAATTTTGCGGATATGCCTCTATTGATTTCAGATATCCGGCATTAAAAATTTCCACGCACAGCCTAATTGCTCAACTATGCATTTTATGTTGGTCGTACGCTTTACACCCAAAGTGGAGGAACAAGAGGTTTAGCATACCAGATTAGCTTTGTCATTAGCTCTGTGTAATTGATGTCATTTTGATTATAGTTCTGATTATTACTCATAAACTCTCGAGATTGTATTGATTTGAAGAGAAGTTTTTAATCCGAAATAGTTCATGAGACAGGTATCAACGTATTCAATGTCTTGTGCTGTTTCACCAGCCAACTATTCAAAGAGTCTGTCAGTTGTATATAAATGTGCCCACCTGGGATGCCTTTAGGCTGAACCCTTCAAAGGCTGCAGTAAGAGCATCAACAACATCCTGCCTGGTTGCTTGAGGTTCCTCATCGAAAAGATTCATCAGGAAGTGTTTGTGCTCTACCTGCAGTTGCGATCCAGCACGGTTGACTTTGTTTGTAAGTTTTTCGTAAATATCCCACTCTGGGTCTTCCTTCATTCGCTTCGCCCAACCCTGGGCAGTTCTAACATTGATTAATGCTCGCTCAGCAGCAGGCTTTGCCTTCAAAAATCTAAACTTAAGCAGGTACAAGAAGAGTGCCTTTTGTTCGTCAGAATAATTGTTGTAGACTTTTCTTGAGCTAGAAATCTTAGCCTCTAGTTCTGTCATAACAACATCCACTCTCTGTAAATCATGAGCTGCTGGCTCAATGATCATTTGGTGTAATCGCCATTCGTGTAAGGAAGTAAGTGTCTGCGTCCTAAGGGGATTGTCTGCTTCCTCCTCCCAGTCCATGGCCTCAGAGCCATCCTCATTGAACATTCCTCCTTGTCCATCCTCTCTGAAAAATCTAACGCTCGTTTAAGTTGAATACAGTATTGAAAGAAGGAGTACTGATGCAAAAAGCGTTTTATTGAGTACGTCATTTGGGATAGCTAAAAGCGCTAAATGGGATATTTGGAAGCGCTATTTGGGTTACTCAAAAGCGCGAATTGGGATGTTAGAATGCGCGAATTGAGGCTTGAGATAAGCGCCAATTGGGATTTTCAAAAGCGTCAATTGGCACCGGAGGCACTGTACTTTGACCGGGCTTATCTTGCGGAAACGTGTGTAACACTGCTCTCCTCAATTTCGGTTTATATCAACGCCAAAACTGTTTAGACACTTTCTCCTCTATGCAACCACCTATTTTTTTTGATTATTTATCAGAAAGCAGCTCTGCTCAACAACAAAACTTAGCTGAACCTATGGAAACTTTTTATCGTGCTTCGTCAGCGTCCTTTTCACACCCTGATGAAGATGAGGCAATGCAAATAAACGGTTCTACACAAAAGACTGGTATAGATTTTAAACGAAAAAAGAATTGGCCGGAAAAGATTCTTGTAGAAATTACCGGATTACTTCACATTCTTTCACCCTATGGCAGCATTTTGTATTGCTCAGAATCTTCTTTTCAACTTACAGGTTATAGGCCTCATGAGCTTGTAGGCCAAAGATTAGTGGAATTCCTGCATGTTGATGACATGGATATATTCATTAGAGATTTTCAAATGTCTTTTCACAGCCAATCGCAAATTACAACCTACTACCGCTTTCGTAAAAAGGACGAAACCTATACTCTTTTCGAAGTTGTTGGTCGTCCACGCTCTCGAATAGCCGGTAAACGCCCGGATGCTTTTTATGGTATGGCACAGCCAATACCTAGTAAGAATGGATCTTCGCTGGACACCTTTCTTGAAGTAAAAGCAGAAAACGAATGGCTAAAGTCTAGAATTGATGAGCTCTCTGAAAAATATGGCAAGCCTGCTATCAATCATACAGAAAACGATATTCAACAACAGTTGGAAATAACCTCAATAAGTGAACCATATACCAACAACGGCTATTTGACAGGTAGTAGTCAAAAGCACTCTAGAGATGCAACTGAAGAATCAAAAGCATGGCTTGATTATCACAAGTCAGAAATAGACGATATGATGGAAGATGTAAAGGAAATTCACCCAAATGAAGAGTTAATGGACAAAAAAGACAGATGTAAACGAAGGGTAAGCCTAGATCAGTGGGAATACTGCATTATTGCAGCTTATAAATTTATATATATAACACAACTATAGAAAAAAAACAAAGAAGCAGACGAGTTTGTCTGCAAAGATTGTGGCACGACATCATCTCCAGAGTGGCGCAAGGGTCCTCAGGGACCAAAGACGTGAGGAAGAAACTTTTTTTATTTTTGGAAAAAACTGAGTTTTCTTTGTAGTTTATGTAATGCCTGCGGGCTTCGCTGGGCAAAAAGAAACCGAAAAAATGGAACAGTTGACAACTAAGCGATACACTCTTTTGAGGCACCAAAATGTAGGAACATATATCTCAACACTGTCCTTTATATTGTACATACAAAAATAAGCCTTTATGTGAAAATAAAATTAATGTCATCATAAGTACACTTACTTTGGGTATAAAGACGGTTTGAATCAGTGTAGATCATAGTCGATTTTTACATAGCATATGTTTTCTATTGTTTTTTCTATCGCAATTACAAAACTTCAGTTATTTAGTCCTTGAGATTCCAATAAGCACCTATTGAATTATGCAAGAGAGAAACAAGTATACCAAACTGTCCTTGTTTTTTTTTTTTTTTTTTTTTGGTAGTCGAAATATATTAAAATGTATTGTATTACATATGATGATGAGTAAAATACCCTACTTGAGCTTTTAGAGTAATATAACAAAAAACATATAAAACTTTAAGGACATTGAAAGCTTTACTTCCAAAATTCTTTCTCAAAAAAGAAGTGATTGTCTCCTGTCAAATAAATATATCACGACGCTGAAATATTTACAAGGTGAACCTTTAACTTTCCACATATAGTACTTTCTTATATCGAGATCCTAGTTTTAATAAAGCCATTATAAATGAAGAGACAAGCGTCTGTGTAATCATGTGACATTTAAAATCCTGTCACCGTATTGCATGGCTATAAACCCATTTGAAAAAAACCCAAAAAAAAACCAAAGAGCTCTTGAAGCTGCAGAAGATATAAATAAATCTGTAGTCAAAAATACCGCTCGCTTTCCCATGTTTTCTATAATGACAGGATCTTGAGTGACTGTGACGAAAATACGAAAGTATGATCAAAAGCAACTTTGCCCTCATTTAAAGGTGTCAAAAACACTTTGAGAGCTCATTCTCGACGAATATATCTTTTGAAAGATCGGATGTAAGAGAACAAACAGATGTGTGGAATCACTATTTTATTTTCAAATACTGTTAGTGTGGCCTTTAACTTGGTATACACACGGAATGTTGTCTCATTATTCGCGGATGAAGTGTGAATAGCTAGAACAATTGTTAAATCGAGAGGTTAAACAAAAAAAACCTTAAATAAATAGCAACACCAAAACTTTTGTTTTGTCAGCATATGAAAGGCGTTTGCACAAGGAAAGTGAAAATTGTATATTGAGGAATCGTTTTGTTTTTTTATTCTTTAGTTACCAACCATTGTTTGGACTTTGGTTATTTAATCCCCATCCTGCATCTTGTGCTTCCGAGGCATCGCCCCATCCTGATGCATCTTGAACTAAATTGAATCTTTTAAACTGCTCTTGCATCGTCTCCTGTTCAGATTTTATCACTTTTATATTTGATGGCTCTCTTTCTTTTTTCCAATCAGTAAATGTTTGCCATTTTGGGTTTCCTGGATGTTCGGGCGAAGGTTTCATATAACGTCAATAGCGGAAAAGAAAAAGAGAGGAGGAAGAGCAAGGGTAAGAAAAGCCCCATTTTTATGCTATCCACCAAAACGAAATAACGCTTACCTTTCACAAAAAACGCGAAAGTTATATCGGACGACGGCTACTATAAATCAATCTAAATCAAGCTAAAATA
Source organism: Sporodiniella umbellata (assembly GCA_025677835.1). Classification (NCBI taxonomy): domain Eukaryota; kingdom Fungi; phylum Mucoromycota; class Mucoromycetes; order Mucorales; family Rhizopodaceae; genus Sporodiniella; species Sporodiniella umbellata. The sequence continues at coordinate 29,104 of JAIXMR010000037.1, forward strand.
AGACAGTGAGACAGGCTTCTTTCAAGTTCAAATTTATCAGTACGTTATATCTGGTTTACTTGCACCTCAGTTTTTTTTTTAGTTTGTTTGTTTTGTTTCTGTTTTTATATTTCAAAAGATGGTGTAGCCTACCAATTAAAAATGTATTTCTGTTTGTTTGTACAGATTGTGTTGTAATCTTTTTACTTGCCTCTGTTTTAGGTGTTGATTCCGGGCTATCCTTTTCTTTACAAATCACCAAAGCAAAATTCAAGCTGAAAGGTCATAATCCTTTTCTCAGGATCATTGTTTTTATTTTTCTTTACTGTGAAGTAAATACGATGGCCTATATGTTTGCTGTCGCGGCCAACATATCTTTGTGCCAGCAAGCTATAATATGGACCTTAGCAAAGTCGTCACGCCAAATTAAATATGTTGTTAGAAACAACAGAAGTCGATCAGTAAAAATATAGCTAGCTTTAGCAGTAAACATTGTTCTGTCTCCAGCTGAAGTACCAAGTTTTAAAGACTGAGCTCACTTCAGCAAGGTTTTTCATGCTATTGTTACAAAGAGGATGAAAAGAAAATTTAGACGTTGAAGTATGTTTTTTTCTAAAAAAAAAAAAAAAAAAGCTCAAACAATGACTAAGCATCTACATTAGACTAAACTTTATTTACTTTTGTCCTAATATTATATGCAAATCGCCAAAAATTATAATTGTACCCAAGTTTACTCAGGAAATATAAAAAAGAGATTGCTCCAAATTAAATTACCGCTTAAAGTCACAGAACACGTTTGTTCAAGTTTCTTACATCTACAAACTCAATCTAGATTTCTTTTTTTTTTTTATATACAAAACTGCAAAAAGAAAAACAAGATCTTTTTGTTAAATGTTAGAAACTGATAGACAACAATGGGGCATCACTGCACCTGTTTCGTTAGCCATGTCTACCAAGCACGAACTAAAATTGACGGATCGTTTAAACACAACATTATACAGCTACAAACTGTTTGAAACTGCCGAGGAATCAAAGCAAAGGTAGGAGTATAAAAACTGTGCTTTTATGTTTTTGTAAATACCAAAACAACTATTGAGGATAGAATCATTGTTTTGAAAAAGTTGAACTCGATTGTCAAGGAATTTGTATATAAAGTTAGTAAACTTCAAGGTTTATCAGAGAGTGAGGCCAAAAGTGCAGGAGGGAAAATATTTACTTTTGGAAGCTACCAATTGGGTGTTCACGGAGCAGGTAAAAATGGAATGTAACCAAGATTTATAGCAAAAAACTCAAAAGTATTTATAGACGCAGATATTGATACATTATGCATTTTTCCTCAACACGTTACAAGAGAGCATTTTTTTTCGATAATGTTTGACATTTTGAATGAAACGCCAGAAGTCACTGAGCTTACGGTAAGTGATTGTTTTTGTTGTTGTTTTTATTACAAAAAAAAAAAAACAACGTTTGTAATCAAACCCAATCAAGTCTGTAGTGGAAGCATACGTTCCAGTAATAAAGATGAACTTTTCTGGAATACCAGTAAGTATTAAATATTTGATAGCTTGTAAATAACACTTTAATTTTAAACAACCAGATCGATTTCGTGTGCGCTCAATTACTGCTACCAAGTATACCTGAGGATCTTGATTTGTCAGATGACTCTCTATTGGTTGGCTTGGAAGAGAAGTACATTCGAAGTGTGAGCGGTCCAAGGGTTACGAAAGAGATATTGAATTTGGTTCCTGATGTTCCTGTGTTTCGAGAGTCTCTCAGGACAATAAAGCTTTGGGCAAAACAAAGAGGCATCTACTCTAACATCATGGGTTTTTTGGGCGGTGTCGCTTGGGCTATGTTGGTAGCAAGAGTTTGCCAGATGTACCCCAACTCATGTACAGCTTCTATAGTATCTCGGTTTTTTCACATTATGTCTCAGTGGGAATGGCCTCAACCTGTATTATTAAAACCAACCGAAGACGGCCCAGTAAATGTCAGACAATGGAATCCAGAGGTATTTGTTAAAAGAAAGGGGCGTGCAACAAAGTAACACAATATTAAACAAAAAGTGAACTAGATGTATCCTGCAGACAAATCGCATAGAATGCCAATTATTACACCTGGATTCCCATCTATGTGTGCTACTCACAACGTTACGGATTCAACGAGAACCATCATGGTCAACGAGTTCGTTAGAGCTGGGGAGGTTGTTGATCGTATTATGCTTGGAAGCGGTATATGGGAAGACCTCTTTCAGCCTATTGATTTCTTTTCAATGTACAACCACTACTTACAAGTAACTGTGAGCTCAAAGTCTTACAAAACACAGATACAGTGGTCTGGACTAGTAGAGTCTCGAATTAGACAGCTTGTATTAAGACTAGAGCTACTAGAGCTACTAGAGCTTGCACATTCGTTTATGACCGGCGTTGAAAAAACACATTACTGTCTATCAGAGGAAGAACAATGGTGTATTGCTCACAGCTGTTACTCACTGGTTGGTAGATCTTTTAGTACCAAAGGTGGCCAAGACAAAACCCAACTTGAAAAAATAGACCTAACAGCTGAACAAAAAAATTCTATGACGCCTGTTTACACAACTACGTTTTATATTGGACTAAAATTCAAGCCACTCACAGGTAAATTTTACTAAAGTAGCTAGCTGTTAAGTATTCGATAGACCCGCGTGTAAAAAGAAAAGTGGATCTTGTCTGGCCAAAGAAGGAATTTATAAAGCTTGTGAAGACATGGGATAAATACGATCCTAAGAAAATGAACATTGCTTTGAATTATGTGAAGCCTACAAAACTACCAAGCGAGCTTGTGTTTGACCAAAAATTTAGAACCAAAAAGGTAATAGTAGCAATCTTCTCCCCCCAAAAAAAAGGGCAAACTTTTCAACATTTTATAAATTAGACACAGTCAAATTGCTCTACATCGTCACCGATAGCAACCATAGATCCATAGATTCACCCTCAACCGAATATTAATTAATTAATTGAATATGTAAATCTCATAGACAGTGAAAAAAAAAACTAAGGTAGAGAGTGAGAGCAGGATATCCCCCTCTAAAGAAGAAAAATCATCTATCTGTAAATAAAACATAAAAAACGAACTATGTTCAATAGAAAAAAAAGCCCGCAAAACTCGGCTTAGTTTGCATAGTTGTAACAATATATATATTGGTATAACACTTGTTCAGGAACACTCATCTCGATTATCAACTTCCGATAAAAACAACCTCCTTGACGGGCCTATCCAATCATGTGTAAAAAATTAATACTACGCTCTAAACCAGAACAAACACAGCATTGTCAAAATCTTTACACACGTGGTTCTATTTGTGTATATTTTTGTTTCAATTTTTATTTTATTTGTGTTTTTGTTTGTTTTCATTTAGCCTTTCTTTTTAATAATAATAAAAAAATAGAGAAATGGATATTGTTGAACTAGAAGGTGCTTTATTTTCTGGGCTTCCGGCTGAACTCTACTTGTTGACTGGTAATCTTTTCTCGTCCAGATGATTGAATGCCAAAACAAAACTCACCTTTTATAGCCGTCCAATTCATTAACGAGGCAACAAATGAAAATGAAGACTCTCAAAAGATGGCAAAACAGGCGTTAAGATATTTAAGAATAAAAGCCGCAAAAGTATAAATGTAGAATTGTAGAGAATTTGATTTGATTTTTACTCATACTGTCTGTAGGGAGATGTGGAAGCCAAAATAAAACTAAGCACAACTCTTGAAAAACAACCTGACGAGGCCAATTTGTGGGCCAGGAGTATCTTTGACAGAAAGCTCTCAAGTGCTATTGGACACTGTGCCTCTTACCTTATCAGTGTCACCGAAGAAGAAGGAATAGACGGCAGCTTACTGGAAAGAATAATACAAAAGACCGAAGAAGAGTTTGCTGAGGACGATAAGAAAGGAAAAAAAGCTGCAAGAAACCTGTGCTATTTAGTTGGTATTTTATTTGTTGAGAGTATGGGAGTAAAACAAGATGTGCCTCGCGGTTTGGAATACCTGACTAAGGCATCCGAAATGAAGCACGAAGTTGCTGGGCTAGAGCTTGCCAAAATACTGAGTGACCCATTCAAATATCCAAATCAATACAATATGGAAAAAAGCTTGGCTCTATATGAGGGCGCCATAGATCAACGGCGAAATCAACACAACGACCGAGCGCTAATTGATCTTGCGAGAGTCTATTATGAAGGAAGTGAAACCGTTCCTAGAGACATTGAAAAGTCGTATAAATATGCCCATAGAGTAGCGGAAAAAGTAGGAGAGCAATACTGTCAGTTTATTGTAGGCGACGTGTTATTGAACTCACAAACACAGCCTGTAAAAGGGGATGTAAGGAAAGCTGTTTTTTGGCTGACACAATCTGCCGAGCAAGGATTCCCGCTTGCTATTGAAACTCTTTCCAAGATATTTTTTGAAGGAAAAGTAAGAGGCATTAAACAAGACTATGAAAAAGCCTACTTTTGGTGCTTAAAAGGCGACGACTTGTGGCCATCTGGTTTAGGATACTGCCAAACATGCTTAGGAGATATATACCGAGAAGGCTTAGGCGTACCAAAAGACATCATACGGTCTTTTGAATACTACCAAAAAGCTGCAACACAACAGGATGCACCCCAAAACTACGCAAGATATATGTTAGGTGAAATGTACGTTATCGGACAGATCTTTTTTTTTTCTTATGACTTAACCTGTATACATTCACTTTATAGGTTTTTTGGAGCAAGTGGATGGAAGCGCGATCTAGATCTTGCTGAAGAGTATTACAAAATGGCTGCAAATGAACATTATCAGCCTGCATGCGACCGGTTAGAAGAGATACGCTCTCTTCGAGAAGAAAAACAGAAAGAAAGATACGCAGAAAAAAGAAATACATGGAGAATTTGGTCTTTTTTTGGTAGCAGAAAAAAACAAATCGCCTAAGGCTATAATTTATCAACACACAAAAAAAAAAAAAAAAAGGACAAAAAAATTATACCATTAGAAGATGCTTGCATACATTAATTCTTTTTTCTCTACTAATGACAACCAGCACTTGAGAAAAAGAAGCATACCTTATCATAACATTAGGATGAACATTAATAGCAAGAGTCTTGTCTTATACTGTTTCAAATATTACTAATAAACCCACTGGGTCTACCTAACCCAAAACAAACACTCTTGTCTGCTCTTGATCCAGAATGATTTACAGTGTATTTTAGACAGCGCTTTTAGTAACTCCATTTTACTTTTTCTTATCTACAATGCTGTATAATATAATTCATCGAATACGCTTTGAGATAGTGACATTATTTAACGTATTGTCAGGACCGTTTTAGCTTTACTCTTTTTCAATAGCTAAGGAGCGAATATTGAATTTAAGAAATATAAAGCAATCTTTTTTTCTTTTAACCAGGTATTTTTGCACACTAGAATTGCAGAGGTGTATACCCTTTACAAATATAGACTTTACTTTGATAATATGCACTGTTTATTTTTCAATTTGTTTCGTTACCATCGCTTGAACTTCAACGCCGTTAATTATGCTTTATGCAAAAAAAAAAAAAAAAAAAAAAAAAAAGAGAGAGATGTCACGCAATTCTACGAGTAACAACGAAAAAACTAAAAGGGGACCAAGTAGTCATAGTATATACAAAAGAATATAGGCGGATGTATATACTTTGAAAACTTTCCAAATTAAAAACAATTGGATAATCTTGAAGAAAAAACGTCTGATAAAATTACCACTGACATAGAATGCTGCTTTTGCTTAAATTTTACCTGGGTTTGCCAATTGCTTTAAATTGTAAATCGTTCCTACACTAAAATTCTATCTACAAAGTCTAGAAGCTAAAAACATATGTTTTTGGTTGAATTTGCTTTGACTTGTAACATTTTCTTATCTCAAAAACACAAAGCATCTGAACACAAAAAAAAAACGGCCCTGATTTAGTATAACTTTTTTTTTTAAAAAAAAAGAAAAGAAATAGGAATGTTCACAGAAATTCAAAGTCATAAAAGCCAATGTTCTTGCGGTACTCATTTTCATTTTTAAACCATAGCCATTTGCTTTACCTGGGAAAAAAAATTCCAATTGGGCCTGAAGCTAGGAGTCCGAAGAGAAATAAAACTGTGACACGTACAGATGAACAGCTGATAACACACTAAACGGAACCCGCGAAAATACATTCGATAGATGACCGTGATCTATAACTTTGGCTGAATTTAGATACATCTTGCTTATAAGGCTATGCGCATGGCGAATAGAAAATGCAATTGAAAAAAACCCAAGTTTACCAGTCAAGACGCTATTTTATTTGCACAGAAAAGTAAAATTGTAATGCTTTTCTCTCTGCTCCTGTATTATAGAAACAAAGGCGTCTTTTTCATTATACGTACAAAAGGCTATTTTTGACCCTTTTTATACATCGACCCAATTAATTTTGTGTATCTTTAGAAGCATGGGCATCAAACCGCCATATGATTTAAATCATGTGCTTGGTCTACGATTGTTATTGGCCTAGAGTTGGGAAAGCTTTCTCTGTTCGCTAAAAACGAAGCAAAGCGATGCTATGAAACAAAGAAAATTTATTCTTGAACCTAGACTTTTCTTGGAGAGCCCAAGATATAAGGGGCGCCTCTTTTTCTTTTATACGGCCCATCCTGTTTCCAGACTAGGACAAACAATAGACGATTTTACTGCTTTCAAAAGTCTAAAACCTCATTTAAACATAATGCAGTTGGAAAAAAACGAAAAGAAAGAGAAAAAAAAAATCCAATCTTTGAACAAACGTTCAAGATACTTGCTTATCAAGTAAAGTAGCTACAATGAAAAATGTGATTGTCGCATAGAAAACTTAAGCATTGATATAGATAGACGCATCGTTCGATCATGTTTGTATATTCAGCAAAACATATTGCTTCTATTTGCCTGTGCACTCTATTGTCTGAAAAGGTCGCTAGTAAAAAAAAAAAAAAAAAAAAAAAAAAAAACGGCTAAACGCGATACTATCTCATCGCAGTAAAGCCAAAACTTGTGAAAAACACCCTAGTCTCTCAGACGTCAGTTGCTCAAACATTACAAGCTACATGATTGTGGAGAGCAGTTTTTTGCTTCACATAATGGTATCAAATAACAGTGCATTGGCTTTCCTAAACCATTGTAATTCAGACCCTCACAGCCATTTGCGGAATTGAGGGGTACGGACTTAAGGCCGAGTGAATGCTGCCTTATATTTTACGCATGTAAGATGACTTGAACATCATTATCCATTCGATCATCATAATTGAGTGCGATCCCGAATTAAGCAATGTCTTGAGAAGAATAAATAAAGTTGGTGTAAAGATTGTCTCAACAAGATAGTAACCAATAGAAGTGTACAACCTGGCAAAGTGGGTCCTGTTTTTGGATATTAACCGTCAAGGATAGGTTTTTGGCTTGTAAGTCAAAGTTTTCTCTGGTAAGCTCATATTTTTTTTTTTTTTTTTTTGTAGTCGAAGCTGATAAATGATTAGTAGTTGTTTATTTTGAGTGTTAGCTCTATCCGTCTCTTGAAGTTCTTCTGATACCTTTGCTCTATTTCATTATAACACAGCTAAGCAATGAGTTCTAAAGGCTTGATGTTCAACAGTCGATGCAGAGTATGACAAGTTATCGCGTGTTTGTATAAAGAGAGTTGAGATGCAATTACATTGTTTGGATGTATCTGTACTTTTTTATTGGGGTTTTGCTGTGATTACCAGGGCTTTGCATAGGAACGGCGGCTAGGTAGGGTTGAAGAACTGCATTATTTCCACTTGATTTTGAACAGGTTCCCAGACGTCTCTTTTGACACAACTGTTATTTTTTGGGGCAAGTGTAATTCCAACCTCTGGTTTTTATTACAGATGCCTACGAGATAGCGCCTACTATTGGAGGGTGATGCACGAAATATTGGCTCGATTCTTTTTTTGTTTTGTTTTTTTTGTAGTTTTTTTCCTTTTTGAGTTCGGTAAGTCCTTTAGACAATCAGCTCAAAAAAAAAAAAAAAGAGAAAGTGTGTACTGCAGCGAGTAAGGTTTGGGCTGTTTTGTTTTAGTACACAGACGATTGTTTGTATTGGAATAGCAATAAAAATAACCTTGTGGATAAAGTGCGGGCATTTAAACAGCCTAAGCGTTTTGTATTTTGTTTCTTGGGTGTGTATTTTACCAGTTGCTTTGATGTTTTATCAGTCGCTTTGATATTTTATCACTCGCTTTGAGTGTGTATGTTTAATTTTAGTAGCGTAGAAAGAATATGAGTGTACGTTTTCTTTACTTGTATTTATGAAAACATTTGCATACACCGACGCATTTTTCCATTTTACGTCATTGTAGCAGCAGGCTGCTCTCTGTTTCTTTCACACGGTGTAGCCAAAGCGTTCTATTGTACGACGCACTTGCCTGAAGATCTTTTTATAAAATAAAGGTAACAAGCCGCTGTTTTGGTTCGGTTTTACACGTTTGGGGTGGGACACATGAAACAAGCAACGGTGACGAATCTTGCGTAGTCATGCGTTATCATATTTGAGTATAAAAAAGTCCAGGCAAGTCCCGCTCGCAAAATGTTTCTATAGTTTTCTTTTCTTAGTTTTTTCATCTTCAACAGAAAAACTTGCCATGTCTTCCCGTGCGCCTTCTTCTCCTTCAACTGGATATAGTATAGTTGATATTCGTACCCCTTCCGTATCTGACCTCAAGTGCAAAATCAAGACTGATGTGGCACGTCCCCCTTCCCCACCTCACTCTTCTGAAACCTCAGAAGATGCTTTCAATGCCTCGGACCTGTCTGAAACCATCATTGATTCCCTTGACAAGCCTCTGAACCAAAAGTCCATCCCAACATACATTTTGTATGATAAAAAAGGTTTGCAGCTCTTTGATCAGATTACCTACCTTGATGAATACTATCTTACCAATGCTGAGCTGGACATTCTGAAGAGAAAATCGGATGAATTTGCCCAGCGCCTTCAGCATGGCAGTGTGATTTTTGAACTTGGTGCAGGGTAAGTGAAAAGCAATTGTTTTGCAGTAACTGACGGTCTATTTAGTGCTCTGCGCAAAACCGAGGTTGTCCTGAATGCTATTGAAAAAAGAGGTATCCATGTTAGCTACTACGCGTTGGATCTTGACCAACACGAGCTTGAGAAATCTTTGGCTTCCCTGGGCGAGTTCGAGTATGTTCGGCTCTATGGCCTTTTGGGGACTTACGATCAAGGGATTCCTTGGATCAGCCAAGAGTTTGCCTTGAAAGGTATCCAAAAGAACTTTATGTGGCTCGGAAGTTCGATTGGAAACATGGACCGCCTTCAGTCTGCGGTTTTTCTTGCTAAACTGCAAAGGATGTGTGTCGAACCAGGCGATTTGTGTCTTGTTGGGTTTGACAAACGCAACGATCCTGAAAAGATAAGGAAAGCCTACGACGACTCTCAAGGTGTGACCCGTGAGTTTATTATGAGCGGTTTGGATCATGTCAACTTGATAATGGGCCAGGAAGACTTTATAGACCGGCGCCAGTTCGCCTACGATTCTGTTTATCAGGAAAAACAGGGACGCCATATTGCCCATTATCGCGCCTTGGTTGATACTCAGATTTCGTACCAGGATCGTAACATAAAGATCCAGAAAGACGAGCTTATCCATGTTGAGCATTCTTACAAGTACTCCTTGGAAGAAACCGACAGTATTTTATCTGCTGCTGGCTTGACGATGGTTGAGCGCTGGACAGATACCCAAGATTTGTACAGTCTCGTTTTAGCAGAGTCTCGTCCATTCCAGTTTGAACGCAACATGGTGGATGTTCTCAAGACCTTATTCCCGTCCGAGGAAGTGAACAGATCAGAGTCGGTCAATTGCGACTACTGTACCGTTTACAGTAACGTGTCTTCTAGCGACCTCGAAGCCGAGCGTTTCGACTTTGCTCAGCAAAGAGGCCTTGGGTGGCCTACAGAATCGCTTCCTACTACCCAGGAATGGAGGGAGCTTTGGAGCTGCTGGGATCTTGTCACTCAGCATATGATTCACCACCCTACCATGCTGTTTGAAAGACCGATTGCTTTACGCCATCCCTTCATTTTCTACCTTGGGCATATACCCGGATTCTTGGACATTCAACTTTCACGTCATCAGGTGGATAAGGAAATTGGCTGCACAAAGCTGACTGAGCCTGCTTACTTTTCAGAGATGTTTGAGCGCGGCATTGACCCTGATATGGAGGACCCATCTAAATGCCATGCCCATTCAGAAGTCCCCGCTCAAGACTGTGACTGGCCAAGTATCGAGTCTATGATGCTATACCAAAAGAACATCCGTGAAAGACTGATGCGTCTTTTGAATTTTTGGGAGTCAGAAGCACTTGCTGTCCAGAATACATCTTGGATTGACTCAAACCCTGAAAGAAAAAGACAGGCTCGCATCGTTTGGATGTGTTTTGAGCATGAAGCAATGCACCTTGAAACCTTGCTCTACATGCTGATGCAAAGCCCCAATATACGCGCTCCCAAAGTGTCCCCTCCTTCATGGAAACTCAATTCCTCTCCAGAAGAAGTGAGACCTCTGTCGGACGCTCCTATTCTGAATGTCCCTGCTGCTGGTACGGTGATTTTGGGTTGTGACGATAGTGAAGCGTCTGATTTTGATACCTCATCAAAGAAAATCCAACCCTTTGGCTGGGACAATGAAAGCCCTCCTCGAGTGATAAAAGACGTTCAATCATTTAAAATTCAGGCTCGAACGGTTACCAATGGCGAATACCTGGCTTATATCCAAAACTCCAACTTGGCCACAATGCCCGTCTCTTGGTTAAAGGAAAATGGCTTAATCTACGTCAGGACAGTATTTGGACTCTGCCCAATGCAGGCTGCTCAACATTGGCCGGTTCAAGTGTCTTACAATGAAGCCAGTGCTTATGCTCAAGCCAAAGGGGGCCGACTGCCTACTGAAGTAGAATTGGTTCAATTCCGCGAGTTTGTATCCAACAGTAATCTACCCAAGAAACTGCCCAACATCGGTTTTAAAGATTGGACGCCCACCGCTGTCAACAATAAAGAAATCCAATACCTTGGCGATCATTGGGAATGGACAGATTCCTTATGGGATACATACGCTGGCTTCAAAACCTCAACTATCTATCCAGGCTACTCTGTTGATTTCTTTGATCAGAAGCACCGCGTTGTCCTAGGCGGAAGTTGGGCTACACACCCCCGTATAGCCGAAAGAAAGACCTTCAGAAACTGGTACCAATCCGGATACCCTTATGTTTTTAGTGGATTTAGACTTTGCTTTTGATTTTCTTTGAACAATAAATTTTCTAAAGCTTTACTCTTACAGAAAAAAATTAAACTCCGGGAACAGTCAAACGGGGAAAGGTGTGATTTCTCTCGTTTTCATAATGCAAACTTGTTGTAACCACAAGCACTTGCGGCACACGAACTTTAATAATAACAGAAAAAAAGGTCTGTGGTTTGCTTCTCAAGCTTAGTGTTACTAAAGCCGCTACAATCCCAGCTAAGCCGATCGTGGGCTTAACCCGTGTTTTGCTCAATGAGGGATAATAAAAGAACTGCGGGTAGCCAGGGTGTTTACAAACAAGTGGTTTTAGCAATCCCATTCGGCCAATGAAATTACAAAGTCTAAAACAAGTGTGTTGTTTTTGAAAGATAACCAAATAAGGCAAATGAAGCTCCCTTCTTTACTATTCACTTGTACATACATAAAAGCCGGCTCTTTATCTCTACTTGATATTCTTTTCGTTTCATCTGCTGTTATTTTTTTTTTTTTTTTTTAAAAAAAGAAAAAAAAAAAAAGAAGAAAAATTAAATAAATAAATCAAATCAAAATGCAATCATCACCTATTGTCTCAGTTGATATAAAACCACCTTCCCCTGGCCCTTCATCTCCGCCTCAACATAGATTGTTAAACCGAGTATCCACTCTGTTTGGTGCCAAGAAGAAAACCACAGCTTCAACAGACTTATTGCAAGAGCCGCTTGGCTCACAGATCGACTCTTTGTACGATATGGACGATGCTGCGTCTAGAGTTGATTCAATGTACTCCTCAATCCACTCTCGTCGCTCAAGCCATCGTCCTCCAGCAGCCAATCCTAGCACACCTGCACCGCTTCGGACGGTTCAGCTTGAAAATCCCATTGTACATTTGACTACTCCACCTACACCGCCACCCAACGAGGCGCTGTCGAAAAAACCACCCACACCACCGAATTGTTCTCAGAAAGAAACAGAGATAGATGAGCAGTTTCAGCTTTTGCTGGTAAGTGCAGTGCGTTGTATGATGTTTGTTGACAGTATGAGATAGAAAGAGTATGCCCCCTCTGCAGACCATATGAGTTCTGTTAATAATCTGACCTCTGAACAAAAGGAAATCCTCCTGCGTTCTTCCCGGTCACCTGCCCTCCTAAAGAAAAACTCCACCTTCTCATCGTTTTCTATTAAAGCCACCCTAGGCCTTAAAAACAAATCTTTGAAACAAAGCCATCATCACTCGACTTTGGATGGCGACCTTCCTAGCATCTTCCATTCAGACGGCTCGCAGATGGGTAAAGCCAAGACCACGCCCGGCCGTTACAGTCGTACAAGAACCCCCCTCTACAGCTCTGGGTCAAGCTCGAACGAACAGAGCACTTGTAGACGAAGCAAAGTCAAGTCAACCCCGGAATATTTTGTTCATCTATTGCAGATGACGCATGTTCGTGATTTGGAGGATGCAGAGGTGCTTGATCTTCGGGTATTTCTTAGGAGTGTGGTTGTCAGCTGGACAAGCGAGTTCTTATCCCTGGGTGGATATGAAGCCATGACTCAACTCTTTCAGCAGATGAAGGAAGCCCCCAAGCGACGCTCGAATGACGACCGGATACTACAGCATCTCGGTAAATGTCTCAAAGCGATCATGACACACCAACCGATGGGTACACAGCTGGTACTTCTCAATCCTGCTGCATTGTTGCATGTGCGAGACATCCTTTTTGGCCCGGCCAACAAAAAGCAAAAGCAAGTCTATGGTCTGGAGATCACCACTCGTAGTCTTCTCTTGAACTTGCTCTGTACGCTAGCCACGCTTCAGACCCATTGCTCTGCCAATGTGGAGTATATCCATGGCTACGATGTTCTCCGTCGACTATTGTTGGATAGACCGACCGATCGTCTGTTGGATAAAAAGAATCAGGCAAAACAGAGCCCGCCTTTTCCTATGACACTCAAGACAGATCCACAGGAAATCCTTCAGATGATTATGGAAAACGATCCAAACGGACAGGCTATCGGGAAAGAGTATGAATGGAGTCTAGGCGAGCTCAAGCCGAGGTACACAGCCTGGATGAGAGAATTACAGTACACAGTCGAACAGCACATTGAGACCATCACCTTCTTATCGCAAGTATTAAACTATGATTTCAAAAGTGCCTATCGTCAGCTCAAGTCAAGAAACAATGGCACTGAAGATGAGTCTACCGAAGAGGCCTCTGGTTCCGTCATGACAGATGAAGGTGTGGTTGATTATATCGTAAGTCATACATTCTTTTATTTTTGAAAGGTAAAACACTCAAAGTGTCAAAGGTGACACATCTTCGCCTAATCCGAACTGTGGTGACCACGCCTCCTACAAGTTACGTTGGCTGTTATGATGAGCGTGAACAAGAAAAGATTCGGCTGGAGCTCATGATGTCTGGCTTTGACAAGATTTCTAAAGTAAGTACCCGAGCAAAAACATATATATATATATATCAAGTCTGACTGGCGTCTCTCTAGATATTGATCCAATGCCCACACCCGACAGTACGGGAATCCTATATCAACTACCTAAGGCCTCTCATGAGCCCATGTGCAGACCTGACCAAAGAATCTTCATCAAGAACACCGCCGCCATTGCCTGACAGAAGCAAACAATACAAAGACTTGGACCAACTCAACCCTCACGACGAAGACGATGACTTTGAAGTTTACGTTTATGCGGATGACGCGCCTGCAGAAGATCTAGACCACGAGCCTACAACAATAGTGAACAGGCAATGGAGATATGACGATGAGCCTTACGATGATATATTCTATAGCGAGGAATCCTTTGAGGAGGACGATGAAGAAGAGGAGCATCTATCCTAACTTGTCAACTAGTGCTCTTTTATTCTTGTTTCAATCAAACACTTTATTCATTTATAGTTATTTACAAGTTTACTTTTTCAAAAGAAAAAAAAGAAAAGAAAAGCAAATAAATGTATATATATATATATATATATATATATATATATCTATCTATCTATCTCTAAATATAGATATATCTATATATGTTTTACACAACTGTTTCGCTGTCCCCTTTCACACTATCCATGTTTTCCAGCGTAGGCAGTATCTTTTCCCAAATAGATATTCCCTAAATGTCAAATCTAAGTCCCTATGCCTTTCTCTCTCTCTTTTTTTTTTTTTTTTTTTTTTGGGAAATTGCTTACTTTTTGATAAAAACAAACATGACAGTCGGCATAAGCCAACAGTCCTTGTTTTAACTCGACTATTTTGGTTCTCTGAAAGAACCCAAACTCTTTCACCACTTGTACGGAAAAATCTTGCGATTCATCGTTGGCTTTGGCTACCTCTTCTTGGAGCTAAAGGTTGTGTTAGGTCTTTTTGTCGAATGGAGCCTGCTTACTTCTTTGATTTTTATCTCTAACCGTGCTAGTTTTTCGCGTCTGGCTTGTTGCATGCTGATTCCTCTTACTTCGTTGATTTTATCAGTAACGTACTCTGCAATGTTGGTACGGTCGTTGAACTTTGGGTGCAAGATTCTTTCTTTTTCCATCGCCGCCTGATCTAAATAGCGAGATAGTTCTTCAAAATCAAGTTGTTTCTGATCCCTCGCTTTCAAGACATCCTATTTTGTTTTTTGTTAAAACGATGGATGGCAGCAAACCATAGCCACAGAATACACTACCTTGGCCGCATAACAGTAAGCGAGTAACTCGTGAATCTCATTCAGAAAGAGGAGCTCTTCTGTTTCAGACATCTCTTTCATTGCCTTGGAGTAAACCTTACAGGTCTCTGAAAACTGATGCAATGTCTTTTTGATGTTGGTTTCCAATGCAGACAGACCCTGAACACTGTTTGCAAAACTAATATAATCCTTCTGTAGATCTATGCGACGGTTAAACGTGTGTGTGTGTTGAAGATAGCTACTGTATTACCTCTTTGTCGCTTGTTAATTCTCATGTACAGTCTTTCAACCGTATTCAGGTTCTCTTCCAGTTGGTTGACCCTATCCTTCATTTCCTCAAACCTCTCCTCTGGTTTTTTTAATCGGGTAAATACATTGACCAAGGTATCTCCAATAGACCCCATGAGTGTATTGGGTGGTGGTATATGGGTCAATTGAGCGCGTTTATCGCTTCTCTGTTGACTGAGTTAGTCTTTTGTTTGTTTGTTCAACCAACACTTTACGAAATCGTTGGATTCAAGGAATACTCGGACACTTTGGGATCGTTGTAATATCGAATGTTTTGATATTCTGTCCAGGAACCATTGCAAACTAGATAGAATGGGTCAGCTTTTCTTTTTCAGGTCCGATTCTACATGCCTTAGCTTTCTTTTGGATATAAATTCGTTGCTAAACCTATCCCCTTTAATATATTCTACCAACACAACTGCTCTTTAGTAAAAGCTCTGTAGCAGTTTTTTTTTTTTTTTTTTTTTTTTTTTTTTCCGTACCCAATCGATGCTTGTCTGGTAAAGGGGGAACAATACAAGCTGGGTATTCTAACGTCAATGCAGTGTGCAACCAAACAAAATCTTGAAATCTGCGTCGCACATGACTTGATTTGGCTGGATTTTTAAAAAGCTCAGTGGCCTAGTTGAATCGCTTTAGCTATTCCTCAAACGATGAAAACGCATACCTGAGTGGTCACTAGATAAGTAACATAGGTGCCTTGGGTTGGGTCATTATGTTTTTTGGGTTCCTCCACTGTGATGGCCATGGGTAAAACAGCTTCTTGCTCATCGGAGGCCACTGCTTGTGGCTCGACCTGGCTTGTACTGGCTACTGGTGTAGGTACCGGAACTTCTGCCACATCTTTATTATCCCCATTCAAGGAGGATACAGAAGTCGGCGAAGATGGCTGCAGCTAACAAAACAAATTACAAACCATAACACACAGGCTTTATCTTTACTCTTTCTTCGCTAAATTGTGACAAGGGATCCTTGATGTCCAAAGGAGGTGTTTGCGTATCTGTGTGTACATCCCACTGAATGATGTTTTCAAAATCATCGCTCATTTTATCGAAAAAGAAATACAAAAAAAAAAAATAAAAACAATTCACTGAACAAAGAAAAAAAAATCAAGTTATTGCGTCATTCAAATAGGCACGTGTTTTGTAAACATCTCCTTAGTTGATAAAAGTATAGCCATCAAAGCTTTGCACAACCCAAAGATGTTTGTTTGAAAAAATAAAAAACGACAGAGCATTGATTCAACTTTTTTAGGATTTTTTTTTTTTTGAAGTGCGATCTATGCACCACCACAGACTTTTGCGGGCTATACTTCTATGAGAAAAACAAAACACTACGTTGTTGACTCTACGACTTGTTTGCTTTTCACATATAAAAAATGCCCACACACACACACACACACATACGATTGGATGCAGTAGTTATCAATAAAAAAAAAAAAAAAAAAAGAAGAAAACTCCAAGTGGCTTTCAAGGTCAATCTGTAAACAGAAATCGTAGTTTATCTGTTTAAAAAGTTATTTTATAATGTAAATAGAGTACAGAAGAATGACACTTTAGATTTCATCTGTCACAGCGCCCTCGCTTGCACTTTTGACGGTCATGATATAGCGAGCCAATGTACCCTTGGTATATTTTGGAGGGGGAGGGACAAAGTTTTTTCTACGCTCAGCAAATTCGGCTTCAGAGATTTCTACGTTCATTTCTCGTGTCTCAGCATTGATAGTGATGATATCGTTATCTTTGACTAAACCTATCGGGCCACCTACTTGGGCTTCAGGGCAGACGTGTCCGATGATGAAACCGTGCGATCCACCCGAGAAACGACCGTCGGTTAAGAGGGCTACATCGTTACCTAAACCAGCACCCATGATAGCTGAAGAAGGCTTCAACATCTCCCGCATACCAGGACCGCCCTTAGGGCCCTCATTCTTAATGACCACCACAATCTTTTCGCCCTTCTTGAATTCGTTTTTCTCGAGTGCTGTAATAAAACCTTCTTCACCATCGTACACTCGGGCTTTACCAGTAAACTGAAGGCCTTCCTTCCCGGTAATTTTGCCAACGGATCCTTCAGGAGCCAGATTACCACGAAGTATTTGCAGATGGCCACTGGGTTTGATAGGGTTGGAAAGAGGGCGAATGATATCTTGACCGTGAGGAAGACCAGGAAGTGAATGAAGATTTTCTTCGAGAGACTTGCCGGTCACAGTCAATACGCTACCGTCAATCATTTTTTCTTGCATCAGGTACTTGAGAATAGCAGGAACACCTCCAATCGCATGAATATCTTCCATCACATACTTTCCACTTGGTTTCAAATCAGCCAAGAAAGGTGTTTTGTC
Organism: Sporodiniella umbellata; assembly: GCA_025677835.1. Classification (NCBI taxonomy): domain Eukaryota; kingdom Fungi; phylum Mucoromycota; class Mucoromycetes; order Mucorales; family Rhizopodaceae; genus Sporodiniella; species Sporodiniella umbellata. Next base: position 46,673 of record JAIXMR010000037.1, read on the forward strand.
ACTCGCTGCTTGAAAGTCGTCCAAGGTCAATTTGACACCCACACTTTTGGCAATCGCAATCAAATGAAGGACAACGTTCGTCGATCCACCCAATGCCATCGTAAGCACCATAGCGTTTTCAAACGATGCCCGTGTCATAATATCTCTAGGTTTGATGTCGTCTTCCAAAAGTCGACGGATGGCTTTGCCAGCTTCATGGCATTCTTGAATTTTTTCTGGGTAGGAGGCAGGGATGGAAGATGAATAAGGCAAGGTCATACCCATGGCTTCTGCAGCGGAAGCCATCGTGTTTGCAGTGTACACTATAGAAACAGGCTTCATTAACCAAAAAGCTTAGGTAGATCCCCCCCTTTTTTTTTTTTTTTTTTCACTTACTGCCACCACAGGCACCGGGACCAGGGCAAGCATGTCGAATGATATCATAACGTCTGTCTTCGTCAATAGAGCCTGTGACATATTCACCGTAAGCTTGAAAAGCAGAAACAATATCCAGCTTTTCTCCGCCGCAACTTTTGCCTGGTTTGATGGTACCACCATAGACCATTAACGAAGGTCGGTTCGTACGTCCCATCGCCATCAATACACCTGGCATGTTTTTGTCACATCCAGGTACCGATATATTGGCATCATACCATTGTCCGCCCATGACCTAAGAAACAACGTATGAAAAGGGGTTGCGTTCACTAGAAAAACCTCAATACACTTACGGTCTCAATACTATCTGCAATCAAGTCTCTTGACTGTAGAGAATAACTCATACCACGCGTACCCATCGACATACCATCACTCACACCCACCGTGTTAAATCGGTAGCCAATCAGACCCGCCTTTTGAACCCCTTTTTTAATTTCGCCCGCCAAATCCAAAAGATGCATATTACAAGGATTTCCTTCATACCATCTATCGAACGCGTTAGACCCATTCATTGGCTAGCAAGAGTCACTTACACACTCGATATTCCCACCTGTGCTTTGGACATGTCTTCATCTGTCAAACCAGTGGCATATACTACAACCGTATCAACCTCTCTGTCTCTCTTTCGTATCTTATCAACACTTACACATAGCTTGCGATGCACCTTGGCTTTTGGGTTGTGTGATGTTGGCACTATATTTGTTTAGCTTTTTTGAGTCAGAAGCGTAATAGCGAAGACCAAGAGGCATCGCTTGGCTCGCCGTTGGGTGCCTAGGTATAGCGTGAGTCGTCGATCTTTTCTCCCAACGTTCTTTATTCTTACATGTTGATACAAGAAGCCTTGTTTATTCTTGAAAGAATTTTAGATGACATGACGTTGAGAGAGTAGGGAGAACTGTTGAAAAAGAAATAAATAAAAAAAGAAAAAGAAAAAGAAATAAAACAGAATTCATCCTTTTAAGACCACATCATCATCATCATCATCATCTAAATACGCTTTACCCATTCTGACATATTGAAATAGGCTGAAATGATTGGATAGACTGAAATTGAAATTAAAAGTCCGGAAGACTGTCAAGTGCATATGAAAAATAAAAAGCATCACTGTACTTTCACGTCTATCTTAAACAAAATTGCCTACCTTGAATAAAACTGTATATCCGAATTCACTTGAGGTTTCTATACTTGGCTTTTTATAAGACTAAGCGATCTTTCCTGTTTTGTTTTTTTTTATTATTTATTTATCCACACGTCTGCGGCGTTTGTATTACTATGTTTAAATAACTACGTTGGCCCTCTTACACAAAAAAAAAAAAAATCTGGGCTTTTATTTACGGGTAACTTAAAGTCTTATTTTTCCCAGTTTAATAGTATTCAGATCCTCCTCAGTAAAAAGAACATAGGTATTTCCGCGGAGCCAATAGATAGAGTCAGATTCAGGTAGTTGCTCGAGGTTGATACCTTGATTACGTACTTCTATCTTTTGCTGCTTGAAGGTGCCAGTCATTTCCATCGATCTCTGGATTCTTAAGAACAGTGGAACAGCATACTTTGGCAGTTTCCGGTCGAGAAATTCGTACAGATTTCGATAGTCTATCGTGTCCCCCTCCTTAATGATCAGGGATGCCATACCTGCGCGACCGTCGTATCCAGGAATAAGAACCCCAAACACATTGGATCCTTCAATGGCTGGGTAAGTATTCAGTACCTCTTCTACTTCTGTAGTCGCTACATTTTCAGATTTCCATCGGAAGGTGTCTCCTAGTCGATCTGCAAAATAGAAAAAGCCGTCACTGTCTTGTCTGAGCAAATCTCCACTTCGAAAATAAACATCACCCTTCTTGAAGACGTTTTCTATCACTTTTTTTCTAGAGGCTTTGTTGTTGTTGTGATAGCCAGAATACTTGATAGAAAAAGCGCCACCCAACTTTACCAAAAGCTCACCATTTTCATTGTAATTGCACTAACGAAAGGATTTAAAACGTTGCTTTACTTTTTTTTTTTTTTTTTTTTTGGTACCGGAATACATAAACCACTTTTGTCTCGAATCGGTTCTTGGGTGGTGGGATCAACCTTGACTATTTGAATATAATTCATCACTAACCGCTTCAAAATTCCGTATCGGCCCACGGCACCAGCTCCAAAATCACCCGTGTTAGTGTTATGCACAAGAATCGGATCTAATGATTTGTGAGTTTCTAATTTTAATTTTAATTCAACTTACTTTCCGAACCGCCATAGAATTCAACCATGGTCTTGATATTAAATCTTTCTCGAAACTCATGCCAAATGTCGGGTCTCAAACCATTACCAAGCATTGTCTTGACCCTGTGTTTTTTTTCGTTTGGATTATAAGGCTGGGATAAAAGATATCTGCAAAATTCTCCAATATACTATAGACTACAGTTAGCCGTATTATGTTCAACTTTTTTTTTTCTACTATTTACCATAAAAGTATCCACTTTGTACTTTGTACAATCTTCCCAAAAACGACTAGCTGAAAACTTTCGGGCTAAAACCACCGTTGCATCTTTAGAAATAGCAGGGATACTACCTATGACGGCTAATTTGATTGAGTGTTAATAGCTACACGTTGTTGGCCTTGTATATTAAATTACACCCAGATGAATGATATAGTGGAAGAGCACAGTAAATTCGCATGCCTTTTTTGATACCAATATACCACCCTATCGTAAATGCGCTACCTAAAAAAATGTTTGTACACACACTCATACTATTTTTTACATTACCTTTGAGGCGTAGGTTTGAAATACGTGCTGCCTTTTTTTTTTTTTTTTTTTTAGTTTTGTTAGTTTTGTGCAATTCTATTTACCTTAGGCAACCCAGTCGTACCGCTAAAGACAATACGTTTAACTTTTTCTTTATCTCTAAAGACTCAGAAAGCTTACCTGGTATATATAAGTATAGCGGTGTCACTCAAACGCATACCTCTGATATAGGCTTCGTCTATAGCACTATCAGAATTTCTGTTCAAGATGTCTTGTGTGATGGTCTTTGCAAAACGAGTAGACTCTAAATCATAATTTTCAAAGGATTCGCCATATCCAAAAACTGTTATGCCAAAATTAAGAAGATCTTCTGATATTGTAGAAACGTTTTTTGCGTAAAGAGGATCAAACAAAAACAGTTTACCACCAGCAGTTTTGATGCAGTGTAACAAAGAATTTTCTGATAAATTGGTATTAATGAACGCAGGCAATGCGCCTATTTTTCCTATAGCAAATAGCGCAATATAAAATGTGGGATGATTCTGAAGCATGATGGTCACAATATCTATGCAATAGACTGTCAATTTCTATGGATAACAAGAATAAGCCTTACCTCCTTTCTTAACGTCTTGAGTCAATAAGTAACGTGCCTAAAAACAATTGAATCAAATCTGAAACTATTAGAGCTGTACAAAACTTACCAATCTATTCGATTCTGTTGTATTTGTTTAAAATGAATCGAGTTGATTGAAGGCGATTTAGGTTTCGCTTTTTTTTTTTTTTTTTTTTTTTTTGGGACAACTAAATCACTTGCCTTGTTCTATTTGTAATACTGTATACTCTTTTCCTTCAAAAACCAGCAAGATGCTGTTTGGATCTTTTTTTAATCTTCTCTTGAGCAAAAAACACCAGTGACCATTCCCGCGGAACTCACGCACCCTTTCTCTTTATAAAAAGAGGCCAAAAAGTTAATAAGCCCATTTTGTTTTGCTATCATAGAAGCACATACACTATCATACTACTTCCAGCTTCCCAAATTTCAGCCGTCTCATAGAAAAAGTTGTATCTATTGTTGGCATGGATTATCCCCAATACTATGCTTACTCCGAGCACAGCAAATAGCAAAATTCCTGACACTAAAAAAAAAAAAGGTTATTGTTGAAACGCAAAGACACAACTATTACCTATAGCCATTTTTCTTTTTTTTTTAAAAAAAAAAAAAAAACAAACAAACAAAAATCTAGTTTTAAAAGGTAGCAGGAAAGTATGTTTTAAATCCATTGTGCATAGAGTAAAAATGTCCATATTTGACAGTGATTGGTAAGAAGAAAACAAAATCAAAAGGCAACAGTATATTGACATCACTCAATCTACCCTTTCTTATTTTTTTTTAATATAACATAAAGAGTAATTCACAAACCTTAGACTAGTTTGCAAAGATATACAAAGATTTCAAAACAGTTGAAAGTAGAAAAAAAATAAAGCCAAAATTGTAGATTCAGACGTAATAAAGCACAACATCTTTCTATACGTCCAACGAGGTTATGTATATACAACTGTAATTACTAATACATTAATGCGTTTGTAGATATAGCAGCTAAAAATATAATCAGAATCGAAAAGGGCAGCTGATAAGCAGTTCAATTATAAACGCCTTATGGATAGTATAAAGACTCACGTCTCCAAGTTCTTCTACAATGCAGAATTTTTTTTTATTATTGTTCTCGAGTAGCAAAAGCGTTGAAGGAAACTGCGTCAGTAGTATTTATCTATCGTTTACTTTGGCTTTGTATTGATTGATCGCATCTTTGTTGCTTTATTTGGGTTTAAAAACTTGAAAGAGCTGAGCATACTTGAATTCTAACAGCCATTTGTATTTCCTTTAAAATAATACTGCAAATAGTTTATACCTGTGGCTAATAATTAAAACTTGTATTTGGTCATCTTTTCTAGTAGCTACTAGACTCTATCAAAAGCAAGGATAAACAAAAGACAGCAACATTAGAAACCGAGTATTTTTCAACAATAAGTATCCCAAAGTCGAAAAATTGAATCGCTTTTTATGAAAATGAATAGATACCTGGTTAGAAAGCCCCCCCCCTTTTTTTTTTTGGTCTCAAAATAGCTTTTTTTCTATAAAAAAAAAAAAGAAAAAAAAAAAAAAGAGGGGTTATACTAAGTGCTAAAACCAGTAATCTGTAGCTCATGTTAGATTTATATCGTATATGTTTCATTATTTAAAGAAAAGATAGTGAAAGTTAAGGTACACTCTGGTCATGTCTGTACTTTCTATTTCTCACATAACAACAGTGTGTATACTATAAACTGAGATTCCAGGTCTTTGCTTTTTTTTTTAGAAATTGAATAAAAAACAATGACATGATGTTCATAATCCCTTCTTTTTAAAGAGTAGACTTTATCGAATTAAAAAGCCAGAGGAAGTAAACTTGTCTTCAGAAGATGCTTTTCTAGAGACAAAACACTAAAATTTGCAAGGGCAATGTCAGTTGCTACTTTTTTTTTTTTTTTTTTTTTTTTGGTAAAAACAAGCAAATAGCTTACCTTCGGTTGACTAAAAGTGTTTGACATGTATCCAATACCCTATCACGGGGGGTTTCGTTTTAGTTTTATTTATCTTTTTTTTTTTTTTTTTTTTTACCATATCGTCAGTTGTATGACCAAACCAAAACTCCAAAATTTCTTCTTGTCTCATTAGTAAATCATAACTAATGAAAATAAAACTCACGTTTTTTATCTTCTCTGGTATGTACCTTCAATGTTATGATACCTACAGATTTGCTGTCATAAATATCTAAAAACGGAGAATCTTTTTTTTTTTTAAAGAAAAAAAAAGAAAAATGGTTTGGTCAATACAGAATTCTCATACCAAGACCTCACCCAAGAAGTCTTTCTTTAGCGTTTCAGCAATGGCTGACTGAACATCTTCTTCATTCTTTAAACGCTCTGCACATTTGTATGTTAGCATTGTTTTCATGATTTGTTCACCGGTTCCTGGAATACAAATCTCAGCTTAGTATTATTATATAAAAGACCTATGTCAATGTACCTGTTGTACTGCATGCTATGCCTGGTGAGTCGTATGTCTCGTTTTGTGCCCAGCATCCACACCCGTATACTGCTGCCTTTGATTAAAACAAAAAAAAAAAAAAAAGGTTTTAATAGTTGAAATCTCTCTAAAAAAAAAAAAAAAAAAAAAGATGCATTGTATAGTCTATACCTCTCCAACTCTTCCTGGAAATTTTAAGGAGATACCTCCACTGCTAACCCCTGATGCTATGTTTCCGTATTGATCTATACATATCGCACCAACTGTATCATGACCCAAGTCCACTTTTTTTTGTTGTTCTTGATAATCTATTACCCGGTTTATATGATCCACGTAGGTTGCAAATGAGTGTTCTAAATAAGAAAACTTTAGCTTTTCTAAAATAGAGTAAAAAGAATCGTTTTACGCTCTATTAAGGAATTCTCTTCTACTATAGTGTAGCCTCGAGATTTTGTCCATTCTTTTGCGCCTGGTCCTACCAGCAGCCTAATTATCAAAGCAAAGTTAGTTTACAGATTCAAAACACAACCCTAACTTACATAGGCGGAACCCTTCCCATAGATAGTAAACCGTTCATGCTTTCCTGTACCATATGTTTTGCAGTCATGATGGGATTTTTGACTCCACTTACTGCACCGACAGCCCCAAAAGTACCTGCTTTCCCTTCCATTAAACTTGCATCGCACTCAACTGTTCCTTTTAATGTTAAACTTGATCCATATCCAGCATTAGTCAAAGGATCATCCTATGATATTGTTTGTTTTGTGTACACAAGCCAAAAAAGTTCTTTGGTTAATTCACTTGCTTTTTATTCTACATTATTTATATAAAGATATCTCCTTTACCTCCAAAGCTTTGATGGCTCTAGCAACTGCATCAATACAAGTGCCTTTGTTACTTTGAAGTATCTCCATTCCAATTTTGCAAGCACTAAACAATAAAAAAAAAAAAAAAAAAAAAAATGCCATAAAAACAACAAAGATTTGAATGTAACTCGTTTTTCTTTATTAAACATACTTTGCGCAAATTTTTTTATACTTTGATTCTTTAGATCTCGAAAGGATTCCTTGGTCGAATGACGTCCATTAGCTTTTTTTTTTTTTTTTAAAAAAAAAAAAAAATATTGCTTATATGTGTGTTCTATAAGTAACGCTATTACCTGCCCCAATGTGAACCGCAATAAATACTGGAGCTGTCATAGATTCAGGTTTGAATGGAACCAAAGTTAGAAGCGTCTTTTTTTTTTTTTTTTCTAGTCTTTTTTTGGTTTTTGATGTTGTGGCGGCTTTCGAATTGCCAACCTTTGGAACATAAAATATGTGACTTTGGTTGATGAATCTAGCTTTGAGTCAGCGTATAAAAGGAAATACTTTTTTTTTTTTTTTTTTTTGAAAGAGTTTTGTTGTTTATTATTAAAGAGAAGCATATTTACAAACTACAAAAGATGTAGGAAGGGGAGGGGTGAAAGTATTTTACTTTTTGTGGAAACTAGCCACAATTTCTTCGATAGCCCTACCTTTAGTTTCAGGCAAGAAAAAGAAGGTAAAGAGAAAGGCAATTGCACAGATAGCAGCAAATATCAAGAAAGACCAACCTTGAATGGCAGCAAAGATAACAGGGAATACCAAACCGATCAAGAAGTTCATGGCCCAGTTCATGGCGGTACAAGCCGAACCGACAGCCGAGGAGGCATAGATGGGTGTCAATTCCGATGTGATCATCCAGGGAACAGGGCCGATACCGATAGCAAAACTGGCTACATAAAGGAAGACGGAGGCCACCAAGAGGTTATTGATTTGGAATTTGTAACCAATGACCAAAAGCAAAGAGAAAAGGAAGGTACCAAACTCAGCCGACAAAAGAAGCATACGACGACCAGATTTATCGACAAAGCACATGGCAACAATGGACATACCAAAGTTGACGACGGTAGTGTAGATGGCGTAATATTGAGCCTCTTGGGGGCTTACGGCAGATTCGAAAATAGTAGTAGAGTAGTACATGACAGCGTTCATTCCCGACAGCTGTTGATACATATGATGGAAAAGAACGATACCAAAGATCTTGCGGATTACAGGGTCCTTGATGATTTCAATCATGCCCATCGGGGGACGTCTTTCGTCATCGTCGTCAGCTTCGATATCCACCGGTGCTTTAACAGCACTATCGTTGGCCGCATCGTTATTGTCAAACCCTTCGTCTACAGGTGCCATCTTGGCCTTCTCATGCGAGTTTTCTTTCAGGATCCGGGTAGCCTTCTTCTTACCGAGCTGGCCGGCTACAATTTCAAAGAACTCTTCAGTGACATCTGCTTTTCCACGAAGTTTTTGAAGAGCAATCAAAGCGTCTTCAATACGACCGATCGAGACAAGATAACGAGGGGATTCGACACAAGTAGCCATGGTAAAGATTTGGAAAATAGCAGGGATAGCCACGATAGCATAGTTCAAACGCCAGAGAGGTACATTTGCAGTAGGTAGGCCGATGATAGAAGACAAAAGAATACCAGTCACCACAAAGAATTGGTTAAGAGAGCCCATCAGACCTCTTCCTCTACGCGTAGAGATCTCGCCCAGGTAGGTAGGAATAGCAAGGGAGCCCATACCACATGAGAAACCACAGAACAAACGACCGATGATAAACATAGCTGTATGAGCAGAACATCCAATCAGGATAGCACCGATAATCCATCCAGCATTATTGACAATAATAGTCTTTTTACGGCCCAGCTTGGTCTGGATAGCACCGCCTACCAAACTACCCAGCAGACCACCAATACAGAAAGAAGAAACAGAAAACCCCCTATCGTGAAAAAAAAAAAAAAAAATGAGTGGACTATGGACAGTGAGGATCTCTATACCATAGAGTAGTATCCATTGGCAAACAATCAGGAAAAGCAGGGTTATTGAGATGTGCGCTGCCTGTTGAACAAGCATGCGTGACTGTACCAGGCACATTTGTCGATCCAATGGTCCAGCCGTTAGAGAAAGCGCCAATAGAAGCAATAATACCACAATACACCATGTACTTTGGCATAAACAAGTCGCGTGAATCCATTGTTAAATGACTCTTGTGTTGGCTGTTGTATATATTTAGATGGTTGGGTTAAAAAAAAAAGTCAAAGAACTAATCGAATTTCTTTTGTAAATGCTGATAGAAATTGAAAGAAAAAAAAAAAAAAATTGCAGGTGCTTTGGAATAACAAGAAAAAAGGTCTCTTTATTTATACTCGTTTTGATTCTAGTTAATTTTGGGGTTCCTCTATAAAAGAGAAAGTACCGACAGTCAAATCCGATGGGTCAAGTAATTAGATATCCGCCCTGGATAGAAAAATCATCACACTTCTATCTCTAGACCAATCAAAAAAAAGAAAATAAACGTACAGCAAATTATCTAACTAAAACTATTCGTGAATGGCCTTACTCAAGGCCAAGTCTGAGCTAGAATTCCTGATGAACCTCGTTTTGGAGGAGATGATATCATGTATTAAAATAGGTGAGAAGAAGTCCACTCATGTAGGTGAATCGATCTAAAATTAGTTTGTTTTTATTTGCCTTTTGCTGACTTTTTTTTCTGCTGATTTGATATACCAGAGTTTTCAGTGATCGAAGAAAACAGTCTGTAGTATTCTGCAAACTAAAAACATTCAGTTTCTTTCATTTGTTTACTTTTGGGACAAACTGGAAGATAGGCCACTTTTCCCCTTTTTTTCCCTTAGGCATGACAACATCCAAGGTATGTGTAACGGTGGGAAAAACTGGGGAAAGGCCGTAGGAATAGGAAAATAAATTAAGTCCCACGTTATTTTTTGGTTTGGCAGGGACCTGCCCCGCTTTTTCCTTTCTGTTGTTTTTCCGGGGCCCCAAAGCGAAACAAAGTTTAGCGCGCCATCCTTTTATTTTCAGCAAAATACCACGATATTCAAAACTGAAAAAAAAAAAACACACGTTATAAATTAAGCGGACTTACTTGCTCGTTCCTGAGAGGGTTCCGTATCCGATACACTACTTTAAACATCGTTCCTCTTTTTCAAGATGAGAAAACTCTTTTTAGATGCATAGCCAGGAAAAGGATATCCCAAAAAAAAAAAAAAAAAAAAAACGAGAATGTAAGTTTGAATGAAGCCAACCTGATCAGCCTTTCTATTTGTTCGCTGATCTTGCGTGGAGTAATACCATCTTTTTTTTTTTTTGCTGTGCCAGGCATACGCTGATAAAGAAGCCCATAAAACAGAAAATAACCTTTTTTATTGTGCCTATCGTTCTCTTTGTACGTCTAGAAACAATTTACCGCTCAAGGGAGATCACTCGAAAGACGAGTGCTATCTTGTGTTACTTCTTTAGGACAATAGAGTAGAAAGCAAACATCATTAGATCATAATGACCTTTTCTCACTTTGAAATATACAGAAAATAGAGTCTCTCTTTGTGTGTGAAAATTTGGGCAGTAAGCAGGATGGCTGAGATTGATTGTACGATAAGTTTTTTTTTTTTTTTTTTTTTTTTGGGTTTCCATCTATCCTCGGCTGTTAGATTTAGATAGCTTAGGTAGGAAAAGAAACGAAAGAAGCGGGTAGCTTTTTTTTTTTTTATTCAGCCAAATCACCCTACTTAACATGCTATCATTGGGAACTTTTTTTTTCTTTCAGATAACATTTCAAAATGATCTGACGATCAAGATAAGTAATGATAGACACTTTGTGTCCAAAGAAAAAGAAAAAAAAGACAGAGAAAAAACAAGTTTTTTTTTTTTTTATAATTGGAAAACATCTCTACTTTTTCCAACTATAACATAAAAGGAGTAAAATTCTGTTTCATAACAAAACATAGTCACTGAACTCACAAAGAAAATCATTTGTTTTATGAATAAGGTACATGGCATTGCAAATTAAAAGAATGAATTAAAATCAGCGAAAACAGCGCATACCGACGTCTTTTGTTTTTGCCCGGGATTTGATCGATAGAAAAGAGCCTTCTTTATTTGATACAGGCCTTGTTTTATAAAAGTGATCTTTGCCTTGTTTAGCAGGCGGACTCTTTAACGACCTGACCTGTCTATCAGAAATAGGCGTAATAGAGCAAATGGTTAACTTGATGCTGTTTCTTTTTTTTTAAAAAAAAAAAAAAAAAAAATAACCGTAATGAGAGATGTTTAAAGGTGAAAAATGGTATCTAAATAAATAAATAAAAAAACTGCTCATAAGAAAAATGCTGCGCAAGTATAGAATGCAAAAGCCCCCTCGTACTTTTTATTTTCTATTTGAATGCAAGACATTTTGGTCTAGAACAGCTTCCAACATATAATTCTGTTATTATAAAACAACTCTGTTGCTTGATATATCTCTTTCTTTTTTGAGACGTACTTGGTTTATAGAATCCCTTTTTTTTTTTTTTTTTTTTTGGAGGGGAAGGATATGCCTAAGATTGTATAGGGCTACCTGGTTACTCACATTTACAAAGTAACTGTCATTTCTTTTAGAGGCCCACAACTTGTTAAACAGCTTAAGACTAACACATACACACACATATACAAAGAAGGGGAAGGTGCAATTTAGTGAGATACGCACCACCTCAAAGTTTGTCTTTTAATTGAAAAAGATCGAACTAGAATAACAACATCAACACTCATCAAAGCCGATATAATTGCTATGTACCGCAGTTTTCTATATTAGTAGATACGTGCGTTCTACAAGAAAAGAAGTTACTATGGCGATTTACTATCGTTTGAGAAGAATCTTACCAACACATTGTCGCACGGTTTATTTTGGCTTTGATATTATACTTGATCGATCCAGGCTTTTTTTTTTTTTTTTTTTTTTTTTTTGGTGATTGCGATATTTGGTTTTGATGACTATGAAAAAGGGCACCACAAGAAAGGCAACGGTACCGTTTTTTCCGGTTTTCTTACCAATGGTTATCTTCTATAGAGCCTGTAAATGTTGGTACGACCTGTAAAGTAGGTGAGTGCAAATTTTATAATAAAGTATAAAGGATTACACACAGGGGAACAATGTGTTCTATTACGGTAACAAGGACTACAAAACATAGAATGAAAACAAACTGTATACACGCTTTACGTAATAAAGGCTTGTGTTGACAGTGATAGTGTCCACACCCGATGTGACTGTCATTTTTGATAAGACATGCTTTCATTCTATGTGCATGTTGAAAAGGTTTTTTTTTTGTAGAATAGGGTAATTATGAGTGTGTGGGAAAAATGACAAGAGGAGGTTTTGATGTAAAAGACGAACGGATCAGTCCGCAACTAATTCAGAGCGAATCTAAACTCCTCACACTATGACGCTATACTCAATCCAAGTAGATATAAGCCAATAGGAAAATAATAATCAAACTCCTTCTATTTTAACGTAGATTCTTCAAAAAAAAAAAAAAAAAAACTACTACTACTACTACTACTACTACTACTACTACTACTACTGGGTTAAGACTGGAAATATAAACTTTTTCTCTCGTGATTGTACAATGTCAACGCTTTCTTTGAAAAAGTCAGTGCATAGCATCGTTTCTCAGGTTGTACAATACAAAAAAGCTGTATGTTTTTAAAAATCAGCGAAAAAAGCAAACAGATTTTCTGTAATTTTATTCGATTCTGTTTCTTATCGTCCGATGTATCCCTCCTTTATTTAGAAGAATGTATAGCCAATTCCCCTCAACTTATAGTCTATAGAGCTTATTGAGAAAAAACAACGGGTTGTATTCCTATTTAGGTTTATTTTTCCTCGATAATAAACAATACTCCTTATAGGAACTGTTGATTCTAACAGACACATGAATCTTATTGGCAAAAATAATAAAGAAAATATCCAAATAAAAAAAAATAAGGGAAACAACAAAATGGACTCCTAGCCAATATAGAGACAAAAAAAAAAAAAGTAATGCTGTGCCCCTGAGTACGATTGATGGATTGAAAGTAATTGCATGTATTGTGGTAGTAGTAAAGAGGGTAAGACCAACGGTAGATCAAAATAGATACTTTTAGATAGAGACAAAAAAGTAAAGCTGTTAAGGCTATCTCATGCTCGCGTGTCTTTGATATGGTAAGTCAGGCCATTCGCCGTGCCAATTCAATGACCGACCTGTTGGTTATTTGTGTATCTCTCTATCCTCCTTTATTTTGTAAATATTCCGAGATTCAAAAAACAAATAAAATAAGGCCTGTCAGTTTACATGTCTGTGTTAGCGTCTAGATTGCACAAAATAGCGCCAATGTTTTATCTCCTTTAAATCTAATTAAATTTACAAATGAATACTCTTTGACTCACGTGTCAGCATTGATGTTTTTGTTCTTTTCTTCTACGCGTCACGGATCCTGTAGGTAGCTTTCCCTGCGCCACTTTTTTGTCAGTAAGTTTTATTTATTGATGATTTTTTCTTTTGACTGCCAAACCGAGTAAGATTCGATCATTCTGGACAGCCATTATTAATTTTTTAATTTCTAATGTCGCCTGCTGCTGTTCTAAAAAGTATTTTCTAGAATAATTCTTTTATTTCTGGGTGGTGAATAAACCGGTATTTAGCAATAAGTCAAAACCCGCTTCTTGAGCAACGTTAGCCAGCCAAAGGTGTACAAGCGATGGATGGTTACGCGCATGAATTTTGCGTTTGTGTGCAAAAGTTGAAATCGATCAGGAAAAAGAATCATAATAACAATAACAATCCTAATTATCATCCAGCCGTAGAAAGCGGACGCCCTCCTCTCTTTTAGGTAATTTTTTGTTGATTAAGTCGCACAGAGCAATTCAGGAGTATTTTCTGCCCCTTGGTCTATTTTTAACACCGTAGATCGCCTTTGGGTATATCTTGGTGGTCTACCCTTTACACGCACTTCATGGTGACGTATCTAGGGAGTCTTCTACCCTTTTCTCTCTCTCTCTCTCTCTCTCTCTCTTTTTTTTTTATATGTACTCTCTTTGCTCTCTTTTATCTCTTCCCCCCCCTTTTTTTTTTCTTTCTACGTTTTGATGTATTGCCATCTGTATTTTCACACTTATTGGCACACACTTTAATTTGCTCGATTTTGTGTATATATAAAAGCTCTCTCTCTCTCTCTCTCTCTTTATTTTTATTTTTTTCTTTCTTTCTCTCTTTCTTTGCTATTTCTCTTTCAGTCTTTACTTTCCTTCAACTGATTACCAAAAAAAAAAAAAAGTACAGACTAAACAAAACACTTCTTGATGAAGCAAACGATGAGCCAACCTAAAACAGCATTACAGAAAGGATCGTGGATTGACAATCTTTGTATTATCGATACGCTAGGCAAAGGAGCGTACGGTGAGGTCTATCTGGCCGAAGCGGATCATTCGCTTTATGCGGTCAAGTCATTGAACCACACAAAACAGCAACGCATGGAGATCGGGCTTCATGCTCGTCTTTCCGGCCACCCGAATATCATTGAACTGAAACGGGTAATACGCCATCAGATGGACTCGACCCATCTGGTGATGGAATACAGCTCAGAAGGTGATCTCTTTACTGCAATTACCCTACGCGATATCTACAGCGGAAACGACCGTCTGATCCAATCTGTCTTTTTACAGCTCTTGGACGCTGTCAGTTACTGTCACGAGAATGGCGTCTACCATCGGGACCTGAAACCTGAGAATATCCTTGTATTTGACCAAGGCGGGCGTGTCAAACTGGCAGACTTTGGACTGGCGAGTACGAGTAAAATCTCACATGATTACCGTTGCGGCAGCACCTTTTACTACTCTCCAGGTAAGGCATAGAAAAAAAAAAACAAACAAAAAGATGTGGTACTTATGATTTGAATAGAATGTCAAGGTGATCTCCGCAAGGGAAAAGGCTATGCTACAGCACCAAACGATGTGTGGGCGCTGGGTGTGATTCTGATCAATCTCTGTACGGGGCGTAATCCATGGAAAGATGCGTCGTTAAAAGACGAAACGTTTTGCGCTTATCTGGGCAACCCTGACTTTTTATTCCAAACGTTACCGATCTCTAAAGAGCTCAACAAGATCATCAAGCGCATCTTCTGTATCGACCCCAGCCATCGTATCGCGCTCTCTGAACTCAGCATTCTGATCCGTCAATGCAAGACTTTCACACAACATACCGAGCCTAAAGAGGTCCTGCCTCCCTCTCCGCCCACCACTCCCTATGGCTCCCGCTCTCCCTCTCCTGCTCTCTGTCAACAGAGAATAGGCAAATAAGAAAATCATTTTATGCCCTCATGACCCTATGCCTCCCTTATGTCCCCTTATATCTCTATTATTATTATTTTCTAGGCCTCATAGTTTCATATGAAAATCGTACGACTCCGCTAATAAATAAAAAATATATTTTATTGGATCGTTTTTTTTTTTTTTTTTCTTTTCTCTTTTGATTATTTATTTTCAATGACCACTCATGGTATTATCATCCGGCATGGAGAAAGACTAGGTACAGCCATAAACAGAGCCATAGAAAAGAAAAAAAAAAAAAAAGAAAAGGGCTTACTTTTTCCAGAACAGACCATGTACAGAAATCATGGCAGCCAGAGCCTTCTATCGGTTTATGGGATCCACCATTAACACAGCAAGTAAATAAAGACAGAAAGAAGCCTGGAGGTGAGGTTTGATGAAAGAGTACTTGTAGGGATTTGAACAGGCGATCAGGACAGGGCAGCATTTGACAGAGTTGATGAACCAATACAGTATCGATCCAGGAAGAGTGGTGTTGTACACCTCCCCTTTCCGGCGTTGCGTCGAGACCTCGATGGGGATCGTTCAGGCCATGCCTGTGAAGCCAGTGTTGAGAGTAGAGATCGGCCTGGGCGAATGGATGTGTGAGCGCTTTTTTGATGCGGTGTGTGAAGCCGACGAGCTGGTGTCACAGGCACACCAACGGTTAGCAAGAGAACAAGCCAATGCTTACGCCAGACACCAGACGCCACTCAAGGTGGATTACGCTTATCAGAGCTGCCGCCGTGGGTTTGATTTCCCAGAGAGCTATGTGGATATGGTCCGTCGTTTTGAAGAAACGCGGCTGGCCTGCCTTAAGGATCAGGCGAGGCTCGTTCTCTTTGTAACACATGCTGTGGGCGTGAATGCCTTGTTGGACGGCTTTAGGCATCACCTGACACGCCCCCTCCAGTCTAACTATTGCAGTGTTTCTATCGTCTCCAGACAGAACAAACAGGGTAACGATGAATACGCTGACCCTCACAGCCCTTGGTCTGTAGACATGGCCATGTCCGATACCCATTTACTTGTTTAAACCACCTGATGAATAAACCTTTTCTTTTCAATCGTAACCTAAAACATGAGAAAGCCCTCTTTTTTTCCACACCTTTTTTTTTTTTTTTTTTTTGTATTCCCCACTTTTTGTACACATCTTACATACACAAGAAATACTGATCCCTACTGGTTGATGTCTCTGTTCAAAGTCTTTTTTTTTTTTTTCACTCTCGAATTGAGGATATGTCCTTTGCCTGATAACTTGGTTGTTTTAGAACATTTGACTCTATGCATCATCGAATGCCTTCTATCATCCTTTGAAAACAAATAGGAGGGGGAAACAATCAACCCATCAATAATTCAAACTACAAAATCTTTATAGCCATGTCTAAATTAGTCCTTTTTCTTTATTTCTTCTATTTCAGTCTGTGGTTGGACTGGATTGATAACAAAGCGCCACAAGGGAAAGATAACAAACAGAACCGAGAAGACAATAGACCAGCCTACTTTGACTACCCACGGTGCAGATTCATGAAACTCGTTTTCAGAAAACTTGAGACAAATCAACGTTTCTGTCATGATATTGAAGATCAACAACCAAGCATGGGCGCCGAGTCTTTTGGCGCTATTGTCTGATACGTATTGGTACACTTCTCTTGCTCCAGGAAGAGCAAAGAAGAAGAGCAAGATCAATCGATAGGTGTTTACAGGATGCTCAGGAGAGATCCACAACAATGATTTTAGGTAAAAGCAGTTGAGCTCACACTGAAGAAAGACGATCAAAAGCAAGACGGTACCAAAGTAATTCTTGGGTGAGCTTGTAGTCTTCCATTCGTACCGTGTCCATTCTTTGGGTGTGAATTGTTGTACTGCCCGTTTGGCTTTTCCACGTAAGGATTTGATGTGTCGGAAACCTACCCATGAGTATTCCTAAGGCAAATAGTAACTATCTTTCTGGTCCTATGTTTTCTTTACCTTGCATGAAAAATATTGACAGAATTTCATTCCAACGTGAATACCCAACCAGTTACATAACAGTACATCCAAAATCCACTTTTAAACCAAAAAAAAAAAAAAAAAAAAAAAAAAGGGGGGGAGGGGGGGAAGGGTCAGTGAAAAAATCAAGGTCTCTGTTCACCTACATGATCCCACCAACATTCGGCAAAGTTATTGAGTTGGTGTTCCAGTGAATATTCACATAATTCAAACGCCACTGAAATAATCCAGCAGAACCAATAGTCACGAAGGATTAATGCTTTTGCAAACCAACCCAACGCATGGGCTACTACAAATAGATCCATTTGGTTCTACAGTATGATGAATGAAGTCATTATTCCAAATGTTCTTTTTACCTTAATATTGTCCCAGGTCAGATCACATGCGTCTGCATACGACCTCTCAGGCAGCTCCACACCCAATTCTGGATCATAATACTTCATAAATTGACGTGCATCATCTTTGTTCTATCATCATCATCATCATCATCAGTACTGGCACAGACTCTCTTGTTCTTACCAAAAACAATAAAAAAACCAAAAAAAGTTGATAAAGTACACTAAGACTAAGGACCGCTCTCCAGATCGGTTTACTAGGGCGTACAAACGGTCCATCAGGAAAGTGAACCATACCGATCAATACAAAGGTGAAAATGACAGCGACGATGCCCAGTCGAATGCTTTCTTCCGTGTTTTCATAGTTGGATCGTATCGCAGCATAAAACATCATCCCCAGCGTAAACACAAGCACGGTGAGAGTATGTGGATGAACTGCTTTGTTAGTCGACGGCTGGTCAAAACGCTATGGCTTACAAATATTTCCTTCATTATTCACTACTTTCTCTAATAGTCTTGGGTTTTCTATAACAGCAAACTCTTTTTGTTCTGCTGTTTTCATTCTTTTTAAAAAAAAAAAAAAAAAAAAAAAAAAACTTTTTTGTGCCCCAAACTACGAGAAAAAAAAAAAAAAAAAAAAAAAAAAGAAAAAAAATAGAATTTTTTTTTTTTTTTTTTTATTGTCGCTCTTCCTTTTTTTTTTTTTTTTTTTCTCTTTCGGCTGGTAAGAACATGTGTGACGTTTTAAATTTGCCCTTTAATGTCCACTTTTGTATACATTTTGCTTTTTGCTTGTAAAATAGGCCAAGTAGCCTTCGCATCCAGCACATTAGAAACAGGATAGACTCCGTTTTCGTTCAGAAACTTTACCAATCCCTTTACATTTGCAAACGATAGTTCTTTAGCCACATACGAGAGAGGTACGGTGATATAACTAGAAAAATAGCTAAATATACAGCAAAACGTGAGGTTTTTCTTACGCTTTGCATATCACAATCAGTGCATCCACTCGCTCTCTGTTGGCAAACTGATCCATCAAATACCCACCCATGTTGGGTGCCTCTTCATAGAGTCTAAAGAACCGGTGGTAGTTTCCTTTGGCTAGGCTGGATCGTACCATCAGTGCATGTTGAACGCACTCGGCTTGGTGATGAAAACCAACGTCACACATTTCTTCCATCATGCCGTTCAGATCTGCTGAGTGTTATTTTCTGATGCCACACCCTTTTCTATGGATTCTATCTCACCTGATTGATTACGAGAAAATAACATGTACAGAATTCTGTAAGCCAGAAATTCGTCCTCGCATCCTTCTATCTCTTGTTCGTATAGGTATTTTAGCTGTGTCTGGCACTGGTTGTATTCTCCAATATCTCCCTAGTCAAGTCA
The DNA here is from genome assembly GCA_025677835.1 of Sporodiniella umbellata. Lineage (NCBI taxonomy): Eukaryota > Fungi > Mucoromycota > Mucoromycetes > Mucorales > Rhizopodaceae > Sporodiniella > Sporodiniella umbellata. The sequence goes on from JAIXMR010000037.1 coordinate 65,797, forward strand.
ATACGCTCCTGTCTGTATGGTTTATGTCTTTTTTTTTTTTTTTTCTTACTTTTTCTAAAGCAATACGTGCATGGGATTCATAGACCTGGACAGTAAATTCATTTTGTATTCTTTGCACCTTTTATATATAAAGTCAGTGGGTGGTATTGAATCGCATGTACTTACTGTCAAGTCTTGTCGCATCGACTTGAACTGTTCGCAAATATACGAATAGTTTTCTTCTCTTTTCCATTTTTTTCTTAGTAAGCTAAATGTTTTTTTTAATACCTCTAAAGGACGTACAGTGGCTGGGTCTGCCGCCGAAGTAAGACGGAAATAGTTCTTTTCTAAAGCCTGGCTTGTGCCTATCACTGGCTGGTTACTGACAGGCGGATCCAGATCCCATACAATGGGTGTAAAGCTCTTCTTTTTCTTTTTGACAGGTGTAGGGTTTTGGAAACGCATAGCTCTTTGAGCTCGTTTGTCATACTCTTCGTTCGTCAACGGTATATTTTTAAGTCCTTTGGTAGCTTTCTTTCTAATAAAATATCTCATTTAAATCTTTGGCTAACACTACACACCAAATCTTACGGTTTGTTTAGACTCGAGCTGGGATTCTTGATATCTTCACATACACTTCACCTATCGTAAGTAACCGTTTTCCATTTCAATTTCTGGTGGATTTACCTAGGCAAATCGCGTTCAGACCAATCAATATAATCGATCATGTCTGTTCTCTTGGCTTGATCCACAATAACGCCTAGTTGTTTTCGAAGCTTCTCGTGTTTTTCGGCTGGGCATTTTTCGAAAGCATGGGTAATGTATTGCCTAAAGCGTGGATGAGTAAACGACAAGCAGATCCCGTGCCTACTTTAATGCAGCTGGCCATCCTTTCTGCTGATCCGTCTTTTCTACTTTTTTCTTTTTCTGCCCTGTTTTCACTGCTATGTACTGTGGTTGTTGCATTCTCTAAAAATAACAAAAACAAAAAATAAAAACAAAATAAAGGTTAATTGCAAAAAAAAAAAAAAAAAAAAAAAAAATAAAAATATTTTTCTGTTTCTTTGAAAAGGTTATAGAAAAGAATAAAAGAAAAAATTCAAAAAAAAAATTCAAAAAAAAAAAAAAAGAAAACTCCTGCTGATACTATTTTCGGGATAAAATCCACCTTCTACAAATATAACAGTTAGACAGGCCTATTACATGTACAGTGGAACATTGGCTTGTCAATAACAACTCTTGTAAGGATGTTGATTTCAGTCTAAAATTTATGCTAGGCTGATAGAGATTTTTTTAATGGTACATACATATATAGTGCAGCGATGGGTATGTGCAAAGTGGTGTCAAACTGTAGAACATTTTTGTAGTCAATTGACCGCTTTTAAAAAAATTCCATTCTGGTTTATTCGCTGCTGTTATATACTAGTTCTCGAGAATCGGTATTATGAAAAGGCTACCTTTAAGTTTTCAAAAACATAGCGCGTATGGAAACAGAAGAAACAAAGTGAAGTTGAAGAAGGTTGCTCAAATGATGCAATAGGAAAGTAATAGCTTTTCTGTGAACAATCACAGGAAATAGCTTGCTTTTTTCCTTTGATCAACCCATTGTAAGCGTCCACAAGATACCAAAGTCGACATACTCATAGGGAAGCCCTTTTCTATTTCTGTCTCAGTGCTCTTTTTTCTCCTCCGCTTTTCCTACAGCATAAAAAGGAGTTGGAAAGGACTTGTAAATGGAGTCATTTTAAACGTCATAAGGAACTCTTGGCCTGGTTGCATCTTTTTTTTTTTTTTTTTTTTTCTTTCCCGCCAAGAAAATATGAGTAAAATAAACTTTAGCACGCATGGAAAAGACATACAGGCTGCCTACGATTCTGTTATCAAAGGAACTCAAAACTGGTTGATCTATGCCTTTGACAAAGGAACCTATGACCTTCGCGTTCAGGCAACGGGCGGTAAAGAACTCAAAACGAAACAAAAATTGGCCATTTTACATAACACTGTTTTAGATGATGGCCTCGAAGGACTTGCGGATGAATTCTCGGACGGAAAAGTGCAATTCGCTTTTACTCAAGTAAAAGACCCAAACACTGAGCTCCCAAAGTTTGTTTTTATTGCCTGGGTAAGTGGTTGCTCTTGAAAGAGTTGGTAATGACCGTTCTTTAGTGTGGAAGCGGTGTACCTGAATTGCGTAAAGCTTTCTTTAACTCTCAACTGGATGAGGTCTCCAAATTTTTTAAGGTATTGCTTTTTGCCTCTAGTTCACTTTCTAAAAAGAATGCTTTCATTAGAGTTTCCATGTTCAAATCAATGCTCGTGATGAGGTAAGTCGGCTACTGCAATGTCAAAAGCAAGGATTTTAACAAGCAAAGCTTTAGGCTGATGTAGATCCTGAGCTAATCATGAAACGTGTCTCGGAATCCTCAGGCGCCAACTATAGTGTTCATAAAGAAACTAGCAAACCACAGCCTAGAGTAACGCCTGTTGTAAGTAAACACTTTTTTTTTTTTTTTTTTTTTTGGAATTAATCGCCAGTATCCCTTTTAAAGGGCTCAGTCTATAAAAAAACAGAAATCCCAGATATTGCTTCTATGCAGCGCCAATCAATGACAAGAGAAAATATGCCAGCCCCTGTAGGCACTAGCTATAAGCCTGTAGTTACTACGCCTAGAAAGCTTGAAAATCGCTGGAATGCATCACAAGAAAACAGCACCTCAGGCGCTGATTCTGTTCGAGCAGAGCGAGAAGCGTTTGAAAAGCAAGTACGAGAGCGAGAAATGCAAAAGCACCAGGAACAATTGCGTGGAGACAGAGAAGATCAGGCTAAAGAAGAAGCACGCCGAAAAGAAGAACAAAAAGCACGCGAAGAGGAAGATAGAGTACGCAGAGAGAGAGAAGCGCAAGAGGCGGAGGCGAGACGCCAAGAAGAAGCCCAGTATAGACGAGAGGACGAAGCTCATCGTAAATACCTTGAAGAAAAAGAACGTAAGCGTTTGGAAGAAGAGCGCAGATTGCAAGAAGCCCAAATTGGCAATGATGACCGCGAACGAAAAGAGGACCAACGTAAACAACAGGAAGAAGAAGCATATCGTAAACAACAAGAGGAAGAAGCTTACCGCAGACAGCAAGAAGAGACCCATCGTATTCAACAGGAAGATGCTCAAAGACAGCGGGAAGAAGCTCATCGTAGACAACAGGAAGAAGCGCGTCAAAGACAACAAGAAGAGGAGGCACAGCGCAGACAACAGGAAGAGGCACAGCGCAGACAACAGGAAGAAACTCATCGTAGGCAACAGGAAGAAGCGCGTCAAAGACAGCAAGAAGAGGAGGCACAACGCAAACAGCAGGAAGAGACACAACGTAGACAGCAAGAAGAAGCACAACGTAAGCAGAGAGAAGAAGACCAGCGTAGACAACAGGAAGAAGCTAGTCGCTTAGAGGAGGAGCGACAGCAGAAAGAACAAATAGCCTTACAATCGCAATTAAGCCAAGTAAGCCAACACCTGGGATTAAAGATCGAAAGATTCTAATATACTTCCATAGACTGCCGATCGGGCTGTTCACGCATCACAAGCTGCTGGTGCTACATCAGTTTTACCTAATGGCTCCAAGGGTGTCTCTGCAGTTGTACTGTTTGCTTACGATGCTAGTAAGTTTGAATATGACTGATAAGACATATCCAAACGATTAAAAAAAAATATATATATATATATATATATATATAGGCGAGGCCAATGAAATGTCACTTGAAGAAGGAGAGATAGTTCATGAGATTGACCAAGTAGATGAAGGCTGGTGGTTCGGTGTGAGTGAAAACGGTAAAAAAGAAGGGTTATTCCCTGCCAATTACGTCGAAGTGCTGGAGGAAGCAGCTCCTCAAGCACAAGAAGAGGTCCATCGCATCTCTCGCTCTGTACCACCACCCCCTGCTCCTACCCAACAGCCTGAGGTGAATGCGGGTAAAGCAGCCGTTGCTCTTTATGACTATGAGGCAGGAGAAGACAACGAAATCTCATTCCGCGAAGGGGATACTATTACTCAAATTGAATTCTTAAGTGAGGATTGGTGGCAAGGACTTGCTCCAAACAAAAAGGATATTGGTCTTTTCCCAGGTATTAGTTTTATTCTACTTTATTTAAGTATCAATGTGTATGCACGTATTCTAATATGAATATTCTAAATAGCCAATTATGTGGAATTGAAGTAAATAGGCTTTTTGTGATTAAATACAATATCTTAACTCTCTCTTTTTTTTTTTTTTTTTTTTTTTCGTATTTTTTCTCGAGACAAATTGTAATGCGATAATGGCTTATCAAAAAGAAATATTTTAAGAAAAAAAGCCAGTTCTGAGATCGTGTTAGCTATTTGCACCATTCTTTTAGCATCTTCTTTGTACGTACTTGTTTTTGGTGATGAATGTTTTTGTCAAAAGCTGTAAAGTTTTTGATACGTGCAGTTGCAAAAATTCTAAACTTAAGCATTGGATGTTCTTTTGCTGTTTTTCTAGCAAATCATCTAGTGTGAGACTCAATTCTATAACAGCATTATCCCGGCCTTGGTATAATAAAGACACAATAAATGTGCCAGGAGTGGGTGAAAATATGGCTAGATAGGAGTTCCCCTTGTCAGACTCTGACAGTTCTGTGCCTACAATTACACCTTCTTTTTCTAACTGTACATATGGGAACTTGTAAGGTCCTTGAACCATTTTTCTTTTAGTAGTTGCTTTGCCATCTGTAATTTCCACACCGATGCCCACTTGCTTATTGTTTCCACTAACTGCGCCATTACTACTTTGTATCCGAACGTTTTGTAAATAGGCTCTATAGCTTTCCAGTTGGCTATCCAAGTATGTGTTGTGGTCACAAATTGTTTCGTGAACTTTTTTAAGAGACTTCAGCTCTTCCATGACTTTGACCTTTAGGTCACCCAAATGAACTAACTCCTGAGTTATCTCTTCTACCAACAATCTGTAATCGTCTCGGCAGTCAATGACACCAAAATCCTCCAACTCCTTCAGCATGCTTATGACTTTGATTCCCTTACAAACAAGCTGATCATCGTTAGAAGTAGCTGCTATTTGAGCTATCATTTTGAGCTTTAGTGGTACTCGTAATAGATTGGGCAAAGATCGAATAATTTGTATAAAGATTGATTTGGCTTCCATATAAAGAATGTCGTTCTGTGTAATGTCATTTTCAGACATTAGAGACATAGTTAAATCTACACCTAACATTAGAACATTTATTACTTTATTTGAAGCAGAAGCAACCTACCTTGTATAGGCATTTCCCAACGACTGAATAGTGGTAATTCGATTGCCTTGTTTTCTTTTCGCAATACTTGTGCAGGTACTGCACCTACTTCTCTCACCAAAATATGCAAATGATCTGTCTCTTTAGGTGCTAATATACCAATGTGTTGATTCAAAAGACTCAATGTGTTGTATACTTCATTGGGCGTAATACTGATCATTATATCTTTTTTGCTGAGTGCCATGTACTGATCCATCTCAAGCTGCTCATAGAAGTCGCCTATTTCACAAAGCTCATTCAAAAATTTGTTGGTTCGCTTTTTATTAGCCTCAACAAAGGGATTGGTTGGAATCATATATGCTTCTTTAGAGTAAGAAGGTTTATTTGCAAGGTTTTGGATCATTTTGGCAAGCTATTTAAGAATCAATATAAGGACTACCATAGATTATTAACAAATAGTGACTTACCAATGTCAAAGTGATGCGTGTATTTTGTCCAGGAATACGGTCAACTAGCATATAAGCCTGAGGGGTAACAATGGCAGGATTTACAAATCTCAAGAAGAAAAAGCCACCAATAAGCGAAGAAACAGCATGCTCGGTTGCTTCTGGGTATTTTCTTTTTGTTAAAGATCTAATCTGCTTACAGATCCATCGAATACCGTAAGGTATATTATTTAAAGATGAAATAATAGCCACTAATAACTCTTCTGCTATACTAATTAACTTCTCTAGTCTTGGTTGGATAATAGACTGTACTTCTAGATTCGATGCAGCCGCTTCTGCTGTAACAACTTTTGGAAAGCTTTCTAAATCTGGAGACAATTCCCTTTCTTTATATTCTACCAACTCTTCATAAACCTTATCGTTTGAGGGTTATATCATGTAAATATTATACAAATGTAGTTTACAATTAATAGCCAATTACCTTTAAAGGGTTAATCTGTAGATTAAGGTTTTTGTCTTCCAGGAGGGCGTTTATTTTTTCCGATAAAACAGATTTCAAGTACGATTGACCTGGCCCTCTACGAGTATAAGTAGTCATCATTCGTGATACGGGTGTATTTGCTCTTAAAAGAGACGAAAACTCAGCTGTTGTTTCGAATTGGGCAGCTAATACATTCTAAACAACATAATATTTATCGGATTTGAAGTAATGCTTTCATTGTTTTTTCTTACCTGAAACATTGTTAGCAATAGATGTTCCTCACGGCTTTCATACTGGTTACCATAAAGCGTGAACATAACTGTCTGAAGCAAATTGTCAATCTCTGTTAAACTGACCAGACGACACAAGGTTGCGATATGTCGTGGTTCGGTCTGTAGAAGATAGAATAAATTCCCATATTGCTCCATTTGCTTTTCATCAGGGTAATGACGATTATCGCCATCATCTTGCTCTTCTAAACGGGAAGCTACCTCATGTTGCTGTGATGAATCAGCTCAATGCTTTACATCTTTTTCTTTTTTTTCTTTTTTTTTTTTTTTGACAATTACTTCATCTAAAGCCATTTTGTTTTGAATAAGTAGACCAATGCGAGCATCCAAAAACCGGACATCTCTTTCTTTAGTAAAATTCTTTTTAGATCGTATCGATATATCCGTTTTCAGCTCCCTCAAATTTTTTTGGGCTATATTTGCATTTAGTTGCACGCTTATATGCTACAATAAAACCTTTTGCTAACTCATCTTCTACTTCGACATCTTCCTCTGCTGCTAAAGCAAGAAACGCAGAAACTGGATATCTTTTTGACACCCGCCCCCGGTTGCGGCTTGAATGATGACTATTTGCAGCTGCAGCTGCTACTGCTCTACTAACAATTGACCCATTTTGCGGATATTTCAAAGATTGAATCATTCCACTTTTCTGATCTGTCATTTAAGGATATCGATAACAGAAAGACAAAGGAGAAGCAATAAAAAAAAAAAAAACAAAAAAAAATAAAAACAAAAACAAAATATACCCCCTCAGACTTTTTTTTTCGAGTAATGTGTTACAAGCGCATTATATCACCAAAAATAAACTTTTTGGATGTCTGTTTTCAAATGCTCTTTTTTAGTGATTCATGCAAAAGGGAATATGTGTCTGAGTTTTTCAGAGGTACAATACTAACAGTAACCAATGTTGTAGCCAATCACAATCCATGTCACCAGTCCTATGCTAATCTAATGTTTAAAACACGAAAACCAGTGTACAAATTTGATAGCCCTTGACTTTGATAATGTATATCATCCGAAAGACTGTTTTTTTTATTTTCCGACTTGAAAACACGAGAGGATAAATTCGTTGCACATATGCTTTATGAGTAGAAAGACACTAAAAGCAATCATCGTTGCTCTCAACAGAAGTTGCGAAAGTAAAAGGTCCGTTTTGTTTTCTTTTACTTTTGCGTTCGATATTTCCAGCTGCTAATATAAACAGGCCTATATTAAATATGATTAAAATGAAGTATCCCGAACCTTCAACAACGTGCTTGGTTTTGCACCAAAGCTGAATTTTCCCGATACCATAGATATTATACATTATCTCATATGAATCTTTTCAAATAGTTTATAAAATACGAAAATGTATTTGTAGTTTCAAACTGTATTAAGTGCACTTAATGCTTACTTGCAATTTCTTGCATGGTTCGCTCTTAACAACAAATAAACGGTACTTTCTGTATTTTTTTTTTTTTTTTTTTTTTTCAAAAAGCACTATAAAGTTCAGTAAACTTTTTTTAACAATTTGAAGTTATCTTGACCCCTTTTCCCCTTTTTTTCGACAGCCAAAATAGCGAATTTTAAACTATCAGTAACAAAGAAAATATGTCAAAAAACCCTTACTCCTGTAATCGAAGCATAAGGAGGTCAGGGGTTTTGATTATTTTGTTTTCAACTCCCTAAACTTTGTAAAAGTACTTTTTTTTTTAGACATTTTACACCCACTTTAAAAGGTTCAAACTAATAGCCTTGTAGTCCTTGAAAAGTAGAGATTGTTAAAAAAAAAAAACAGTATAACTGTAAAATACTATAACATCCTTGCAGATATGATTGTTGCCGACAGATATTATTATACCAAGACAGACATACCTATTATAAATTAGTAACTTTATCAAAGGTGATTTCACAGCTAGAGTTAGTATAAATAACCCAGCACGTATCTTTATAGCGCTAGCAAGTATTATAAAGTACAAGATTTTGAGAAATCAGAATGTCACTTTTTAAAGTTTGTACATCAATAGCATTGTAATCCTATGAGTATTAGCTATAAAAGATGTACTATATAGCAGTATAGTAACTCTGGAATAGGTCTTAGCTTTGCTGCCTTTTGGATGAGATGCTCGAAACAGAAAATGCAATAAAAATTCAGAGAAAATCAAGAAAAAAAATCTGAAATAATCTTGCCATGCACAGCTTATGCGCTTTTCAGTTCTGTCTATTACCACGTGTTACACATCTGTCGTCAAAATACAGATTCCGTATTGGGAATATTGAGAAATCATTCTGAAAATCGGTGATTAGATTACATCAATTCAAATCCAGTCAGCAGGGAATGACCGTAATTTTCAATGTCAGTGCTTTCAGCTGCGATGCGTGATTGTTGTACTGATTGTTTACTCTCAGTATCTAACTATGCCTTTGTCACTGTTCTCAATGCTTTTGTTCTTTGTGTAATTTTTTAGTCGAAAAACATTTTTGCCAACACGGAAAGTTCTATAACGGAGTTTGTCAGTACTTCACGGAGAATAGTAGCGTACTGATTTATGGATTGGATACAGTACATGGTTTTAGACATAAAAAAATATACGAAAATTTGCAATAAAATAGCATGAGTTTCTTGATCTATATAAACTCAAAACATTATTTATCTTTAGGCGTACTGCTTTTTTTTTTTTGTAAACAAGCCAACAGATTGATCTCATAATAGGCTTCTTTTTACCTATTAAGTTATGCTTTATTCATACACTCCTATCTTAAAAAATTTATTTTACTTATCTCTTTTCTTCTATTTAACAAAAATTTATGTCAATTTATAAGCTTTTATGAGCTCAACTCTATCAAGTTGCTTTTAAACAGAGCGTATCATGAAAGTATACACAAAAAGACTCAATTCCCTACATTGCAACATATTAGGCCGCATAAAAAAGAGTAAAAGTTTTACGAAGCTGTATGTAGTGTGGCTTTTTTTGGTAGCCCTAGAAATTCACTGTATAACAATCTTACACAGACTTATTTTTACAATGACATCTTGGTAGCAGTAATATTACTGACCTATATTCCGCAGTTAGTTGTTACGTTATATTGAAGAAATAAACTCATTTACTCTAAATTGAAGTAACGTTTTACTAAAAAAATGGTGCCAAACAAAAAAACAGAGTAAAAACGCCAAAAAATCTCGTCGTCAATCGACAAAACGTGTTAAAACCTAAATCAGTTGGAGTGTATCAATATATGCTTTGATTATATTGTTAAAATATATTTTTAAAATTATACGTCAAGGCTATGCTGTCATGTTACTATCGTCAATATTAGGTTTGAATACACTCAATAGTTACTTTATTCACACACTAATATAATTAACATTGTTTTAATCAGTCTTTTGTTTGTAAAAAAAAAAACTGAGGGGTAGAAAGGTGTCACGCCATTTAACATGTACTTCATACTACTAAGCTCTTACACATTTAGTTTTTTTTTTTTTCTTTAAAAACTGTTAAACGCGTTTTAATAGCTGTAGGTCATAAAAGACTTCACTGAAAGCAAGAATAAAACTAACTGAAATTCAGTTCAGATACACAGCTATTCTTCTAAAATTAATATATATATATGCATGTATTAGACTTGAATGAGAAATACTATAAAACATTACTCATGCGAATAATAGAATTTCCGAGTCAACAAAGATACTGTGTTTAGTAGCAGCCCTGATGATATATCTTTTTTTGCATGATGATGAGCTCAGCACCGAGAAATTAGATACTTCTGCTATTTTATACAACACTCTTAAAAATAAACTAAACAAAGATTTTTTAACTTATCGACTAGAAAAGCAAAAAAAAACTGTTAAAAGTTTTAGATAAAAACATATTTTAATGTAAATTGAATATTACACTACTAAAAGCTGAATCCATACAATAATATAAATAATATGATTTGTTTAAGTACAATAGTATTTGAGAATATATTTTTGCCTCAGAGTTTTTTTAAAAAAAATTAAAAACACTTTTAATAAAATTCAGGTACTCAATCTATTTTCTCACTTTACTGTCTAAGACTTGTTTGTTTTAATGGGAAAAGGTTTTAAATAAGATTATCATGCAAACTTTATTGTCCGAATTACTGGCCCTAAATTTGACTTTGAACTACGAGCTTGAATATAAAACTCTAGCCAAGTTGATAGAATTTTGGTTGTTTGAACAAAACAAATAGTTTAAAGGTAAAAAAGTATACCAGGACTTTTTAATCTTTAAAAACTTAACCCACAATGAAAACTATTACAAAAGGCGCAGAAAATTGTATTTTAGGCTATGATTTGTTTATGTGTCTTGTTATATCGATATTCTCTTGCATCTCACAACCAAAAACTAATCCGGCGCTTTAAGAACAGAATATTTTTAGATACTGTCAATTAAAAAGTTTTATAATAATTAATTCGAATATAAATTATATAGAGCTTTTTATGATACATCTTAGCATTTAAAGCCTTTAAAAAAAAACATTTTTTAAATCGAGAAAACCATTTCCATTTCAGTTTTAAGCCTTCTTAATAATCTCCCACTACAAAAGTTACTTACAGATGTATCCGTAAGATGGTGGATACTGCATACTCATTACTTATTTGCTTTAAAAGACAAAAATAACAGTATTTTAAGAATATAGCTACTGTCAGACCTAAACTGTGATTTTTTAGTGATATTATTCTAACTCTAAGGGTTTTTGAGTTAAAGTACTTTAAAAAATTAAAATTTTTATTAAATGTGATTGATATTTTATAATGATTTAGTTTTCTAAGCGCAGCTCGCGTGTGGTTAACTGAATTAGCATAAAAGAGGACTAAAAATAGCATAATATAATTTATTGTATTGAGTATTTCTTATTTTAATCAATTGTTGTTATCAGAGGGGATTTTCTACCTATCTGATTTTTCTTGCTGTAGAGTGTAGCTGTTGAATATCTATTCTTTATTCTCAGTTTCTTTTGACAAAAAAAACATAAAAGAAAAACAATGTTACCTTGAAATGTATTTGAAGACCTGTCTTTATTTTTGAAGTTTACAAATAAATTTTACTGAGAAAAAAAAAGAAGTGTTCTAACTGGTGCAAAGTTTGACTTCTTGTGAGTCAGTGTTGACATGTTGGTTTAATTCCCAGCAGGCCGACTATGGTATCGGCTTTAAATCCTATAGACCGAAATACAAAGTAAAGAGGTACAAAACAGAAGTTTTGACTTGTATTCGTTTGTATAAAGATTTGGGCAGAGAAATATTATATTGTAAGCTGTTATGGACACTCTATGACTCATATTTTATCTTAAACTAGTCGGGACAAAAAAACCAAATTGATTGAAGCATAAAGTCAGCTTTTAACCTTTTTTCTTCCTCAACCTATTTAAAAAAAGAACATGTCTCTCAGATTAAAACCTACACTAGAAGAAGTTAAAGCCATCATTGCTAACGATGAGGGCAACACAATTCCTATTTACGCCGAGTTAGAGGCTGATTTCTTAACTCCTGTATCTGCCTATTTAAAAGTAGCTGATCGCTGCGAATATTCATTTTTGTTCGAGTCTGTAGAAGGTGGAGAGCATATTGGTCGCTACTCTTTTATTGGTGCAGGTAGATTACTTTCCAATTAAAAAAAAAAAGAACGGAAATGAGACTGAAAAGATTTCGTGTTTTGCATTAGATCCTTACAAGCTAATTAAGACGGGTACATCTGAAGAACATCAAGGTGACCCTTTGATTCCTATTCAAAAAGAATTAGACAATGTTAGATATGTTCAAATACCCAATCTTCCTAGCTTTACAGGTAACTGATAAATTCAAATGGCTTACTTGCGTTCATTTACTAACTCTCAGTGATTTGCCGATATAGGCGGCGCTGTGGGCTATGTGGGGTTTGACTGCTTTCAGTACTTTGAGCCCAGTCTTAAAGGCGAACTGAAAGACCCTTTGGGTATCCCAGATGCTATATTCATGATGTGCGATACAATTGTTGTTTTCGATCGAGTACGGCATGTTGTTAAAGTTGTATCCCACTTTAGAAGCGATACCAAAGACGTTAAAGAAATTGAAAAAGAGTATAGAAAAGCGGCTGAGGAAGTCGAGACTACACTCTGTCTGCTTAACGATAACCATATTCCAGATGTTCCACAAAAGAAAATCACTACACTAAACGAGAAAGCAATTTCCAATGTGGGCGAAGATGGGTACAAATCGTTCGTGAGCCAACTTAAGCACCATATCAAGGAAGGCGATATTTTCCAAGCCGTACCGTCACAACGGCTGTCCCGACGCACTGATCTTCACCCATTTAATGTTTATCGTCACCTGAGATCACTGAATCCCTCACCTTATATGTTTTATATGAATCTCAAAGACTTTACATTGGTAGGTGCATCGCCTGAAATGCTAACTAAGGTCGAAAATCGTAAAGCGTTTACGCACCCTATTGCCGGTACGCGAAAAAGAGGAGAAACGCCTAAAGAAGACAAGGCATTAGCAGAGAATTTATTAGCCGATGCCAAAGAAATTGCAGAGCATGTTATGTTGGTTGATTTAGGGCGTAATGATATTAATCGTATATGCAAACCAGAAACAGTGAAAGTAGATAAGCTTATGCAAATTGAATACTATTCGCACGTTATGCACATTGTCTCAAATGTATCTGGTGAATTGCGTGACGACCAGACACCTTATGACGCTTTCCGTGCGATTTTCCCTGCCGGAACTGTTTCTGGAGCCCCTAAAATTAGAGCAGTAGAGCTGATTCGTGGTTTAGAAAAGGAAAAGAGAGGTGTCTATGCTGGCTCAGTAGGTCACTTTGATTATTCAGGAGGCATGGACACCTGTATCGCGATCCGTACTATGCTCTTCAAAGACGACATTGCTTATTTACAGGCCGGTGGGGGCATTGTATATGACTCGGTTGAGCAAGATGAATATCAAGAGACGATGAACAAAATGGGCTCCAATTTGGCCACACTTGAACAGTGTGAAAAGAAAATTTACGAACGGCAACAATAATTGATTAAAAGTAGTTTATTTAAACTGTTTTTGAAGTTGTTAAAGTCGGGCGTGATGCATGTGTTGGGACTGGGTTTGATGTGGTTGGGTAGGGTTCTTGATGTTGAAGTTCTATATGAAACAGTTTGATTTGTGTGTTATTCCAAGAGCCATAATTAGATATAGATGAAATGTATGTATGGCCCCATAGCATACTCTGAAACCAAATTAGCAAAGATTCTGTCCACTGAAAATTGCGAGTTTGGACTGGCTGTAGTACTGTTGGGAGTTTGATTCTATCAACAGACAAGTTGCGTATATATTGAGCGGCTCTTTCGCCTGTAAGTTCTTTCTTTTCGAGTTCAGGTTTTAAATGATCAATTAAGATAGTAATGGTATCTAGGGACAAACATGAATGCCAACTCTCAGCCCATTCATGAGTAGGATTGAAGCCGTTTTTTGCTCCTGAAAGATGTTCTAAAGAGACTTGGTTCGACGGTATTGGGTTGGAGCTACTGCTTGATTGCCTTGAGATGGCCTCGAGCTGTTCTACTTCTTGTTCGCCTTCTCTTGCTGCATCCCGAGTCTTTTGCTCTTCAGCACTTTTTTGTCTTCTCAGCTCTTTTATCTGCTTAGATTTTTCTATTAATGCATTATCCAAATTGAAGTTGGCGAGCCTTTTGAATTTTTGTGAATTTCTCAAAATTGCGCATACAAAATACGGATTATCTATTTTTTTTTTTTTTGTAAGTGTCTATAGGGGAGGTTTTTTTTTGACTCAATACCTGAAAATTGGTAATAAATGATGTTATTAAAAGCTTCTAAAAGGTATTCTATTAATTCATGGTTGGCTTCATCTGCCAGCAAAAACGCTGGAGCAGACATGGAGCTGAACAAAGCAATAAGCTTGCTTGCTGTAATGGGTGTTATGTTCTTTATACAGAACGATATATTGGTTATTGTTGTGATGAAAGCAGGATACAATGTCGATAATGTTCCTCTTGAGGAAGCGATTAGTGAGAAAATTCCCTAATTGTTGTTTAGACTCCCTTTATATGCCTATGTTTATATGTGCTATAGCTTACAAGAATCAGGTAGTTTGCATAAGAGCCCTGAAAGTTGGGTATTCTACTACTGGCAGGAAGACATGCATGTCCTTCGAAAGGTTGATTGATTTTTAGGCTAAAAAGCTTATCAGAAGAGAGTGTTTGGAGCATAAAGGCGCACATGCGGACAAGACCAACTTGGGCTATGACTATATTAATACAATTAATGACAAAAAAAAACTTACATGGATCTAGCTTATTTTCGTTGGCATAAAACATTAAGACAACCATCAAATCAAGCCCTCTTTCTGTTTCCATCAAATACTTGCTAAATCTTTTGTTTGTCTCCAGTAGCTTCCAGCACAACATCATCATTTCTACATGGTATCGAACGCGTTTAGACGGGCCTGGAATATAGCTGCTGAGTGATTGCATAGGACTACTCAATATTCTATAGATGCCGTCAATCAAGAATTGAAAATCTTGACCCCTATGTAGCTTAGAAAAATAATGTCGAAAGATGTTGTCTGCGGAGTCTGTATGATGGGTTGGATCTTCTGGCCCAACCCTAACTGTCTTCTCTGCTTTCGCTGGGCCGTGGTCGAGGACGATTAGTAGGATTCTTAGGCAATGAGCAACAAGCGATTCTCTGGGGTCGTTGAACATGATATGATTATATGGCACAACAGTCCAGCTTAATGGGTTGTATTTACATGAGATATTAATCATACTACACAGAAATGCCAGTACAAGCTTTTTTTCTATTTTGGCTGTTATAAAGTCTAGCCATGGATCTTTTCTCGAAACGATGTGTGATGGTGTAGTGTACATTGACTTTGAGAGTAACACAGTGAGTAATCGTAATACCTCCGCTCTGTTTGTGTCATTGTCTCGAGAAGACCCAATAGGCGTTGAGCAACCTACTCCTGTTTCCCAAATGACATAGTTCACTCTAGAGTCCAAACTGCCAATAGTAGAGGGTAAAGTAAAACCAGCCAAAAACAGTGATTTCAGAGTCACTATTTACAATTCTTGTTTAATTGAGTTAATGTCGCTTTTTTGCCTCTTTTCTATTCCCTTACACATTACTAATGTTTCTCCTCTACATGGCTTGTCTACCTAATTACGTCAATTGGAGATTTTCTTTCAAAGTTGTTGCTTACTTGTGGAGTCCAAAAAAACTGGTTTTCCCACTCTATGTGATCAGCGCTCTCAAAAATAAAGGGTATGATTCGTGTCAATATACGACAACAATTCAACAAATGCGTATTCTCGATACTTGATGCGTTTAAAAGATAGTCCATGTGTTCCATAATCTATTTTATAAATCAATATCCTCCTTTGTAGGGAGCTGGCTTTCCTTTTTATTTTTAGGAGAAGACTCACTCTATCAATCAAGGTCTCCAAGTTCTCAATAGCATCGTTTCTTGTTTTACGTATATCTGAGGTGCTTATTAATGTGTAAACATCGTCTATCGTCTCAGGTAGAATCCAAAACTACACAAAAAAAAAAAACCAAGTAAATAAGGTTGCGTGCTCTTTTTTTTTTTT
Organism: Sporodiniella umbellata; assembly: GCA_025677835.1. NCBI lineage: Eukaryota > Fungi > Mucoromycota > Mucoromycetes > Mucorales > Rhizopodaceae > Sporodiniella > Sporodiniella umbellata. The sequence continues at coordinate 81,830 of JAIXMR010000037.1, forward strand.
TTTTTTTTTTTTTTTACCAAAGTCCAGTAGTCATCAAAGTCTTTTGGAATGCTCTACTGAATTCGTTAAATTTGTTTTCTTCTTCCTCTTTTGCAACAATACCCTTTCTTCAAATAGCTTAAATACCCCTTTTCTGAAGGCAAGCTTACTGTCAGTTGTTCCCATAAAACCAAAGTAAAGTAAAATAGAAAACAAATCCTAAAAAAAGAAAATCGCCTTTTGAATTACTATTGGAAAATCGTACTCCATCGGTCCAATCAAAGATATGTAGCTGAATTTTATGCAATGCTCGTACACTACAGGCGGCTGTGTAGGCTGACGGGCTGGGCTTTTCAAATGACAAGATTGTACACAACCCATTTTTTTTTTTTTTTAAGAAATTACAACCTTTGGAACACATTACTTATAAGGTGTATTCCGTTTGATCGAAACGGTATGTTCCAGCCATTAACTTTAACTAAAAAAACAACTTCCGTTTTGTTTTTATTTGTATTTCATAGCGTTTATTACTCAAATTGACAGTTAAAGTGCTTGTTCTAGATTGGATCAAATACACTGGATATTGTGAACTATTTTCCTTTTTTTTCTTTTTTTATATTGAACTGCCTTGGATATTATGTGACATCCTTTTTTTATTGAACAACAAATGTACCAACTTAACAGAAACGCGATATTTTGATTGTTTGATCTGCTTTCTCCTTTTTTTACACATACAGTGTTCAAAATGTCGTCTCGTCGCCGAATTAGTAAACGAACCAAAGAACCAAACTATCTTCGAGAAAGTTGCTCTGTAGCTTCATTTTCCACCCGAGACTCTTCTGACCACGTCTGGCTCCCTCCTATTGCCAGTCTTTTGTTACCCCTAGCCCCATCACCTTCTCATGCTGATACAAGACAGAATCGCTACAAAGAGGTATATATGCCTTGGATACCCTATTTCTTTCATCATCAGCGATTTGGTATTGAAGCCTGTATGATGCAGCTTATGGAAGCTAGATGCTCAAGATACCGCAGATAAAGACCCGAATCCAAGTTACCTACAACAAAGAAAGCTACGCCCACTATGTTTATCCTTTTGTTTTATTTTGTATGGTGTTTCACACATTTGTCGACCATTGGGTGGTCAATTCAAACTCATAATAAAATGAGAATAATCATTAAAGTTAGCCATAAGCTGACGCAGGATCGGCTTTGCTCTTTTCTCTATGACTATACACTAGAAGCAAGACTCTTATTGCAGTCTTATTCGATCAAAAAGAGATTTTTTGTGAATCGTTGGATTAGTGAGCTCACTTTTAATAGCTTTTGAGTAAACAACTTCAGGGATATGTTTCAGTATATATGAAATTGGGTTTTAATGAGCCGTGATTCAAAGCTGGCTTTAGTTGTACATTTTCAACTATACAAAACTTTCTATTAAATAAAAAATCGTTTTTTTTTTTTTTTTTACCTCTGTCCGTTATTCTACTTTTGCAACAACTCTACTAAAAGAATAAAAAGGAACCGCGCCCTTTTATTTTAATATTCCCACTTTTGTTTAAAAAGTTCAAGTTTATTGATTGACATATAAGGTGACGTGTCTGCTTGTCAAAGAAGAGGGCCTATAGTATTGACAGTAGCCATGTAAATATATATACATATATACATATACAAAAAAGTAGTAACACAAAGTAATCCCACTGTTAAACAGCCTGTACGCATTTGTCATACCGTTTTTCCTTTTCTTATTTTTTATTTTATTTCTCCTCTCTTTTTATTTTTACCAAAGGCTTCAAGCAAAATAAAAAAACACGCAATGAGTTTTCTTTGGTCCTTTGGAGCGAAAAAAGTATATGTTTGGTTATTTCTTCCAGAGCATAAACGTTTAATGATTTTTTTATACAAATAAACAAAAAAGGAACAACCACAACCCGCTCAGCCTTCCAGTGGTTTGCAGCAACAACAACTACCGCCTGTAAAAGCCATGAGCCATGCCTTTAAAAAAGGTGTTCATTACAACAGTAAGTTTTTTAATGGTTTCTTCTGTCATCTGATTCTATTTATAATACTTTATAAAGTGAAGGTCATTTTACGTGGTGATGTCATGACCGGGAAATCAAGTCTTTGTAAGTGAAACCAGAAAAAGGGCTATGAAAGTAACTGTCTTTTCTATAGTTGAAAGGCTGCAGGGCATGGAATTTAAAGAAGACTATACTAGTACACCAGAAATACAGGTGGGAAATATACTTTGGCCATACAAAGGTAAAAAAAAGAAAAGATACTTTGTATTGAAGTTTCTTTTTTGGTGGTATATATCAGATAGTCAAGATATCATCAAAATAGAAATATGGGATGTAATAGACAAAGCCAATCAGATGAAATCAGAAGGGATAAAATTAGAGCATCATGTACCTCAGCCTATGGGTCTGGATGCAACCACAGTTCATGTTTATAGAAACACACACGCGGCGATCTTTTTGTTTGATGTGACTAAACCGTGGACATTTGATTATGTGAAACAAGAGCTGGCGCATGTACCTGAATCTGTTTCTGTGCTTGTGCTTGTAAAAAAAAAAAAAAAAAAAAGAAACGCGAAAGAGAAACAAGTCAAAGGGCCTTTCTCACCTTGTTTTTTATGGCTAGGGTAATTTTGCTGATAAAGAGAATCGAACAATATCGTTAGATCAAATCCATCATGTACTTTATGAACACAATCAAGTCCGCATAGAGAAAAACGCGATACATCCTAACCTGATTCGCTATGCAGAAACAAGTATGAAATCAGGCTTAGGACTAAAATACATTTACGACTATCTGGGTGTTCCTTTCTTACAGCTGATGGTAAATAGAACGATTTAAACCAACGCTCACGAAACAATAGATGGAAACACTGAGAAAACAGCTGGAAATAAAACAAGTAGAGATAGTAGACTTACTGGAGTCATTGGATACAAATGAAGATGTACCAGAAGTGATGCAGAGAAGAAGAGGACAAGACAACTTTGATCAGCGTAAACAAAACAAAACACATATAAATAGCCAACCTCTTACTCAATTTGTGTTAGCTTCGGAGCCAAGATTGGAACATGTAGAGTTAGCGGCAGCTTGGGACAAAGAATTGGAGGAAATAGCAGCCGATCGTAAGTAGAACAAAGTAAAAGAGCTAAGCAATAACCGTGATAGATGCTGTGCTACCTAATACACCGCCTCCACCTACCTCACCTGTCAAATCGAACTCCCATGTACCGCTGCCCAAAGAAAACTCAGTCCAGTTTGATACTGGAGAAGAGCTAGCGGACGATTGGTTTGGGGAAGTGGAAGAAGAACAGGCCAAGATAGAATCAGAGCCTGAAGAGCCCAGTAACCCGATGGTGGCTGGAGATGAAGATGTTCAGGTGGACTATTACACAACCGTCAAGGCCAAGCCTGAGCCAGTTCATTATCAATCTATGTTTAAAGAGGAAGTTTGGAACCAAAGAAATACCGTTGCTTCAGAAAGCGAAGAGGAAGAGGAGGAGCCAGCAGTTACGTTTAGTGGCGAGTATGAAGAAATTGGAGGGGAAGATAACCCGTGGTCTAAAGAAGACCATTGGCCGTCACAACAAGAAAAAACAACAACAACAGTAAAAGTCTTTTTTTTTTTTTGTTTGTTTATTTTATTTTTTTTCTTTGTGTGAAAAAAAAAAAAAAAAGGTGTTTATTTGTTTTAAATAGGAAATGAAAAAATCAAGTAAAAAGAAGCATAAAAAGAAAAAGAATTCATCTCAGGTCAGGAAGTAACTTGAGGCCTTTTTTGGTCTTGTACTGTATATCGCTATATAACACAAAATCTTGATGTATTGTTCCTTTTGAAGGGTATAAGCCTGCTTGATAAGTTGTATTTAATAATAAATGAGTGGCATCTTTTAGTGTCAAATGATCTTGTAAAGAAGAAACTAATTGATCAATGCTGGGTAGTCTGTTTATATCCAATCGGTTCATGTTTCTTATTTTTTTATTTTTTGCTTTTTTTTCAGGAAAAGATAGCAAAAACAAAAAACGGAAATTGATGAGAGAAAGAAAAAGAAAAAAAAGAAAAAATAAGGGGGAGAGGAGTGTGTGTATGTGCGTATGTATGTGTGTTGTGTGCTAAACTATTCCTATAAATATTGCATTGCGGAGATTTATTTACGGCGATTTAAAAAAAAAAAAAAAAAAATAGCATTTCTTGTGGGTATTTTACAGTGTGCGTTGAAATCGAGCCATCATATCGCTTATTAATGTAACAGAGTCGCTGCCCAGTTGGTAGTAGCCTTGGGTAGATCCAGGATTGAACATGCCAGTATGTGCTGAGATAACGTCAGGCGCTGAAGACATTACGGGAATAAATAAGTGTCTGGTGTCCTCAGGTGGCATTTTGATAAACGTTTTAGGTCCCTCATAATCTTCTCCTGGTAACTAAAAGATTTTTCTTTTAACTTTTTTTCTCAGAGACTATACTTACGAGGATATAAAAAGACTTGAAAAACAAATTGGGTACTTGCAGTAGCTTTTTAACTCTGAAAGAAAGCTCGTCAAGAATTTGTTTTTACTACTCATTTCTTCAAAACAAACCTTTCATCACAGCCATGCATATCCGATAAGTCCTTAATAAACATCAATTCATCGTAGGCACCCGTTAGAGTATTTGTGATCTTGTCCCTTGCCAAATACGCTGCAGCCGCACCTACAGCCACAGCTCCTACACCTGCCCACAAACCCCAAGAGCCTCCTGCTTTTTTCTTCTGAGGGCCTTCAATTGCTCTTGATGTAGTACTCATTAAGGCAGTGGCTCCTAAAATTTGCCCCACTTTACCAAACTTCTCCATGCCATTCTTAGCTTCGCTAGCCACCAAATGGCGGTTGATAGAATAGAAAGGTGTATCGTAAGCTAACATACCAATGATTTTTGCGCCTGACACGTCTTGATTAGTAAATTTTAAGATTGTTTCTGCGGCTGTTACCAAAAAAAAAAAAACAAGAGTTAATCCGGTGTGACCAACTGTTTGTTTATTTATTTATATGTGAGTACACACAACTATATATTACCTACAATGCCACCCATGGAATGACCTAATAAAACAATCATAATGTTCGAAGTCTCATTTAGCCGCTTCATGTCTGATTTCAACTGTTCCACTTTGTCCAGCAGCCAATCTGAGAAATTGTTGACAGCTATTTTAAGTTCTCTATTTGAGGGTTAGTAACCGACACTTGTTTCTTTTTTTTTTTTTTTTTTTTGGTTTACCCTGCAGTCTTATAAGAAGGGTAAACATCTACTTCTGCATCGACATTTGTACTGTTGGTAAGAATCGTTTGTAATCTATTGGGAAATTCCTATATGGGTCTTAGTGAAACATGAAACAGACTAAGAAGCATTTGTTTTTATTTGTTATTTTTTTTTTTTTTGCAAGAAAGGAGAACATGATTTCGTACTTCAAAACTTGTATCAGAACCTCGAAAGCCATGAACGAATATCAGCAAAAGTTTATCCATCTAGGCTTTAAGGAAAAAAAGAAAAAGAGAAAATGCCGATTTCTGGCTTTCTTTTTTAGAGTCCCGTTTATAAAAACCGTTACCCTGTTTGTGGTACTCCATCCATGACTATAACAAAATCATTTTACAAAATGAATGTCGCATTTTATAATACAAATTATATCTGAATAGACAATTTCTACGTTTCTGTACTGACTTCTTTTGATATATAAAGGCAGGATCACTAAATCAGTCCTGACATATTACTATAGATTTATGAAAGCAACTGCCTGGTTTCTGTTACTATGAAAACTGAATATGTTTTTATTTTCATATGAAGATCAAACGGAAACTGGTGTGTACAATACTTCTATAGGCTTCTTTAGAAGAGAGCCAATACAAAAAACCCTTTCAAAGCTACTTTTTGAAAAATAAAAATCCCAGGATTTGGATTTGTTTCAACCTAACCTCATGGTTAGATTTGAAATATTACCTTACGAACGACAGTTCTATACTCTTTTAAAAAAAAACAGTGTTGCTTTCGTCAAACCATAGAGTATGTCAGCCTACCATGCTTTTAAGCATGTGCCATAAAGCTCGAATATCCTCACTCCTGTTACCTCTTCTCTTTTTGTTGAAACTCCCCTCTCAAACCGTTGATAATCTACAGGTACAAAAATTGACTTTGGATCAGTGTATGTTTGGAGGGGGCTTCTTGCCCTTACTCCTTTTTTTTTTTTTTTTTGGCCTTGTTATCTAAAAAGTCCATAACGATAGTTTATGGGCTATCTTTGTGATACTTTCAAAGACTCCTGTTTATTCCTTTGCCGCTAGTATCAAAAGACGTCTCCCCACTTGGGATTCAATATCGGTGTAAATCAAAAAGGCTGTAAAATGTGACTGGCCGTACTTTCTAAAGCCTCTTAAAAGGGAAATCCTTCTTTGTAGATTGATTTGAAGCATGGATTATGCAGAGAGTTTTATTCAAGATAACCTTCATAATCCAGCAGTAACGTCAGATAACCCCAAGTGCTTAAAAAGAATAGACCCTGCATGCACGTAGATATTTACTGCTCTATCTACTCTAATTCAAGACACATTGTATCGAAATATAAGGCAAAAGGAGTTTCTTCTTTTAGAGTTGTACTTTTGCCGCATTTTTTGTTGAAGTGATCTACTTTTTTTTTTTAAAGCAAAAAGATTGTAACCTCAGCTAGAAGCATGGTAAGACAAGAGTTTTTTTTTAAAAAAAAAAAAAAAGGAAAAAAAATTGTTCTAAGGAAAACTCTAGTGGTTTTTCTTAGTAAGCCAAGGTTCGCTGAAGAATGGATAGATTCAACCACGTTTGTCTAGAAAGGGACCTTAAAAAGAAGAAATAAATATTTATTCGCGAGGCCATCGACTTTTGACCAATAACGATTTACTTTCAGACTCTATCTCCTTTTTAGAAAGCTTCTCTTTGGAAGCAGAGTATTTACTTTCACCTTTTCTTTTATGAAGCCTTTTTTTTGTTGAAGTACGGCTATTTTATAGTAGGCCGATCTGTCGCAAATCGTCATGTACGATAATATCATTGACAGCATTCATGACAAACTTGATTTGCTGTGTGTCTGTAGCGCATGTGAGATGTGTATAGATTTGCTTGGTATCTCTTGTGTTTAAAGCAAGAAACTTTTCAGACAGATAACGGCATGCATCTTTATACCCGTTCCCACGATAGTCGTCAAAGTAAGATGCCAAAGGGTGCTGTACAAGCTTTTCTGCGAAAAGATCAATTTTGTTGAGAAAGAGAATGATCGATGTCTTGATAAACCACCTCGAATTACAAATAGAGTCAAACAAAGTAAGCGATTCCTGTAGTCGATTCACACTCGCATCCTCAAACAGAACTTGATCGTACTCTGATATAGCCACTAAAAAAAGTAATGCAGTCACGTTCTCAAAACAATGAATCCATTTCTTACGCTCCGAACGCTGGCCTCCTACATCTAGCATGCGGTAGGTAAGAGGACCAATGATAAAAGTGGTTTCTGTAATTCCGGTTGATTTTACACGCGAACGGAGTAAATCTTGATCGCTGGGGATGTAGTGAGGGTGTCCAATACGCAAGATGGAATCGAAATAGCTTTTTTGTTTTATAAAGAAAAAGACGTTATACAAACACACGTATATATATATATATATATCTATCTATCTATGTATTTTTCCACAATGCAACTTATTCTTACTATTTTGCTGAATCATTCAGCTGGAACTCACTGGCTCTATCTACACATTCTCGAACTCCGATATCTTCCCAAAGCGTAGCCAAAGCATCCACAAGCTCTTGATCCAAAGCATCCACCTGAGGAGGCGCTTTAAAGACAACTAGAATTTGCTGTTTGTTTTCATTTTGAAAAGAAATACCGAGGCTTTCCATGGCTTCCAATGTGACCATCATGGACTGAACTGTATTACTGAAAATAACTTCTTTAAAACTTTCCCGCTCCTCTTGAGAATAGCCTCCATCATGAATAAGCTTCATCTGTTTTAAAATGGTTGATTTTCCAGATTCTCCAGCACCTAGCGGCTGTGAGCGTCACCTTTTTAGGATAAGAAGGCATTTTTACCTAAAAGCAACATCTTAATCTGTCTTTTCATATGGTCTCGTTGTATCTTTATTTCCACATCAATTTCTCGGCTCTTTTGCTTTTCTTCCCCTTCTTCAACAGATTGACAGCACCCCATTCTTGTAACGTTTAAATAGAAAAGAAGAAGAAAAGGCTAAAAAAAAAAAAAAAACAATAAACAAAAAAAAAAAAAAAAGCGATCGATGTTGAATATATATATATGTGTGTGTGTGTGTGTGTGTAAATGTGCGTTTGTGCGTTTGTGTAAAACTAAGAATATAAAAGGAAAACAAGGTGGATTTATTTAATAAAAGCTTCAAATTGTCTCTTTCGGTCTTTAGCGCAAGCCGTGCCATCTGTTTGATACCTTTTATCATCATTTTTGAGTGTAAACGCTGAAAATGGGCAAGTTCATCTGATATCGTTTGGTGAGACTGCATAATTTGACAATCAAGCTCTTTGGTGTTCTACATGTTTTTTTTTTTTTTTTCGAAAATGTTAAACCACCGAAAAGCAGCATGTGTTTTACCTGTTCCTGCCCATGAATTAAAAGCTGCCAAAGAGAAGCTCTCTTTTTCTTTTCGTTTTCCGATTTGATTTGTCTTTGATACTCAATAAGGTCTAACGGGCTTCTTAAGGATATCTAATGACAGATGTCAAAAAAAAAATCCTGTTTTTATAGTTTAAACTGTACCAAGATACCATTCATCACGTCATGGCTAGCCTGACATTGTTTGATAAAAGACAAAATACCCTAAAGAGAGAAGAAGAAAGAAAAGAAAAAAAAAATGTAAAAGAAAAGCCAGAGAGAAAAAAAAAATACACTTTACAGTATAATCGCACATTACTGTAGCGCACACTTGTATTGTCCCACCTATCACTGGATCTTGCTGTGTTACCTTGTCCAGATAAGTCAAGGTTTGTATCCACTCAGCCCTGATGTCCACTGCCAACTTCAATATTAGAAAAAAAAAAAAAAAGGGGAGTGCGTTTCATTCATACCTTGTTTTACATTGGCCACCCTTCGCCCGGTGGCAAGTAAATGAGCATAATGGCTTTTAAGAGGCAAGATGGTATCAAAAATATATCTGAAAAAGCACGCTTCGTCTTGCCCTGAACTAGCAATAGCAACTACGGATGCATTGCTTTTTTTCATTCTTTCTTTGGGCTCCAAAGAGCCAATAAAATCAAGTACCAAAGGATGGCGAGGTAATGTGGGATGATATAGAATCCAGTTCATAAAGTTATCCAATCGGGTCAGAACAGAGCCACGGATTAGGAAAGGCAAGTCTGTTGAATCGACCAAATCAGCCAAAGGAGGTAAAAAAAGCTCTGCAGTTTCTGATAGTAATTCTCTCCGAAGTATAAAGAACTCCTCTAGTCTTCTTTCTACCATTTTGGCGTGACCTCTCTTTTGAAAAATAGGCTAATGTTAGTATATCTCTACACACACACACACACACACACAGAGAGAGAAAGCCCTTCTAGATTCTTACTTGATAGCTATGGACCACATAATAAAGCTTTTTATCATTTTTTACTACTGATCTCGTTATTCTCCACTGAAGCGAGTGTCTAGCAGATAACGGACGCGTCATGAAACCTTGAAAAAAGACAAATAGTCAATAGAATGCTTACACTTTTTTTTCTTACCATCTAAGGCCTGACATAGATGAGGTAAATGACAAAGATCTACTGGCCGTTCACCTTTTACGTTTTTGAAATCCAAACTGGCACCATAGCAACATAGAGTTTGTACAAACTCAAGCACCAAGGGTATACTAGCTGGTGTGGCCTGTTCCAATGCGATATGTAAAGGAGTATTATGATCCGGCCAATCCTGGGCTTTGATCTGATCTCGATACCGATGAATAAGCTCTAGACCGCCTGTGATACCTTTGGGCAAGCGTGCGGCAATCGCATGAAGAACGGACCTTCCGCTTCGGTCTGCTCCCACGACCAGCGTAGGGAACAATTGAAGGAGATCTAGACGACCTTCTGAAGCCCAAGTCCAGAGAGGGGATTGACCTTGAAAGTTGAGACGGGTCAGGGCATGAACTGGAGCCGTCTTGAGCCAGTGTGGGTCGCGGGACACATGATAGAGGGTGTTGCCTGCTGAGTCAGCCCAGTGCTCAGCACCTTTGAAAGCATGAAGAAGTCTCTGGGTGAATTCAGGTGAGTGAGAGGCGAGATGAAGGACCGTTTGACCGGTCCGGGCATTACAGGGAGAAGGCGTACCATGAGCAAAGACGGCCTCGAGCATCTCTAGGGTAGCCTGTGTACGACCAAGATACATCAAGACCGAATCGCCCTCCTTATCTAGGGCGTCTAGCGTCTCCCTGACCTGTGTATCTTTCAGGAGCAGGAGGACCGTCGGAAATGAACAGGCCTGGACGGCACACATCAAAGGCGTCATGCCTCTGTCATTAAGATCGCTAAGTTTTACACCGTCTTGCCGTGTCAGAATCCATTGTACTAGACTGGCTTGGCCCTCGAGGCAAGCCTTGAGTAGCACGTTATTCCCCTGCCTGTCACGTGGTTCGAGCGCGGTCATATCATTATAGTATTTCTCAAAGCTAGCTAGATCGTTGGCCTGAATACTGGCCCAAAGGCGTTGGTTGTTCAAAGAGAGCTCGTGGATATTTGAATGGGGTATAAAGTTGAGCACAGCTTCAAGCGTACTCAGCGAATAACCATAAGTACCGTATGAAATATCTGTTTTGAAAATAAAATCCTTCATGTAACACAGGTTGGCCAACAGATGTGGTAGTTTGCTAGAAATCATCGTCATCAAAAAGAGAGGCACCAAACTGTCAGTGCTCAGACAGTCTTCCTGAGTGAGTGCTTCGATTGTGTTCAGCAGGCAGTCTAGTTTGCAGATAGGACTCCTCAGGGAGCCGATTTTTTCAAAGTAACCGGTTGCATGCTGAACTTTTGCCCTTGCCTCTCTCAAATTGGGTAGCGAAATTTGTGTGTAGTCCAAATATTCTAGATCTTCTAGAATTTCTGATAGCATCTGGTCTTGGTCCAAAAGAAGTTGTGTGATTTTAAAGAATGCAATGTCATATGTTTCCTCCATAAAGACGTTTTCAAAAGCAAGGCACATGTCTTCTAAACTTCTCTTTTCGTCTTGGAATGATTCAAGAAACTAAGCCCCTTTCCGTCAATAGCTTTAGTTTTATAGACATCTTTATGCTAGTGTTATTATGCTTTTTACGTGACAGCCGGCTTCCAGTATATTTTCCGTACAACTTTGCAAATCTCGAATTGTATGGCAGCTCTCTGACGCTTTTGAAAAGCGAGCTACGAGCTGGTCTAAAACTGGAAACAGCTCAATGCAGCCTGTCTCTCCTAGTGCCGGCTTTAATCGACTAAAATAAACAAAGTTTCTGTTTTTCATGCGAACTGTTTATGTTTTGGTTATTTATATTTACTCTAAACGATTAGCGTTCTATGCATATAAATAAAAATCAGTAAACAACCAGCCAAGTTCTTTTTCCGAGTATACCCTTTGATTCATTATAGCCTTATCAAGGTACAGTATCAGATGCGTACACTGTGCATGCATGTTGTATAATAGCTTTGAATATAAAATAGTCGACTGGACATGCGCAAAGACAATACATCCGTGACTGAACTTAAGCGAGTATCCAGCTAATGTCTGAAGAGCATGCTGAGCAGGGTTTGATACATGAAAAGGAATTTGAACGACGTGATTTGCTGTTTATAAAAAGCAAAAAATTAACAAATCTTCTCCTCTTTTTTTTTTTATATTCCCCTCGCTTTCCCCTCTTTTTGTTAATATCTTTTGTCTCTTTTTATTTTCTAAAGAGGGAGTGGAAATATCCATCAAACAATCTACCTAAATAGTGATATGAATAGGGCTCTTTAGGACATGACGAAATGGGTGGTAAAAGAACGATTGAAAAAAAATGTTTGTTGCTTAATCTTGAATCGTTTAAAATAGTGTTCAACATCAAAAGAAAATATAAATAAGAGAAAAACAAAAGAAAGAAAGAAAAAGCGTTTATTTATTTATTTTTCATTCTTTATTATTGTTATTCTTCTAAAAAAGCATAGAAATGCTCTCTTGCGTCTATATCTGCAATCCAAAACTCTCTGAATCGCTGGTATGTTTGTACAACCGTGGCATAAAGGAGGTTCTTTTTTTTTTTTTTTTTTATTGTTACCTTCTCCCTAAAACAGATTGTCTCTTTTTTTTTTTTTCACAAGTGTCTTTCTATAATCCTTTTTTTTTTTTAACCACATACTTTTCTTTGTTTTTTCTTTTCCTTTTCTTTATTTGTTTGCTGTACACGTTATGGGGGCTTTGTGTTGTAAAGAAGAGCCTGTGGACCTGTCAACCGAAGGTAGTCAAGACTGAAATACACGCACGCATGTGTAGATAACTTTTTTGTTTTTTCTAAAAAAAAAAGTGTCGTTATGCCATTTTACGTTACTAAAGTCCGTGGGCCGAGGGGCCTTTGGAAAAGTGCGAGTAGTTCGACACAAAGGCACAGGCCAGCTTTATGCACTCAAGTATATCAGCAAAGAGAAATGCTTGGAAACAAAAACGAGTCAAAACATTCTGTCCGAGCGCCAATTGCTCAAGCACTTGGATCATCCGCTGATTGTCAATTTGAGATATTCTTTCCAAGATAGCCAAAATCTGTTTATGGTTCTGGATCTCATGTTGGGCGGAGATTTAAGGTTTCGGCTCGAAAAGTCCTGTTTGCCTGAAGATCACGTTCGGTTTTATGCAGCTCAAATCGCTTTGGCTTTAGATTACTTACATACACACAATATCATACACAGGTAAACTTATTTTCTTTTTGAAACCAAAAAAAAGTACTCTACTAATCTAACTTTTTATCTTTAGAGATATCAAGCCGGATAACATCTTATTGGATCAAAAAGGACATGCACACTTGACGGACTTCAACGTAGCCGCTCGCTTGTCATCCGAAAAGCAGCTAACCTCTGTCGCAGGCAGCTTGGCTTACATTGCACCTGAAATGCTAAGAAAATCAGGTTATGGATTTCCTATCGATTGGTGGTCTTTGGGTATCTGTCTTTACGAGCTTCTGTATGGAAAAGTAAAAAAAAAAAAAAAAAAAAAAGTTGAAAAATCAAAGTAAAATTCATTTTGAAGCTTAATCTTTTCTTAGCGACCATTTACCGCAAAAGCAACAGAGGCTTTAAAGCAAGCTATTCTTCAAGAGACTGTAATATTTCCTAAAGAACCCAACGTCTCTTCTGAGGCAATTGATTTATTAAGAGGATTGTTGGAAAGACAGGTCGACTGCCGTTTTACATTTCAACAGCTAAAATCCCATCCGTGGTTCAAAACTATGGATTGGGATCTTTTAACTCTCAAAACAGTTCAGCCGCCTTTTATACCCGATGTAATACAAAAAAAAAAAAAAAAAGGAAAACCAAAAGGAAACACTAAATTTTCGTTATAAAGGAAAACAAATTCAACTTTGATCCCACACACGAAATTGAAGAGGTCCTATTAGATGGTTATTCAACGCCCTGCAAGAGACGTGTAGGACCCAAATCTTCTTCTTTGGACGAATCGTTGGCCCTAGAAAAAAAAAGGGAGTATTTGGAAAAACACTTTCTTACTTTTGACTATACAAAACAAGAGCCATTTTTATAAAGTACATAGGCCTTTAATAATAATAATGATAGTAAATAATACAGTGTGACAGGCAAATCTGATCTTTTTTTTAAAATAAATAAATGACAGTTTGTCAGTGAATAATCGACGTTTTTGAAATCCCGTATTGTCTTTTTAGATATAGTCAAATTGGCGTTATGTACTGTCGATCCTAAAGCACGAAACTCTAAAAAATAAGTAACAGTCAAGAAATGAATGGCTTATGAAATGAGGAACTCCGAATCTGAATTGAACTAAAGAATTACGCCTCTGTTTAGTAGGATTGAATTTAGTATCAACACGAGAATCAATTGAACTAGGCCAAACACAGATATATTTGCAAAAACTTTCGCGATAGCTATTAAAATTAAAGACTTCTAGATGTAGTGATGATAAGAAGGCAATCTAAAATCATCGTAGCAGATTACTGTTACTTTGTTACAATAGAAGTATCTATCCTGACTGCCAACGGTAGGGCGATGCTCTTTGTGAGTACCAATAATAGGTTCTTTCAATCTTAAAAGACGATATACGGAAAGCACCAAAAATACCGGGGAATGGCGAAGAACAAAAAAATCTGAAAAAAAAAAAAATCGCCACACTCAACTGATGCAAGAAATAAATTACTTTTAAAGAGGATATATTTGTGAGCTATAAGTTATGCCAGGCTCCTTTTTTCTTTCAGTATAAAACCTGGCTGTGTTTTGATACACTTTAAAAAACCAATCTTTGATACTAGGCAAAGAAATATGCCCAGTAGGACCATCAACAGCTAGCTCAAAAGGCAGGTGTCCTTTGAGTCGTAGTCCCATGTCAATCCAAGCCAAAGTGTTGGCATTATCAGGTACGCGAGCCTTGGCGGATTGTTGTGTACCATGGGTTTGTACCACTTTGTACTTATTAACCTCTCCAGGGCTTTTGACACGCGGCAGGCTACGATCCCAAAGTACATCATCACGGATCAAATCAGAAATTCGTTTGAAATGAGAAAAAGAAATAGCCGGATTTACCAGACGTATATTGACTTCCTGTACGATTTCTTCAAATCGTTTTTGGAAAGCAGGCACACGCATCATTTGAACAAACAAAGGCCGGGAATGAATAGCAGGCATTCGATTGTAATCGCCACTCCAGATATCTTCCATCGAAAAGAAAGTGTTTCCTATCGTAAGGTCGAGATCTGTGGGTATATAGATAAATTGTTTGTTTTTGGGGTTTTGGTACAGATAAAAATTGTCGCACATAGTCAAGTAACCATCCGAATATCCCAACAACACTTCAAGTGCCATTCTATAGATTCTCAATTAAATAACTCAAATACAAATATACAGTCTCCTTACGCTCGAAGAAAAGATTCTGTGTGCAGTTGTTTGTTCCAGGCCCTGACATCGCTTGGTGCGTTGGCAATAAACTTAGTTAGGCCCTGAAGTGGCTGAAAACCCTTTTTTTTGGCGGCTCGCAGTTGGTATTGACCGGCGCTATAGTAAGTGACGTTTGTCATGTATGAGAGATCAGACCGAAGACCCAGCTTTTCAGAGTTACTGGTATGACGAATGCCTTCGTACAAAGGACCTGCTCGATAGCGCTTTGAGGGTTGACCAAACACATTTTTCAGCCAATGGCTACCTATGGTATCTACCATGCCAAAAAGGCCAATAGGCTGCTTATTGATGACCAAACGTATATAGGAAAATTCAGAAGATACCAGACCAACAGATCGAAGAAAATTATGCGTGAGCTGTTCACGCATATAGGAAGGATCCGTAGTCAAGGCACGTAGTTTTAATCGAGTATATCCATAGAGCGGGCTCTGCAATCTCAATGTATAAGCTAGTTTGGGAAACGTACGCGAGCTTTGACCAGAAAGTGTGATAAGCGTGTGTGGAAGTACCAGGCGGTCTTGTGCAGCAATATAATAGAGTGTGGACGGGATAGAAAAGTTCTTGGCTGTCAAGTTATGATGCAGGTTGTCTACTAGACCTTGGTCAGCCATAAAATGTAAGGTAGGGATCTCGTCTTGCCTATGAAGCCTTGAGGAGGTACGGTTAAAGAGAGAAGGATACAACTGGGGCAACGGTAGGTTGGGTAGCGTATTCCAATTACGACCAAAGAACTCATGCTGAGTATCTACGGGTGAAGGCGAACGAACAAAAAGCTCCTTCTGCTTTATTTCGTATTGGTAACCTACCTGAGCAATAGGGGCAATAGCAGTATAGATGATTGGAAATGTCTTGTTAGGCGACAGAGTATAGGGAATTCCATCTACCCATACACTACCCGGTACCTGTGCTATATTGATAACACGGTACTCAATGGCTTTTGCTGACACCAAAAAGACTAGACTTGAATCAGTCTTGAGTATTTTTCATCTCAATTACCTGTGGTAGCAACAAGACAGTCTAAAAAGAACATTCCGTGAAAACAATGAAAAAAAAAACCCAAAAAAAGAGAAAAAGTTCTTATTAAAGCACGTATCAAAACTTTATTACATTCCTCTGTCTTTACTTTAAGCTAACCGAATTGCTTTTTTGACACTGTGTTTTAGGTCTTACCATATGAAATAGCTCGTATTCTAAGCAATAACATATTCGAAATACAGCGGATTAAGGAAGAAGTTTTTCGTTTGTATGCAAATACACAGGTGGTGACAGTACGATAATAGCCTGTTTTCTTCTTGCCTTGCCTTGATCGAATCTATCTAGCTGCTTTTCTATAATTGGTTTGTAAAGAGAAGGAAAAATAAGATAGTTCTTGGAAGACTCAAAGGCTTCCCTTGTCAACACCTGTTGGCATTGTTTAAAGAACGACCGTTTTTTTTTAGAAACAGATTTTTCAATTGGTCACAATTTCGAGTACAGCATCAGTCACAACGAAAAAAAAAATTTTTCTAGTAAATTATATAAACTAACAAAAGATCTTTTTCTGATTATTACTTCTCTTGATTAACTTATAAAAACTGTTAAAAGGTAAAGTATATTTTTTTTTTTTGCATGCGTTAAAATAGGCGAAGGCCAAGAAGAAGGGAGTGAAGATAAATGTCCAGTTTATTACATCCACTGAATTACCATTATGTTGCCTTTAAAAGACATTAAGTATCAGCCTTGTCAGACCCTTCTTCTAAACTATCCGCTTTTACCAAGTTCTTATTGACTTATATTATTCTTTTCAGATTAAGCAAAATATTTTCAACTTGTCACTAAAACTGTCATAAAAAAAGGCTGTCTCTTCAATTATGTTGAAGTTTAGGACATCCTTTTTTAATGGGTAGTATTGTGTGCATTGAGAAGAAATCTTTTGTTTCATTTTTTCTCTAGAAGGCTACCTACACATTCTAAATACCGTAAGTCTTACCTAAAATATTTGTTTGTAAAAAGTCTTGATGACGAAAACTACCGACGGGCGGACGGACTAGAGCATGTGTACAATTTATTGCTCACTACAGAATGTCGAATGTCGTTTCTCTGAAAGATTTTTTGATTTAAAAATTCTTAGACATATTCTAACTTTTTGTTTCCCAGGTTCTATGACTGTGTTTACATTGTGTACATATACCAAGCTTTTATTAAATTTTTTGTATAATATAATAAAAAATTAATCATGTCATGCAAAAGATTGTTATCAGAGCTATTTCTTTGAAAGTTTAAAATATATATATATCAGGAATAAATGTATGTTGTTCCCTTTTGTGGGTTGATGAGGCATAATT
This sequence comes from Sporodiniella umbellata, assembly GCA_025677835.1. Classification (NCBI taxonomy): domain Eukaryota; kingdom Fungi; phylum Mucoromycota; class Mucoromycetes; order Mucorales; family Rhizopodaceae; genus Sporodiniella; species Sporodiniella umbellata. The sequence goes on from JAIXMR010000037.1 coordinate 99,279, forward strand.
CTTTGGTTGGCACAAATTGACCCTTGTCAGCATTATTTTACTATAAACAGACGAAAGGCGCTGACTGTAGAACTTTTTTCTCACTTGTGTGGGCCAGATACACAAATGTAGTAAATCTCGTTTTGCAAAGTAAAAGACTTAGAACTAAAGAAAACTAACTGCCAAAATGACTTTGCCAACACTTTTTTTTTTTTTTTTTTAATCTTGCGTGTAATCAATTGGGGCAAGATGTGGGGTTTATATGTGACTCATACCTTTATGCGATCTGTAGTGGGGTTTGCTATCTATGAAATGTTCGGCTTGTCTTTTTGGTTCAGTAAGACAGCAAAAAGAAGGCAACTTATTAAATACATTGTATTTCCAAAAAGAGTCAATAAAACATTACACTGGGCTGCTTTAACAGTGTTATCCAGAGACGATTTTTATTGGAGGAACAGAAAGTTGGAAATTATATTTATATGAGCTGTTTTCTAAGTTTTTTTGTTTGTTTTTTTTACTCTTTTTCTTTTAGAAAAACACACGTATATCACAGCCGAGCAGAATGTCAGCCTCTTTAATTGATCCCTTCCGCAGGCGCATATCGGAACCCTTTGAATTTAACCAGGGTCAGCAGGAAACATTGAATGCACTTCTGGAAGTTTTTGTTGGACCTGTGGGGTCAGATCAGGTCAATGCGCTTATCAAGAAATTTGCCTCTACTCACACAGAAGAAGAAGTGCGGGCTTTATGTGGAGGTGCGCCCGATCTTTTGTCAAACGCATTGGAGTTTTTGAGTGATACAGTGATGAATGACAAGCGTGAAGAACTGGCCAGATTACTTTCTTTGCTTTCTACCCGTCCTGGCACTTTTGTCTTGACAGGTCATCTGGCCGAATTTAAAGAACTCACCCTCGAGGAGCGAGAAAAAGCTATCTTGGGTTGGAAAAACTCCTACGTATCCCTTCTAAGAATGGCTTTCAAATCGTTTTCCTCTTTATGTTGTTATCCGGCTTATATGAATAACACCAAATGGTGGAAGGCTATGCACTATGAACTTCCTGAAAGCCGAAAAGTTGAAGATTTACCAGAAAGATTTCCCATCCTAAAAGACGTACCAGATAACTTGCACTTTGATGCTATTGTTGTTGGAAGCGGTGGAGGTGGAGGTATATATACATACACACAAAAAAGAAACAGCTATAAGGCGTCTTGTTGACACAGTTATGCACTAGGTGTTGTTGCTGGGCAACTAGCTAAAGCTGGAAAGTCTGTTTTGGTAATTGAAAAAGGACAATACTTTCACGAGACAGAGTTTTTGCAGCAAGAGAAGCAAGGTTTTCATAAGATGTACGAAAATGGTGGTTTTTCACCTACTCAAACTGGGTCAGTATCTGTCATTGCTGGAAGTGTCTTTGGGGGTGGAACCACTGTGAATTGGTGTGCTTGTTTAAAGGTGAGTTGAAACCTTTTATTGAGGAAATATGTGTGTTCATTTTTTTTCGGTAGCCGCCCCATCTTGTTCGGGAGGAATGGGCTCAACAGGGACTGTCCTATTTTGGGTCACCCAAGGTTTGTATGCAACTTTATTATTTAAACCCAAACTCACCTCTGTTTTTTTTTTTTTTTTTTTTTTTTTTTTTTAGTTTTCAAAAGATTTGGATAGAGTGTTTGAACGTATAGGGGCCAGCACAGAGGGAATCAACCACAACGGATCTAATCAAATCCTGGTGGATGGTTGCAAGTAAGACGGTAACCTCAGAAGCTTACACATGCGTTCTAATCTTTTTTTTTTTTTTTTACAAGAGCCCTTGGATACCCTGTGGCCAATATCGCCCAAAACACAAACGGAAAACCACACGAATGTAACTATTGTTTTTCAGGCTGCCGCGAAGGTATCAAGAACGGTACAATGAATACCTGGCTTCGAGATGCTCTTCAACACGGCGCACAATTTTTGGACAAGACTAAAGTCAAACAGGTCCTGATCGAAAATGGAAAGGCAGTGGGTGTTGAATGTATACTGAATTACGAACGAGTAGTACGTATTAGAGCTGACCAAGTGGTTGTATCTGCCGGCTCGTTACAGTCTCCAGGCGTCTTGCTCCGTAGTGGGTTGAAAAACAAGCAGATTGGTAATAACCTCTTCCTTCATCCTTGTGCTATTACGTTTGGCTTCTTTGATCGAAAAGTAAGAACGCATGAGGGTTCAATTATGACTGCTGTTAGTACCGTTGCTGATAATACTGAGGGCGACGGATATGGTTGCAAGCTTGAAGTACCCTGTTTGCACCCGGGAAGCTACTCTGGTGTCATACCTTGGCGCGGAAACGCATCTCACAAAGAGTTCATGTTGCGTTACGAGTACTGCTCGCCTATTTTAGTCTTGGCTCGCGATAAGGATTCAAAAGGTGAAGTCAGATATGACAAAGAGGGAAATAACATTATGCACTACACTCTTTCTTCTCGAGATCGTCGATCGATCAACGAAGGTATTCTGAAGTCCCTTGATATCCTGGTTGCTGCCGGTGCAAGAGAGGTTGTCACTTCTCAATATGCCATTGAACCTTTCAAATTTGAACCCCAAGAAGAATCAAGAGTAGACAACGCTCGATATGTCGCTTGGAAACAAACAGTTGCTAAGCTTGGTTTTTCTGAAGATAGTGCTGGCATATTCAGTGCACATCAAATGGGAACAAAGTAAAGTATTTAAAAAAACAAAAAAAGAAAAACAAGCCACTCCTCCCTAAACAATATGCACTTTGTTTTTCTTTAGCCGTATGGGTATCTCCCCAAAAACTTCTGTTGTCAAGCCTACTGGTGAAACATGGGAAGTCAAAGAATTGTATGTCGCAGACGCTTCCGTGTTTCCCACTTCTTCAGGCGTCAATCCTATGATAACAACCGAAACAATCGCTTTGCATATTTCTGACTGTATATTGAATGGACCTAAATCAAGACTTTAAAATATATAAAAGCGGTTTTATTTCGTATTTGCTTTTGTTGTATGGGAGACAGTTTCTAAAAAAAAAAACTGCATGTTTTACGTTTGAGAGTCGAGTTAGAGTGAATCGAAACAGATCCACTCACGTCCCTTTTACATTGTCTCACAGTCTTTTGAATAGATATGTGTCTGTGTTCAAGAAACGCACACACACTTTATTAGAAATTATGACATGGATTGTATTGTTGCTCATATAGAACCACTTATACTCACATGTTGCTTCAATTTCGGATCCATAAAATAACTCATTTTATGGGATAATTTCCCGTCTACAAAAGACGGAAACTTCAAGAACAACTAAGGTATTCAGAGAAATCGGTCAGTCTTATTCTCACACAAATTGCTTTGATAAAGAATTAAAAAAAAAGGGATCTTTAAAACTATAAATGTTACAATTTATATTTTTTTATTTTAAATAAGGCATGTTCTTGAGGGGGGGAAATAAGAGGAAATTACAATTTGGTTTTTTTGGGGTCGCTGTTCTCACTCTGCTCTTCTTTTGATCTCTTTTTGGACTCAGAAAAACTGGCAGGAGGTGGAACATAGGAGCTTCGATGGCGGCCCAGCTTTGGAGGGATCTTCCAAAAGTACTGCTTATCTTTTAATGTACATTTACGAGCACTTCGACCCACTTGTGTATAAGTAGCTCTGCGCCATTCGACAGGGTCCAGCTCACTGTTGTAATAGTAAAGATTCTCTTTAGGCGAGCCGTCTGCTGTCTTCCCCTTTCGTTGAATTTCTCCAAAAAACGGCTTTTCCTTCAGTACTTCTCGGATACGCTCTGTCCATAGTTCTCGAGGCTGCTCTGCATAACTTGGATTTGATTTCATGATACGCGAGCAGATGTCGCTTACAGGCATAGATGATGTACGAGAAAAAACTACGTTTGTGTTAAATCTTTTTGTTATCCTTTTTTATGTTTAACTCCATAGTTACCAAGAGCATCAATGATAACTTCAGAATAATCTTGTTCCTCCATCTCTGACAATTTATCGTCATCATCGTTTTTTAGGGTGTCTATCGGCCATGACTCTTCTGCTATTTTCATTGATTCAATCTCTTTTTCTTCCTGTAACTGTCTTATCGATTCTTTGTTATCTTCGACAGATTCGGCTGTATGCATATGTAAAGTTGTTTCAGTAGTGTCTTTTATTAGCGGCTTATCAGACTCCTCTTGTAACTTATTGTCTGAGTCGTTTGACGGCTGTATACTTTCTTTTTCTTCGATCTCTGGAGTTACTTTTGGCTTCTCTTCTATGACTACAGCTTCTTCTTTTACTGCTTCCTGCACTTTTGATATTTCCTTGTTATCCTCTTTAGGTGAAGCAGCATCTTTTGCTGGTTCCAATATGTGCTGTTTGGTGTCAAGTGGACGAGGGGGTACCCTGAACTCTACATGATCCCCAAGAACATCGATTGAACTATGGTCTTCAAGAACGACAATTGCATGCTGATTGTAAAGTACTTGGTCCACATTAGCTCCATTTAGTCCCAAGATGGTTAACTGAAAATGACCCAAATCTGGATTGAATTCAATAGAAACGTGTGTTCGACTGATTTGTCTGTTGCGGCGACCGATCTTTATAGTTGAGGCACCTCCTCGGCCTAAAATGACTTTTTTATCATACTGACCGACAACCACTAAGCGAGAACGAGGCCCTCCTTGTAAAAGCGAAGAGTGTAGGTCTGATGTGGGCTGAAGATCATCCGAATGCATGGCAAAACTCTCTATATCTTCTGGACTATCTGGTAAAATAGGCTTGGTCGAGTTCGAGTAGGTTGTAATGGTTTCCATGAGCTCTAAAAAAGAAAAAAAAAAGCGAAAAAATTCTTTTTTTTTAATATTTCATTCTCCATTGATAGGAACACACACATTTTAAAGGTACGCGAACGCATCCAAAACAGGTCCAATAAATGTTATCTCTACGCGTTTTTATTGATTTCAAAAACAAAAAGTAAGAAAAAAAAACGCGCTCTTGATCAGCTATCGCCTATTGAAAAAAAGGTGAGTATACTTCTTTGTGTTCCTCCTTTACTTGGATTTCATTTGCCTTCTGGCTCTGATGAACTCAGCTACTGTACTACTTGTTTTTTGTTATCGCACACTCTCATACACAAAAAAAACAAAAAAAAAAACAAAAGCAGACGCCTCCTTTTTGTATCAATTTGATAAACATCCTCTACTAGCTTTTACTAAAAATGCTTCTGGGCGTTTCAATGTCTTGTTTCAAATTGCGTATACGCTTCTATTAATTCAAAATGCATCCTTTTTTTTATTTTGGAAATAAAGAAACATGGGTTTAACAATTTAATACTACTTTGGTCGTTTTTAAAGATTAATAACCATGGTTTGTTAATTTTCTACGTTTCTAATCATCTAAAAGCAAACAAAAGTGAACTGTAGTTGGTCTATGTACAGATTTCAATTTGATATAAGCCTTTGTTTCTTTTTTTTTCTCTTTTCAGAAAGACGTTTGGTTTTCTATTATCAAACAAAAGCCATCGTATGAAAGTGAGTGGCTACATTAAAAAGGCTGGCAATATATATTCAGCAAATCTGTAATACAAAATACTGAGGACAGCAGAAAGGTATTGCCTTCATTTCTGAAGCTATTGTATAAATGAGAGAAGAACATGTCCGCACATGAACCTAAAAAAAAGTCAATAACTTGTGATAAGGAACCGGACTGTGAAGACTTTTTTTGTTATTTAGTTTTCGTTTGCTTTTAAAACAAAACAATTAGTACAATACTTGAGCGATAAATATATTATAGTGCGACAAGTGTAAAGCCAGCATAGCTTTCTTGTTATATTCTGCCGGAAAGAAATGTATTTTCCGTTTATTTTAATCATCTAAACATTGATCCCGCTAAGATGAGACTTATTTCTCAATATATTTGCTTCTAACCTAAATTGTTGCAAGACGTTTTAAAACCAGTGATATTAAAGGTTTGGCTATGTTTAAGTACATCATAAGGGCAGCTTTGCTTTGGCCAAGTACATACATTAGCAAAAATAGTGAACTATAAATTTGATGCAAAAGTATAACCTAGGCCATTATTCTATAGTTTTTTATGTATAGAAAATAGTTCTTTTTCATTAGACTAAAAGTTAAAATAGCTATTTAAAACAGTCAACTGCTATAAAGCTATTTGTGTTGTATTACATTTTATTTTTTGAATATGGACTGATTATAATTCGTATTTTGGTATGTTTTTAAAGCTAAGAGCTTGGTTTTTTTTAATGCTAAACACTATACTTAAGATGAACGATATTAGGAGTAACATCTGGCTCAAAGAAACATACAATAAGAAATGAAACAAAAGAGTCTAACAGAGCTTCTTTACCCTTATTGTGCAACGTTTCGGTTTTTCTAGAGCAGACAAAAACGAACAAAACGTTTCCCTGATTGTTTCTATTTCAACCAAAGCTTTTTTTTTTTTTTAGAAAGTAAATTGAATGATACGCGAAGCCCGAGTATTTAAAATGATACGAGTTCTCGTGTACAAAGGAAGCCATGTCAGCAAAACAGGTGAAAAAGTACTTTCTTTAGAGCAGCTTCAGAATGAACACAAATGGGAATAACGGCGGGCTTTTTGTTCTACCACAGTTGATAAACGAAGAAAAAAAAAAAGAGTCTAACAACATTCTCTCATGACCACTTAAAGTGCTCGTCTAAAATTAAACCAAGAGACTATGTTGAGACAGCTTGCACAAAATATAAATTCAAGGTCATCTAATTTTAAATTCTAGCTTGGTCGAGGAGTTTTAATCGTTTGTACAGTCTTTTGTGGTTGCCTGTCAAAACCCTAATTACCTGGAGTAGTACATACTGTCGGGGAAGCACTTTACCGTATAGCCCTATGACTAGTTTCAGTAACATAATTGGTTTGTAATGCTTTGGCAGCGACACATATGGCACTAGAGAAGCTAAGGAAGCCTCTGTTGCAGTTCTTTTCGTATCTTTAAAAGTGGTCGATAGATGTATATGCTCAAGAAACAAAAGAGAGGGTTTAACTTATTCCAAGTCAGATACGTTGCAAAGGTCTAATTTCACGTAACTTCCCAGGGATACAAAAATCAATGGAATATCAAAAAGCTACACCACTGAATCAAAAACAAAAAAACAAAAAAAAACCTCGCTAAACAAGCTGAAAAATAAAAGACAGATTTCTCTTAATGCAAAACCAAAGCAACCCAAATGTTCTAAATGAGCACTGCAAGTTTACGCTATACGTCCAAGTTGCTTTTGAGCTGCTTCTGGGAGGACTGATTTCTCAAACCTTATCAGTGGAGTTTTTTTTTCGTCTTCTTTGTCTCTTATAACTAAAGATAACTAAAAGGACTGAAGAACGTGCAGAAGAAAATCAAAACTATTATTTATCTTGTTATCCACTAGCAGCTCTATCTCCGTTTCTTTCTCGGCAATTGAAAGAGAACCGACAGAAAACGCTAGCATGTATGAAATTAAAGACCGTATGTGATGATACAACCAAGTTGAAAGATTCACTTGGCATCTCGACACCTTTTGTTCGTTTTTAAGCTCATATGCTTAATTTCTTGATACCTATTTCTCTATTGAATTTCGAAACCCACCTCTCACAATCCGACAATATTCTGATAGTAGAAAAGACCAAAAACTGTTTTGATTTGGGTGAATTGATCCCTTCAAACACGAAAAATCTTGTCAAAAATTATGCAAACCTGTAAACCTTCATACCACACGGCAAAAGTTTTTGTGCGATATCATAATGAATATCATTAATATTGTCAATAGTATTGACTGTGGTCAAATTTGACGATGACATAAATCTAATAGCACTGTTGCTTTATGGGGAGTTTGCAGTCAAAGCACGTTTAGATTTGCAAAGGAAAGCCACTTTGGAGTTGTAACCATTGCTTCAGGTACTTTTTTTTTTATAAAGGTGACATGCTTTTTCAAGCGGACGATGAAGCTTGTTTTAACGATACAGACAACGATCTACAAGATCGACCTGATAGATGCACCGAAAGTGATAGCCTAATAATAGATAAAGCCGATTGATAAAGTAAAGGACTATGGGAGGGTTCATAAAGACTTATATCGCTTGGACATACTTTCCAAAGCCACAACATCAATGTATGAACCAAAATATATATTTCAAATAAAGGCAGTGGATAAAGGTTACTAAAGAGTCTCCAATTTAGCAATAGTGAATTAAAGAGCAATGTATGAACAACAATAGAGTTAGACCACATCCATCTCCTATTGCCAAAAGATTAACTTCCCCACCTTCACCTCTTGAGCATATACATCTATCGACCACTTTTAAAGATACGAAAAGAACTGCAACAGAGGCTTCCTTAGCTTCTCTAGTGCCATATGTGTCGCTGCCAAAGCATTACAAACCAATTATGTTACTGAAACTAGTCATAGGGCTATACGGTAAAGTGCTTCCCCGACAGTATGTACTACTCCAGGTAATTAGGGTTTTGACAGGCAACCACAAAAGACTGTACAAACGATTAAAACTCCTCGACCAAGCTAGAATTTAAAATTAGATGACCTTGAATTTATATTTTGTGCAAGCTGTCTCAACATAGTCTCTTGGTTTAATTTTAGACGAGCACTTTAAGTGGTCATGAGAGAATGTTGTTAGACTCTTTTTTTTTTTCTTCGTTTATCAACTGTGGTAGAACAAAAAGCCCGCCGTTATTCCCATTTGTGTTCATTCTGAAGCTGCTCTAAAGAAAGTACTTTTTCACCTGTTTTGCTGACATGGCTTCCTTTGTACACGAGAACTCGTATCATTTTAAATACTCGGGCTTCGCGTATCATTCAATTTACTTTCTAAAAAAAAAAAAAAGCTTTGGTTGAAATAGAAACAATCAGGGAAACGTTTTGTTCGTTTTTGTCTGCTCTAGAAAAACCGAAACGTTGCACAATAAGGGTAAAGAAGCTCTGTTAGACTCTTTTGTTTCATTTCTTATTGCTTGTTTCTTTAAATCTCTTAATAAAGATTTAATGTAACAATAAAATAAAGAGATGCCTTTTTTTTTTTGCGGGGTAAATAAAAAAAGGTATCACCTCTCCTTTTGAGCTTAAAATGGATATTTTATTATCAAAGCATTATTTTTATTTGTTTATAAAAGCAAAAAAAAAAAAAAACTATATTATGTACTTTTTCTTTATACTCTCTACTTTCTTTCTTTTCACTCTCCACTCATTTCTCTACCCTTACATCATCACTGAAACCAATCACCATAATGTGCGATAATCTGCTACAAGAACCAGTTGCTTTTGAAGGTAGAACTATAGCCTTTTACTTTTCACATAGCTCATTCGATGTTAATAGACTTTCAATTCACACTAAGCATTGAGCCTAATCTTATGCCTGACTTTGATTTGCCAGAGTTTGAAATGCCCTCGGAAAACAATACTGTTTTGGATGAGAAAGATCAGCAAATGTTTGCGCAGTTTTTGGATCAACTGTACGCCGATTTGACTTGTGTAGACGATGTGTGTTATTTGTCAGAGTCTTTGGAAGGGCTGTCTGGACAAGACTTTTTAAAAGAACCTGTAGAAGCCAGTAACACAAGTTAATGTGGGGCCATTTTGCTTTGAAACTGCACATTTATAGTTTTTTATTCCATTTTTATACAAGCAAAAAAAAAAAAAAAAAAAAAAAAAAAACTTGTAACTCTCTTAAATAATTTGTAGTCATAATCTACCATCTCCCATTAATTCCTTTTTTTTTTTCTACTCTCTGCGGAAATGAAGGAAGTATAGCACGTTTGGCTACTTGTAAATATAGAAACACCCTGCACCAATTAAAATCAACTAGTAAATAAAAGAAAGTGAACAAAAAGTTCTTTTTTTTTAAAAGCGCATATACGAAAGTCTCAGTAATTGCTGTGTGAAAAAGATTTGCAAGCCTCCCAGAGTTTGTTCTCAGAAACAATGCAGAAATAATTACAGCATAACTGATCAGCAAAATACACTGAAATGCACACACTATATTTTAATTTGCAATTGGCTGAGGGACGTTCAGAATTTTACAATTATACCCAACAACGCGGAATTTTAATTTAGAAATATAGTCATGCAAGCTGTGATGGTGGCTGGAGGGCAGTATCCAGGAGATGGCGTTTTGAATAGCAAATACGTCCGATGCCGAAACGGAAGCCGAAAATGGGAAAGCAACACATTAGACCGATATATCTCCCTAAAAAACAAACACTGGTTTATTCAGAATTTCTGTGCCAAGAGACACCGCTAATTTGAGATAAATGTATAGTCGGATCTAAAGAAAGGCCTTTTACAGTCTTTTAGTCCCTGTTTCGGTAACTGGCACTTTTCGGCTCTACTCATCGTCCTACTTTCAAAACAGTACCTGCCATATTCAAGCTTTAGTTTCTATTTCAGAAAGTAAAAAAAGATGGTACAAAACAATTCATGGTAAAGCGTTTTTCTTCAGCGATCCTCACCATCTGCACACCTTTCCTTTTTTTTTTTTTTTTTTTTTTTTGATTGTAGTCTTTTCCCTTTGGAGGTAAAATCTTTCCTGTTTTCGAAAAACCACTTCAAATATTGCCGCTTGGATAGCAGACAGAATTCGAACAGGTTCATCCTGTAAAATTATAAAAAGTTAACACCAACTGTTTTTGACAAAACAAAACTCAAAAGGTTCAAATAACAATCAGAGATTATGTGCGTATGTGTGTTTATTTCTTTCGAAAGGTTGAAAAAAGAAGCTGTGTTTATTATCTTCCAATTGATCTACTTTTATCGCGCACGGAAAAGAACATAGGTCCTAGTTCAGCTAGCCAATAAGGATCAACTGCCGTAACACACTGCATATATTCTTTTGAGGTCAAGACAAGTTCGTGATAAACAACGTAATCAGGTGTGAAACCAGCACCAAATAACGAACTTGTAGGATGAAGATGACACTTCATACCGCTTCTACAGTTTACGTATTCCCCAATACCCTTGATTCGAGCTGCTTGATGGAAATAAGCTGAACAGATACATTTACTAGATTGAATTAGTACAACTCTTACGTGCATTTTGCCTTACCGAACAATGTCCCAATCTGTACCACATGAAACATAGGGCATTTTGACGGTCTTCATAATATCTATCAACTGAGACCTTACTTCCCGCGCTTTACGCATCGCTTTCGCGTGAACAAAATGCTTTGTGCACCAATCATCTCGATAGCTAATATATGGTTAGTTTCTTTTCTTTCCCAAAAACTAATTAAATCTGTATCACTTTACTGATTGATCTTCCACTGGGTATATACGTGAAGCAAAGTCAAATGGTCACTCTCAGGAACAAAGAACTTCTCACGAGCCGCATCTGACTCCTCCATTCGTTCCTTGGGTCTATAAAATACCGAGGGTACAGAGAGCATGGATACAATAGTCTGTTTAAATCGTTAGTTTCGTGAAACGCTTTCCTTTTTTTTTTTTTTTTTACCAAAACTTCTGCTGTACATCCATGCTCTTCAGCCGCAATTAACATTTTGGCCAATGACGGATCTACTGGAAACTCATTCATTTTTCCTCCAGCAGGTGTCAAGTCTCCTACATCATCAAAGGCGCCCAGAACCCATAGTTGATACATTGAGTTCAGGATGTTATCTTGAGGAGGAGGATCCATAAAGTCAAACTCCAATAAATTCTTGACACCTAGTGACTTTAATTGTAATACAACACTAGCAAGACTTGTACGTTGAATTTCTGGAATATTGTTGACAAACATCTCGTTTCTGAAAGCCTCTTCTGTATATAAACGATATGCGATGCTATATGTGGTATGTTTAAATAAATTTCAAAAAAAAAAGCTTTTCTTTCGATTATACCCTGGTCCAGTTCTTCCAGCACGACCACTACGCTGATTGCCATTAGCTTGACTGATGGGTGTTACTTGAAGAGCATCCATACCGATACGAATATTGTAAACCTTCAGTTTACAATATCCTGTATCTACCACATACGTGATGCCGTCTACTGTCAAGGATGTTTCGGCAATGTTGGTTGCTACAATCACCTTGCGTGCATTGTCTTCGGATCTTTGGAAAATTTTAGCTTGAAGATCAGCAGGTAATTGAGAGTAAATAGGCAGGATGGCTAAAGGAGGTGGGTTGTCTAGCTGCTCGAGACGCTCTAATATATTGAGTTAGCTCACTAATTCTTTCAAATCGTTCCGTATCATATTTACCAGCCAATACAGTGCATGTGGTCTCAATGTCTTCTTGACCTGTCATGAAAATCAAAATGTCGCCTGCAGGCTTAGACAGATGAATAGCTAGTGTTTGTTTGACAGCGCTATCGACATAATCTTCACACGAAGTCTTACTAAACATCACATCTACAGGGAAAGTACGACCAGGAATAAAGAAACAGGGCGCATTCCCAAAAAATGTTGAAAAGCGCTCAGCGTTCATAGTAGCTGAAGTGACTATCAGCTTAAGATCTCTTCTTCTAGAAAGGATTTTTTTCAATAAACCCATCAGCACATCAGTATTCAAAGCGCGTTCGTGAGCTTCATCCATAATGATACAGCTGTATTGCTCCAAATCAGGTGCTGTCATGGATTCACGGAGAAGAATACCATCCGTCATGTATCGAATTAGGGTCTTTTCTGATGTTTGATCCTCAAATCGAATCGTATAGCCTACTGTATCTCCCAATTCACAATTCATTTCTTCTGCCACACGCTTAGCTACTGACATAGCAGCAACACGACGAGGTTGGGTACAACTGATCTTACCGTACCGTGTATAACCATCCTCGTGTAGATACTGCGCTAATTGGGTTGTTTTGCCTGAACCTGTTTCACCAACAATGATAACCACTAAGACATGTTCGTTTAGAATCTTTTCTTTTCTTTTTTTTTTTTCTTCTTTTTTACCTTGATTATCTCGGACCACTCTGAGCAGTTCTTCTCTGACTGCAAAAACAGGCAGATATTCACGTTGTTCACGTATAGTTCTTGTACGAGCAAATTCACTCGAAGCCTCTGAAGATTTGAGGTGACTAGCAAACTTGGAGCCTTCTTTACCGCTTATGCTCTCTTCAGCTTCTTCTGGTTTGTCTTTACTTTTAACACCCATCACATTACCCAAGGTAGTGCCTGCAATATCAAATTTGGTTGCTTTGGCTCTTTCAGCCTCAGCTCGTTTTTCTCTCACAAGTCTACTTCCTTTACGAGAGATAATGGCCATATCAGATGTCGGATCCCTTACATGCTGTACAGTTTCTAGCTGTTTGGTATACACCATTTTACCGCTCAAGAAGCCAGGTTTAATGTCGTGCACCAACAGATGTACACGGTTTTCGTTTTCTTCATCAAAATCGGTGTCAACTTCAATTCGTTGAGCTACGCCAGAGCTTAACATTCTGCTCGCTTCCCACATGTCTGTATCCCGATTGTATTGAGCCTGGCGAGCAGAAAGCTTTTTCATCTGCCGCTGCTCTAAATCGCCCTCTTTGTTGCTGGTAAAGTCTTCGTATTGCGCAAAAGGGTTATGTGTTTCGTCTACAGCCTATCGAGTAGCGTTAAATTTTTCAATACACTAAATTTCCAAAACGAAAAAAAAAAAAAAAAAACTTACACCTCCGTCTTCCATCTGATACCATTCTCTATCTAATTGTGCTTGCTCTTGTTCCCATCGTCGTTTATCGTTTTCATCGCCTTCAAATTCTTCAGGGTAATAAAGGGCTAGCTCGTCATATGCAGTAGATCGAACAGAAGGTGTTGTCAGCTCCCAAGACCGCCTAGCTGCAGCTGTAGCATTTCCTGTAGCTCTTCTACTATATCCGCTGTCATGGCGCATGGGTGTCATGTTGCCTGGAGTGTTTCTAGGTGTGAACGACCCAGCCCCTTTACTGGGTGTCATCTCGGCCCACTGGCTACGTTTGAACAGACCTCCTCGTCTGGGTGTATCGGGAGGTGGCATGCTCTCTCTGTCTTTTCTGTCATCTCTTTTTTCTTTCAAGTTGTCATTTCCCTTTTCATTTCTACTAGTGCTCTCTCTATCTGAATGTCCATGCCTATCCGATTTTTCTGGCAGCTGTTCTTTTTTCAGATCATGGTCTAATCTGATCTTCTTTTCTGTTTTTTCTTGTCTTGCTAAACGTTTTCTGCGCGCCAATTCATCTAAACCTAGTTTGGATGGTGCCTTGAAAATCGGTCGATCATTATCTGTTTTGGATGATTTGTTTTTCACTAGCAGACCACCCGGTAATTGGTTGTTTAGAACTAATACCTCGCCTCGGCTTTGATCTTGTTGTACAGGTTTCGAGTTTCCTGTTGGTTGAATTTGATCTCGTTTATGATGTTGGATTTTGACATAGATGTCGTTCATAAAAGGCTTACTGAACCTGCCAAAGGTAGAACATACTACATGTGTATTTTAGAAAATAAGTACTTCATGGAATTTTGGCTTTTTTTTTTACAGGAGAAAAACTTTTCAAAATCCTTATTGTTTTCTGCAAATTGGATCACTTTTTTGGCAATCAAATCATTTGGGTTTGTCAAGTTTAAAGCTCTCGAAATTTCAACTGCAATGTCGTGAGTAAACGTGTTGTTATCTGACATGAAAGATAGACAGAGAAAAGAAGGGGAAAAATGCCTTTAAAAACGTCACAAATCTGCATTATCATTTATTTCAGTAAATAATTCATTGGCAATGGACGGAAACTGTAAAAGCGAACAGTGAGATATTATATAGTGCGATGTGTTAATCAAAGCTATTCCAAAAAGTCGTTATCTATCCTTTTTTTTTTCGTTTTTTTCAAAAGGCTTACACTGTTTTGCTATTTAAGGCACTTTGGTTTCGGATGCATTTTACTTTTACCTGTAGCTTATAGAAACTCTGTGTCAATAACAAATGAAATGTTGACTACGTATAATCAAGAAACGACAACGTATCAAAAACAGTAGTATTTAGTGCAAAGTTGTATTTAGTAATCACTAGTAAATTGTGTTACCCTAAACTAAAGCTATTCAAAAACAGAAAGATTTGTATTTTTGCACATAAACCTTATAAAATCAAGAAGAGTGTGATATGTACAACAGAAAACTTACCTAAAAGAAAAGACAGTTGGTAAAAAAAATGTCATATACCATTAAGATGCCTTTATACTCTAATTTAAAGCGTTTTCTAATGTTTTCTATTTAGCATTTAATAAAAAAAATGGTTTTTGCAATTCCAATTCACTGTCAAATTTTTTAATGAAGTGCTTTATATCTTTTGGATTATCTTCTGCAGCTATAATATTATCGCAGTTTCGATAGTCGTTTTTAGCAAGCTTGTATGTCGTGATAGCGTCATATTCTTTAAATTCTACTTCTACTTTATATACGAAATCCATCTAAATCCCTTCCTCTTTGTTCAATTTACAAATCACACTCTCCTAGTATTTATAGAGCGTTTTATTTCTCGGGTCTATAAAAGGTGTTTTTGAATGTTTTTTTTTTTATTTTTGTAGCATAGAATATTTTACATGTTAGTTTTTTCATCTATGAAAAATTCAATTTTTAAAAGAAACAAAAAGTACAGCTGGTAGTAGACAACAAGCAATTTGGAACTGCCTAGATTTTGCAGCATAGATAATTTTACATGTCTCTCCCTTACATAGTATTGATTGTGTATAATCAAGCTTTCAAAGAAAACCATATTCTCTATTTCTTGCAATTTTGGTTCATACATCTCAATTTTTATAGAGTAGTAGCTTCGTTTACTATATCAAAGAACATATATAGCTTTTTTTTTAAAAAAACCTTCACTGCGTTCTTGTAAATTTTTGCACTGTCATTTTCCAGTCTCATCTTCATGTTTGTGTTAAAACACCCCACAAACCTTATAATTAATACCATTGACATGTCTTTTCTTTCAAGCGTTAGCATGTCAACGTAACATTTTTTCAAGTCGTAATGAAGCGCTTCAATCCTACGTAACAGGATGAGCCAAATAGCAGGAAAAAACGAATCATTGCTATTTGAATTCACTTAAGTCTTAGAACTGTAAAAAAAAAAAAGAAAACTAATCGTTGGAAAAGAAGCCCAAGTAGCAGCATTATGTTTTCTCAAAGTTTGGTGTACAGTATTAGTAGAACTCTTACGTAATTTTAGACTAGAAGAATGTAAATTAGAGCGAATCAGTATTGAATATAAAATGGGCGACGTTATAATTTAGCTCAAAAACCAAATATTATACTATGAATAAACACATAATCGTTATGGAGGTATGGATTGAAGTTACGGTTTTCAAAAAAAACCCAAAATAATTCACAAGTCATCTTCTGATTGAGGAAAGGGTGGGTGGACTATCAGCTATCCTTTTCAGTAGATCCATACATTCCTCGATAAGGGAAGCAACCTTGAGAGTGCAAGTATTCTTAATCCCATAATTATCTTTGCTAAAGGTTTGCTTCAACACAATTATGACCACAATATCACTTAAATCTATGATGTGCATACTCAACAAACTACAAAAAACATATTTGGTAGTGTTTACAAAAATACAACTGAAATACACCTACTCGTTTTCAAGATTTTCACTATTTGCGAGTCATTTGGGATTTTTGAAGAGGCTGCTGATGCGGTTGTTGACAAGGTTGCTGATGATAGGTCTGACACTGTTGTTTGGCCAAGTGTTATTCTTGCCAGATAACTGCGGAATCCAATGCCTTCATGATTTTTAATTTAAAAAGAGTAAGGTGCTGAATAAAACAGCTGGCGATTTCCAAAAAACCAACCTTGGGG
Source organism: Sporodiniella umbellata (assembly GCA_025677835.1). NCBI lineage: Eukaryota > Fungi > Mucoromycota > Mucoromycetes > Mucorales > Rhizopodaceae > Sporodiniella > Sporodiniella umbellata. The sequence continues at coordinate 116,018 of JAIXMR010000037.1, forward strand.
TGTTACAGCGCCTCCATTCACCTTTATGGAAAAACTGAGAGTTTAAACACTATCCAAGTGGACATCATAATTTTTTGAAAGCTCAAACTGTCAATTATAACCGCAACTCTTTTTTTGGCTTAGCGACATTTACTTTTCACAAAGTGACAGCTTTTGTCAGTTGTACCGTGGTCATGAAACTATGATGTTAGCAATATCAAATATCTTGTTACGTAGTCGAAGCGTACCTTCCTACTGTTAGTGCAGTTCGTTTCTAACTGAGTTTCATTGATTTAAACTTTCTTTTAGGCGTTGAAGGCGAAAGGTTTATCCGGAAAAGAGTTTTTCCCGAAAGTAGCCAAAGAGTTACTCCAGCTAGAAAGCTTTTTGAACACTAAGCCCAATACATACTAATATATGTTTGATAATTTTTACCTACGTAATAGGGTTTGCCTTGGGGCCTGTTGTTAGTAGTCCGTCTACCAGGAGACCAGAGGATACCGTTAGCAAGTTGCCTTTCATCTGTCTGGCGACTTTTTGTTTAGTGGCAAACTTATTTACTATACTAACATGTTACCTAGGCTTTGATCGTTTTCTTAGCATCTAAAACATGTAAGATTCGTACAGAGTTTTTGTATTAGGCTGGCGGCAAAGCAAGCACAGGCTGAGCACTGAGAATATGGCCAACTAAGCTTAATTGTAGTTTTAAGAATATGCTTGCGTAGTCAGCATTTTATCTGTTATTGACAGAGTTTCTATAAGCTACAGGTAAAAGTAAAATGCTTCCGAAACCAAAGTGCCTTATAAAACAGCAAAACAGTGTAAAAAATAAGGATTTGAAAAACTTGTAAAAAAAAAAAAAAGCGTTGATAGCCCTCATTGAAAATAAATAGCGATTTTATAGCAGCACATTGGATGTGTTATGAAGTAAATATAAAAAGATGTGAGTTTTATGATTGCAATTAATTGTTGCTTGGAGTGACTACAAAGGCTATACATACCATTGACTGATGATGTGAATTAATGACATACTTGTTAATCTCGCGCTAGTCCTTAACAATGACTTGGACTGTTATAATTTGACCTAACAAAGCCGGTTGTTTCCATATGGCAGACACTAAACTTACTTGATGTATTTTGACCACAGAATCGAGTTCAAAAATAAGCGCAAATGTGATAATAATAGCGAGTTTCTTATTAGACACAACGATGTGTAAATTGAAAGTATTGCAGTGTAAGACGCTTTAATAATTAAAAATAAAGATGTTACTCGAAGAGCTTCATGGCTTCCCAATAATGAACTTAATTCTTAAATGTATGCTTGGCATTGAAGCATTTTGTAAACAGTGTTAATACAAACCGTGCGCACAAGATTGATGACTGTCTACCTTCGGTACATTTTGACTTCGCTATAAAAGGCAGGTTGAACTGAGCAAAAATCCTGTCCTTACGTTTATTGTAAATGGCCATTCTTTAAGCAGCAAATACTGTAAGCAAGAAGGCAGGAGCTAAAACGTGTAAAACCTGAGCTTTTGGAGATGCAAGTCCTACTTTGCGCATTCTATGCTCACATTTATTCATATCATCATATCTGTATTATCAAATAAATGTTAGATAAAGCTGTCAGTAAAATTAAAGAAAATTGCCCTTGCTGTAGAGAATAGAAAAAAAAAACAGAAAATAAGCTAAGGATTACGTGTGCTTTGTATAGAGTTGACACTACCACATACAACGAGCCGATTTATTTTACATGCATATCCATTGTAACGCTTGCTGATGTTAGTAGAACCAGTCTATGTCAGTATGTTACACAATTATTTACAAAATCGGGAGGCACCCTTGAATCTCGCCGCAATCGGTGTATGCTTCATGCCTATATGGGCTATATAATGGAATTCAAAAAAAAAAAAGTAACGCTTTATTTATCATCTTTTATATACTGGGTTCTACACGTATCTCTTTAAGAAAATCACTCCTTTTCTCGGCTGCATAAAAAAATCAATACTGATATCCCCTTTTAATAATGCGATGCAACTCACTTTATAAATGGAGCTCAAATATATGAAACTTCTGGTGCTCTGACACTCAACAAAAGGAAGTCAAGATTGTATGTACATTGACAACACATTCCTTTTAAAGATAAAAGCACCATTCCTGAGATTAAAAAAAAAGCCACGGTAATAGTGAAAGGAAACTGATCATTTCCCTTTTTTTTTATTCTTTTTCTTCTTTCTGTAGTTAAATATGAAAAACATTCGATTAACAATAATCGCGGCGGATGGATTAAGCAAAAAAGATCTTTTTTTTAAACTGCCAGATCCTTTTGGTAGAGCCAACTGAAATAGACCATAAAGCCTAATATATATATATATATATATATATAACTCACATTTATTAAACAAAGCTGTTGTTAAGGTGGATGGAAAGCAGGAATACACTACCTCAGTAATGAGGAAAACCCTACATCCTTACTGGAATGAAAGCTTTGATTTGTAAGCAGAAAAACAAATAAATACATATATATACTGAGCATGGAAGCTTTATATATACTAGACAAGTTACCAGTCAAAGTGTTATCAACATTGAAATTTTTGATCACAAAAAATTTAAAAAAAGGGATCAGGGATTCCTTGGCGAGACTCAAGTCGAAGTGGGAAAGGCAATCAATATGGAAGCAGCTGGTGGGGGTGACGGTAAGAGTTTTTTAGGCGCTTTTTGTTCTTAACTTTTCGGTATGTTTCAGAAATGCTGACGCTAGAATTAAGAAAAAACAGCAATCATCAAATTACGCAAGGGAAAATAATTCTAAACATTTCCTGCAAACCCAATGTGCCTTCCAGAAGCGGCACTTTGGCCTCAGGATCTTCCTCCACCACTGCTGAAGCAGCTGCCACTGAAAATAATTCTACTACAACTACTCAGCAAACAAGTGACTTGCCTGAGGGGTATTTATTAACTTTATACTCTATCTTTGTATCTAATTCGCTACTATAGATGGGAAAGAAGAGTGGACCATTTGGGAAGGCCATACTATGTAGACCATAATACGAGAACTACCACATGGAAACGCCCTTCGTAAGTCTGTGATTTTATGTGCATCTGTACTTAGGTTTCTTTAGCGAGCGAACGTCGCAAGACGAGAGAAGTCAGCAAGAAAGAACAGAGTTAGAAAGGCAGAGACATAATGCTCGCCAGCTTCCTGAGGAGACCTCGACTAACAATAGCTCAGCCACGGTTGGTAGTTCTCGACCTAGCTCCACTATTATACAAAATGACGCAAGTCAGGTGAGCGCTGGATCTCTTCCGCCTGGTTGGGAAATGCGTACAACTTCCGAAGGCCGACCCTATTTTGTAGACCATAATACACATACCACTACATGGATCGACCCCCGGCGGCATCAGCTCAATAGCCCAGGGAGAGCACATAACCAACCCCCGTCTGCCTCGCAACTGGGATCTTTACCTTCTGGGTGGGAGATGCGTTTGACCAGCACAGGAAGAGTTTATTTTGTTGATCATAACACGAAAACTACCACTTGGGATGACCCTCGTCTTCCAAGTAGCCTAGACCAAAATGTACCTCAATACAAACGGGATTTCCGTCGCAAGTTGATCTACTTCCGATCTCAGCCTGCCCTTCGACCCGTCGCAGGCCAGTGTCATATCAGAGTCCGCCGTAACCAAATATTTGAAGATGCCTACGCAGAGATCATGCGTCATACGCCCATGGACTTGAAGAAGCGCTTAATGATCAAGTTTGACGGTGAAGATGGCTTAGACTACGGAGGGCTCTCTCGCGAGTTTTTCTTTTTACTGTCCCACGAGATGTTCAACCCCATCTATTGTCTGTTTGAGTACTCTGCTCACGACAACTACACCTTACAGATCAACCCTAACTCTGGAATCAACCCTGAACACCTGAAGTTCTTCAGATTTGTAGGTCGCGTTGTCGGCCTTTCGATCTTTCACCGCCGGTTTTTGGACGCGTTCTTTATCGTCTCGTTTTATAAAAAGATTTTGAACAAAAAGATTCTGGTGGCTGATTTAGAAAGTGTTGATGCAGAATTTTATCAAGGATTAATGTGGATTGTGTAAGTAGACATAGATTGCCTATTGAAGCAAAGTTAGACATAACACCTGTATAGCAACAACGATATTACCGGCGTGCTTGACTTGACTTTTGCAGTAGACGCCGCCCGTTTTGGCGAAGTCGTAGCTGTGGAACTCAAGGAGGGAGGAGATAATATTGAAGTAACAGAGGAAAATAAGGTTGAATATGTTGAGCTTATGACCGAATGGCGCATTAAAAAACGAGTTCAGGATCAGTTCAACGCATTCAAAGAAGGTTTTAGCGAACTGATTCCCCAAGAGCTGATCAACGTTTTTGATGAGCGAGAGCTGGAACTGCTAGTAGGTGGTATTGCGGAAATTGATGTTGACGATTGGAAAAAACATACGGATTACAAAGGCTATACAGAAAAGGATGACGTTATCCAATGGTTCTGGCAGTGTGTGGGGGGCTGGGATAACGAAAAGAAGTCTAGATTTTTGCAGTTTGCCACAGGAACCTCACGTATTCCTGTTAATGGGTTTAAAGATCTACAGGGGAGCGATGGTCCTAGACGTTTCACAATAGAAAAAACCGGTGAAGTGACCCAGCTACCTAAAGCTCATACATGGTAACCAAACGTCTTATTGATTCTATACTTACTTTTTTCTCTTCTTAGCTTTAATCGTATTGATATGCCAGCCTATAAATCCTACGACACACTTGTGTCAAAGTTGACATGGGCAGTAGAAGAGACCATGGGTTTTGGTCAGGAGTAATTAGATATCTATTTGTAAATACAATTATTTTTATGTACACATGTAAATCGTTGCTTTTGTTTTTGTTTTTTGTTTTGTTTTTTTTTTTTTCCTTTCAAAAAAGAAACTTGAAGATAGACCACCCACTTTTGGTTTCAAAGTACAACTTTCCTGATAAAACCAGATACGAAGGCAAAGGGAGAGATTAGTACGTTTCTTAGAGTATTTAGCCTACAACGGTGACGTTTGAAACAAAAATTTGGTTCTCAAACAAAACCTGTTCTAAGAGCGCCTCTAATTTTTTTTTTTTTAAAAAAAAAAAAACAATTCTATAAAGGAGAGAATAATAAGCAAAAATCTTAGCAGTAAAAGATTTAATTGTATTTACGTTCCGTTTAGCTTTTTTTTTTTTAACTTTAGGCACACGTAGATCCAAGAAACCAATGGTATGTGTAACCTCAAGGTTCTCGGTAAATCTTGTTGAGGCTCAGGTGTAACTCGAACCAGCCCTTTCTCTTTCCTTTCTGTATTCTGTATATGAAAGCCCAGTGATTAATTTGCTATTTATGGTGTCTGTAGTCTTCGTGTTCTTTTTGCCCTGCTAATTTATTTTGTTTGTAGTTTTTATCCAAGGAGTAGAAAAGGGGGATCAATGCTTAACGAAGCTGTGTCTACGGCTTTGGGTAGTGCAAATTTGATTGGATGGCCGTGAAGAGTAAAAATAGAACCTTTTTTTTTTTTTTTGGCTCTAAATAGTCAAGGTTAAACGGGGCCACAAAGCACATTGATTGTCAGTTGCCCCTTCTTTTTTTTTTTTTTGCTTTCTCTTTTTTTTTTTTTCTCCACTCTTTCGATGCTTCCGCCATTTATAAAACATGATGTAAATAGTGAATATATCCCAAAGCATAGAAAACCCAGCCAGCCGGAGCTTGTTCATCTTGAAATGGGATCGCCTCGAAAAAAAAAGTATATAAAAAAGACCCCAGGGTTGCCATGGTTCAAGTTTACCTGCGTCGTAGTAGGTCTGCTGTTTCTCTTTGGTTATATTCCATTTTTTCAGTTTCTCAAAACAACAGACATCAATTTAACACCACCTCATGCAAAAGATGTGGTGCGAGATCAACTGATACTTTATCGAATCATTGGCAACGACCTGCCCCCCAGACACAAGCAAGGACAGACACTATCCAATCTACAGTTTATACTAGACCATGAGCCTTCTTTTCCAAATACGCGTAAAATATTTCTTTTAAATCGAATTATCGATCCTGTCAACGAGGCAACCATCATTCGACTGTTGGACCATTACCAGATGGAATATATCCGTGTACCGTTTGTTGAGCAAGAATACGAGCGTCTTGACTTTGAGCTAGAATCTTTTCCAGACGCTGATTTCTTACACTCAGATGATTACCGACGATACTCTAAGGTAGCTAAACTAAGAGCTCTAGATTATACTTATCATACAAAAAACATATATGCCATGAACAACGTAAGATTTGTTTTTCGTTGAACAATTTATCCTAACTCTATTAGAATGGTGGAAGAAATACAGCAATCGAGCATGGAAGAAGTATATCAAATGCCAGATGGGTCATGCCTTTCGACGGCAACTGTTATCTGAGCAGTAACGGTTTCAAGGAAATAACTACACAGTTGGAGAGATATGGAAAAGACACAAAGTACTTCGTAGTACCTATGACAAGACTACTTAACAACTCAGTTTTGCTCAATAACTTGGATGAAAGACCCAAAACTCCAGAGGAGCCACAGATTATCTTTAGACATGATGCCGTAGAAGAGTATAATCTAAATATGCGTTATGGGCGTAGAAGTAAGGTAAAACAAATAAACAAAAACAAAAGCAAATAAACAGACAAAACTTAACTAATTTCTTTTAGCTGGAGTTGCTGTGGCGTTTGGGCGCATTAGAGAACCGTCGGCTGAATAGGCCAACAGTGCCTTGGGAGCCTGTTGAACGCCCTTACAGTAAAGACAAAGGCAATTTTAAAAATATAGGGTGGGTATTTCGGCTTTTCTCTGGTAACCCACAACAAGAAGAAAACAAAAAAGAGGCAAGCTCTATCCGCGCCTTCAATCGACTTTTAGCCATTCAGTCTTCTTTAGACAGTCTGGACGAAAGCATTGCTCGACGACACTTTCATCATGACACACTATTTTTATATAACGACCGAGACATGAACGGCGTACGCTACGAGTATTGGACAAAAAACAACCAAGTTCGAGAGGCTATAGCTCGTTTAGAAGAGCAAGCGGATAGAGTACTAGAAGAAAGCCATAAAAGATTGACACCAATTTCTTCTACTACTGGTATGCCATTTGAGACAATTCCAGAGAAAGACGAACTTGGCCCTCTTTCGCAAAATGTAACCATTCTGACATTGGCAAATTATTTCTTGGGTAACGAAAAATACGGGCGAGGAGCAGCCAATTTAATTCGAGTTCACTTTTTGAATGAATATGCTGTGGAAGATGAGGACGAATATAACTCTGCTCGCCGAATTCCAGATGATAGCCACCTACTTGACTTTTTGTCCGACCAAGGATACTCTTTCCCTAGTTTAAGCCGAGTGCCTCATGTTGTACCCAAGTACAGTAACCACCGAATTTTGAATACGTCAGATCTGACAAAGACAGACCTTTCGTCTCTTCTAGACTGCGTGAGGATTTTAAGACGTATGCAAGTACTGACACACAAGGAATACATTGACCTGCAAGCCACAACCGCAGAGTTTTTAGAATACCTCGTTACCTCACCTACGGGCATTCACTTGGCACAAATGACTGATCACCGAGGCGTCCTATACGATTTACAAGTGACCGCTATGGCTGCCTTTACTGACGATGTTCGACTCTTTTTACGTGTGGCTAATCGGTGCCGTATGCGTATTGGAAAACAAATGACAGAAGATGGTCATCAACCATACGAAGAGAGCTCTACTCGATCACGGGTACAAGGGTCGAAAGAGGTTGAATGGCGAGCCCTTCTTCATTATCAAACCCTCAACCTGCAATATTGGACTTTGCTTACACGAGGATTACAGAATTCTGGAATTGCCAAAGATATATGGCACTACACAGCCAACAATCGTGCACAGATATCACATACAGTTGTCCAGCATCTTAAAAAGTATGCAGCTATATTACCCGACTTGGACCAAAACGACATTGAGTTTGCTCAGTCTCGTCTCAGGCCTTTGGCTTACATGGCGTTGTCTGCTTTCCATCACAGCGATGAAAGCAAAACTCCACGGAACGAACAAGTCAAATCAAGAATAGAGTCTGACCAGCAGTGGTTAGAAAATCACGTAAAAGATTTTGGCCATCTTTGGGAAGAAGAAAATACAGAGTCAAGTCCAGAGCAAGATATTCTTAGACTAATGCATGACGACAAAATCAAAGGAAGGCTTGGCATCCCACCCTTCTGGATGTTGGCTTCGACATCTCTATAAATCACTACAAAAAAAAACTTCATATACCACATAAGCACACACACTTACACGCACACACAAACAAGCGTATATACATGCATATATATAAACTTATATCTATCATATATCTATATATACGATTAATGTATTTTTATTCTATTAAAAAGTCTTTAATTTCGTTTAATAATCGATTGTCGCGGCTTTGATCTATCACCTTTTGATGTACAAAAGGTGGTAGCTGTTCAATAGTATCGGGACTATAATCCTTAAAATCTACTTGACAACTGTAACATACGTATTGATTGATGTCCAGCTTTTTATCTTTGCAGCAGTTTCCTTTATCACAGCAACTTGTTGTATTTTCCTCTGGTACTTTAGCTACCGTTATATGTTTTCTCCACTCAGTGATTCCTGTTTGGTAAGGCCTAGTTTTAATGAGTTTTTTGTTGCTTTGATAATGTTATTCTTGTCAGTATCTTACATTGAACAAACAGCGCATGTTTTGCTCATATCCATATTTTTGGCGGGTGTCAACTTAAGTGTCGTACGACAGACTGTGCTTACTGTGCTTGGGAAGTCGCGTTCCAAACTATTGATGAACCCTTCTGTTAGACGGTCAATCGAACTTTTGGTCGGCATCATTGTACTGTAATTGTAAGGTGGAATAACCAGGAGATCCGAAAAATAATTGTAGAGCCCAATTTCCTTTGAAAGCATATCCTTCATGGGTCTCATAATTCCTATTCCTCGAAGCTCTGTATCTACACTGATATCCAAAGGCAAACTGTAGCCTCTTCCTTTAGCAGTCCACGATATCATTTTGATTGCTTGTCGTGTAGCCGAATCGCCAAAGAATATATATGTACAACCTTCTTTTTCTGCTATTTGCATCAGCATTTCCATTTTTATGTGCCACAAAAGAGCTTCTTTAGCGGAAGTCTTTTTGATACTCTCAAACAGTTTTTTAAGTGAGATCTCTTTTTCCGTATCAGACAAGACCTCAACAAAATGCTCTTTGGAAATATGAGTCACATCTTTCAGTCAGCCATATTATTATTGTTTTGTTTACCGTATTCGCTGTTTTCGATACCGTCAGTTGATTTGAGCACTTGATGGAACCGTTCATTTTTTTTGAATTGAGGACTGAAGATCTCATTTAAAGAATAACAGAAGTATGGTAAATTAGGATAATTCTTTTCCATTCTCTCCCGTAAAATGCTGGCATTGTTTTGTGTCTAATAGAAGTATAAGAAAAAATCGGTTTAGCTAACTTTTTTTTTCTATCTACCGTTTCAAACAAAGAGCTTTCATCTATATGACAAATAATAGCTTCAGGAACCACTTGGATTTTTTTCTTTTCTGAAGGTAGTGTGTGCATGAAATTTTTTGTCAGGTTGACAAGTGCCCTATACACGTTTTAAAAAAAATACAGCTTCTATCTATGGCTTACATTGACGAAGGCCCACCTGAACAAGCCAGGAGCACTTTTCCTTTTTTTCTATTGCCATTTCTTAAGCGTATCAGGATAGATCTATATTTTCCTACGAATTGAAACATGAAGCATTCCCTTTGAAGTGTTAATGTCAATTTTTTATTATATCTTTTTTTTTTTACTGGCAATAGTTGGCTTGTCTTATATGAAGCGTAGGTTTATCTGATCTGCATTTGCAACATTCGTTTTTCTTGGGTTTAGCCATCGTGCTGTAGAATGTTGAAAAAAACAAAAGCTCAGCCACTGTTAGACATAAATGTTCGATTATCGGGACTGAATAAATAGCTAGCGGACTTACAAAGTTCTCAAGTTTTGGCGCAGCTATCAACTTTAGATTGTAATAAGATGTATCTGCTTAGGCGTCTGAAGTACAATATGTAGTCAGCAAACAGAAACTTTCCAAAGTTTTTTGTTGTTTTGATATGCTTGTCTAACATACACTACGTGATCGAAAGCCTAAGTAACCGTCATTGTCTGAATAAGCTCAGAGTTACCTCCTATAACAGTAGGTATTTTGTTGTTAGCAGTTACAAAGGTCTATATTGGATAATTGTATTATAGATGGTAAAAGAAGGAGTTTAATGAAGCTATTGAAACTGGCTGCTAGACATTTAATAGCGCAACTCTTAAAGCCGCTTTATTAGCGTATCAGACGATAAGAACAAGTATGAAAAATGACGGAATTTTAAACTACTTTAGCTACTAATTGAAATTAGATGTCTATGAAAGGAGAAGGCTACTAGATCAAACCTAAAGCATACCCTGGTCCTCCACAATTACCTCACTATTTCAGTAGGTAGGAACGTTAATTTTTCTATAGAATAAGATTGTGTAATATACAGTCAAAGTTTGAAAAAAATTTTGTATGCTTGAAACTGTCCATAAAGCATTACGTTATGTTTTTATTCTTCACCTTCAATACTTTACGTACAAAAAACGATGTATAGTAACTATTTAGTTCTTTGTTACTTTGTTATTTTTATAGTATTGGTATTATTTGGTTTACATTAATCTTTTTCTAATTTCTTCCTCGACTTTAATTTAATTTGCCTCTCTCTAATGTTTTGATTTTGTTTTCAATTTCATTCATTTAATCTACACTCATACTTTCCCAGCGTTAAGTGTTGTAATTCAGTACTCAGATTATTTAATGAAACCACTGTTGGTTTTGAAAACTTTATGAAGTACACTGTGCACAAAGAGTAGGTGTGGCATATGGCTAGTCCTCATAATGAGGAGTTATATGTTTTCTTAACGCCAAAAAATTATGCACTGAGCTTCCTAAAATTGTTTTGGTTGAAGAAATATATATCTCTTAAATACCTCATAAAAATTAACAGTCTATCACAAAGAGAATCGCTACCCTTGATGCTCAAAATTAAAAAATTGAAATGAATATATCCGTATTCAACTAACATCAGTATGTTTTTTATTGTTATCTTTACCCGACTTTCATTTTGACAACTATTTCATAAAGAGAAGCGCCTGTTGGCAATGTAACACAAAAGTATTTTTTTTCCAACATAAATAATCGTCAATTGTTGTTTTCCTATTAAGATAAGCTCTTAAAATCAATGGATACAGACAGTGGGTCTAACGATGAACAAAATATACTAAAAAACAGAGCATAGTTTGAGTGCAATTGTAAATAAGGATTTTTTACTACGTCAAATACAAATAGAAGCGCTCCTTTCGTTAACAATATATATGTATATATAACAGGGTCAACGCACGGACATTGCAAATTCATTGTCTTTTTGTCTAATTGTACGCTCCGCCTGATAGCAATATTGGAAAGATCGATTTTTGAATTTTTTTGTTTTTATTTAGAAATTTTTGCCATACGTAAATACAAAGGAGAAGCTACATATTATCGCAGATTTGATTACTGATAATAATAACTACTATAGTAGTACTCTGGAAGCTTTCGAGCCGAATTCTTTCTTTTCAGTTGCCTTGGGTTATAGTATTCTTTTTCTTCTAATATATGACTGGATGATTTTCTTCTGCGAGGAACGTAGTAGTAGTCTAATGGAGGGCTCTGTTCTACAGGATAATAATAGCGATAACCCTTCAAATGAGATCTATATCTTTCATCCGAGTATCTATCTTCCATTCCAGAGTATCTTCCCTCCATACTAGAACGCCTGCCTTCTATGTATCGTTCCTCAGAGCTAGAACGTCTCTCTTCTGTATGTGGCTCTAATGAGAGCGATTGAAGCATTTTATCTGCCATTTCATACAGTTTAGTAGCCATTTCTTTTATATCTTCCGTAGAATTTGCTGGTTTGAACGGCTTTTTTCTTTCAAGTGCTGGTATAGGCCTTTGTGGTTTAGGCTCCTTGATTGTGATGTGGGTTTTGGAAGTAGCTGGGACAACAGCATATCCCAATTTATCTTGCAATCTCTTGGTTTCTTCCAAAGACATCTTAGACAAAAGAAGGAGAAAAGGCAAAAAAAAAAATAAAAAAATAAGAAAAATACCCTAAACAAGTAACAGATGATCACATATACAAAAGACTGCGTTCTCGTGTCTTCACATGATTACCTTTTGCTTTTATTGGCTCATGTGCAAAAAAAAAACAGGGGGAGGATCTAGAACACTTGGCTTTAACTTAAAAAGACTATGCTTCACCAAAAATAAACACACCGAAAAGCTTTAAGTTCTCTGCTTACAAGGTGAATAAATTTATTTCGCTTCCATCTTTAACTCAGTATAACCTCAACGAAGAAGGGTAAGAGTTTTTCTATTGAAAACGCCCTAAAAAGCAAGAGCGAAATAAAAAATAGATAGCCACGAGAGCCACAATTGTACTGTTAACATACCTTTGTAGAAACCCCTAATTCTAAACCTTCTACAACACTGTATCAGTTTGACCAAGGCTTAGATTCAAAATACAGGCGAAGAAAATAGATTAGGTCACTAAAAAAAGTTTGGACTGGCCAGAAAAAAATCGGCCCAATAAAAGCAATGCTGGCTTACTTTTCTGAAAATAGGTTACACTTTTCGAAGATGGTAAGACAAGGAAAAATGGTGTTTGTCGTCGTACTTCTATGATTTAAGAATGCATCAGAAGTTGTATTTTAGCTACTGTTTCTCTTTTTTAATTCTATTATACTTTTTATAAATGTTATAACATGAGTATCGCTGGTAGTGAGATATTTCCTATTATTATCTAATTATATATGGATTGGGAAGGACCTGCAGCTACAGCAGCACATGAGAAACTGAAAAACAGAAAGAAGTCTATGGAAATGAGTCCCTAATAGGCGATTCAAAACAGAGAGGCTTCTATGTAATAAAAACGAACCTAAAGTCGTGAACCTGATTAAATCGATGCAAGAGTTTGAGCATATGTCTATAAGAGAAGCAGCCTCAAAAGTTAACAGCCATACGCAAGACCAAAGAATGGAACACTCTGAAAAATAGCTCTAACCAAGAAAATTTTCTCAATACCATAAAAAAGGAGCATAAAGGCCGAAAACTTGTTCTTCAGTTGCTAATTAATGAGCCAACCTTGATAGTAGAGGCTGTTACTGTTTAGCTTCGCGCGACTTTTAAGGACATTCAAATTGCTTCAAGATCAGTAGTAGCCCATATGAAAAATAAATGACATCTCACTTATAAACGTATTTTTCCATATTAATCTGCATGGGACAGTAAAAAAACTAATGTTAAAAGATGCAACGAAGTCAGAGCTTGGGGTCTTCCATAAATTAGATTCTTTTAACGATCGCGTATTCCTTGACGAGGCTGGATTTAAGAGGAATATACATCAGTTGTATGGCTGGAGCGAATTACAAACTCCTTGTAAAATTAAAACTGAAACAAAAGGACCAAATGTGAGCATACTAAGTGCTGTTTCTAACGACGTTATTATTACCCTTTCGCAAAAAAAAAATTGTTACTACAACTGTAGCTGGAAAAGACAATGATTTAATGTTACTCCAGTTGTAAAGAAAAAAGGAACAACCAGTAACGATTTTCTAGAGTTTATAGAGTAAGCTTTCGCTACAACTGATACAATTGACATAAGTTACAATTTTAATTAGCATTTCAAAAATTTACAAATAGCCACATATATGTACGTTAATCTTGTTCTATGCAAAGCTCAAATAAATTTTTCGAAATTAATAATCTGCGCTACAATTCATTTGGTTTGATGAGCTTGATTAAATCCACATCAAAAGGTCGCTCTTCGCTATCAAATTAAATAAGACCTAGAGTAAAACTTACAAAAGCACCTCAGTTTTCACTGTTTAAAAGCGTTATGTGAAGATTCGCGGCACTAATGCTCGGATATCATATACAGAGCGTGCAAATAAAAAAATACAAGATTCCTCAATGGGTAGATGGTTCACTTGCCTCCTCTTTTATTTAAACAAACGCAAATAGTTTAGTAGTTTTGTTTTGCCTACAGTTGGGAGAAAATTCACTGTAATTTAACAAGTTCTAATCAACATATAAGTTGCGCATCTCTAATAAACGTCAAACAACGGTACCATAGACATTTGCTACCAAGATCAAAGTCACGCACTCAAATGGCTCACCTAAGGTGCCGATTGGCAAATATATGTAGAATAAAGATAGATAAATCGACCCCTTGTCTTTGAAGAATCACTCGGTTGTTCACACTTTTTTAAAAGCGTCTCGATTGATTGTATCAGTTTCTATAGGCACATAAGTAAAAGTATGGATGCTTTGAAAAGAAGCCTGGTATGGAACCTACAGGCCTATTATTGACTAACTACCGCTTTACCTACAAATGAGCATTATTTGTAAGGCCCATTGTTCCTCCTTTTAAGTGCTTATTAGTAGTTGTAGGTGCAATAGTGTTTGTTTGTTAGATGAATGCATAACTGTATTTGACTAGCCGTTTTATTTTAGAATGGTTGTGGCAAGAGCCTTTTAAGTTGAGCTCTGGAGATCGCTAAACTCTTAAATGGTACTAGCAAGATAATGTTAAAATATACCCCTCGAGTTCTAAATGATCCATCAGGAAAGTAACTCTTTCTTTACTAAAATGGCTGTACATTTTACCTAGCTTGTTCTATGTTTAATAAGAATAGCTTGTGTGCATGACATAAACCTCATTTGTTAGTAATTGATCCTAGTCTTTCTTTGTAGGTAAAAAAACCATCGCCTTTTTTTTGTCTACTTCAGACAATACAAATGGCTTACAAAAACTTTTGATTAACTTTAACAGCTACTGGAGTGTGTTGAAGACCCATAAATATTACGCGTATTGTCTAAATTGAGGGGATTAACGGGTACTCTGCATTGTGCAAGTTTTTTTTTTTTGTAATCAATGAGCATATTCTTGTCTCAATTGACAAACCTGTTTTTTTTTTTTCAGAAAGAAAATGTTTAGAAATGTCTATTAGTCCATCGCGCTCGTTTTTCAATATTAAAAAAAAAGTATGCTCTTTTGTAATGAAATTAATGTTGGGTGCCATCTGGAATAAGAAAAAAATTAGACTAAATATGGAGGAGCAGTTGAAAAAATACATAGGACCCACTACAATGAAACAGTGTTTGTATCTGTACTCAGAAGTAATAATTTATTGCCAACCATCTTGCATCATTTCTATAGTTTCAAACCAAGCTAAATGCATTTGTTCTTTCCATCGATTGTGCTTAATGGCATTTCTCTTGGCAGCTGCTAATGCTAGTTTTTCTTTAACACTATCTTTTTGAATAGGCGAGCTGTTAACTAAAATGGCCAGCCATTCGCTAAGATCGTCATTCACAAGTGTAGATAAGGTAGAGTTTCTAAAAGTTGAGCTGTTTGTGTCTCTCAACTCATATTCTTGGAAGGTATGTATCAGTTCGTCAAGATCATTTGTTCTATTAAAATTGCTAAATATTTCTGCTATTTCCGGCAACACTGGCGGCTTATCAAGCATTTTGCTGTAAGTAGTAGATACTCTTGTTTCGTTGAGATGTAGAAATCCTGATATTGAGTGGGCATACAAATTCATAAAAGCTTACAAGAGGAAAAAGTCTAACTTACTGGATGGTATCATCTTTTTAAGGATTTTTTTAAAAAACCCATTACTTCTTATTGCTTTCTTTGTTGACTGTTTATTGCTAACATTGAATGAATAAAAGCAATAGTATAAATAAACTTTACTGGTGACTGAAAGCTGTACATATGTTCGATATATCATGCATTGTTTAAATACACTGAAGAAAAAGAAGAAGAAACTAAAATATTTACTCGCGGGAAAGACGGAAGTTGGCCCGAACACTAAAAATTTTGGTTCTGGTAGCACATTGATAGTCTTTGTAGCACACTTGGCTATTCACAACTAAAGTGCAGTGTTTTTTAGTTACACTTGAAAAGATTAGACAAACATAGGGTTTTTTAAAGCTACTTTCTGATCCAGTAAGCCCTATAGCTACTCTGGAGTAGAGAAAAATCGAGTAGTACCTACTCGGTTTCAGCCCTATCTTTTTTTTACATACACGAAATCTCTACTTGTCGTCAAAGCAAGCCGCAACTGGAAGAGACGCTCTTAGAGTGCACAATCTCCGCTATTAAATCATCAAAAAATAGATAGAGTACAATATTGATTTCCAGAAAATTGTGGTGAAGAAGCTGACGGTCACATAAACTAACGAGAGGATGTACATGACTTAAACTTGGTAATCGCGAATACGAAAGCGGGTACATGGAAACTAAGGTCACAATGAGCAATTGCATGAACAACGTAGAAAGTCATGAGTAAATACTAAAATATAATGGTCTTATGTTGGAAGCAACTTTGTATAGGAATACATTGTACAACCCTCACTAGGCAAGAGAATAATAAAACAGAGGTAAGCAAGTGTTACCTTCAAATAATGATGCCCACTTGCGATCTGTTTTTTTTTTTTTTTTGTTATACTATAGCGTTTAATGAAGCCGCTTTAATTGTCATGTTTCCAATATGTCGCCCAGCTTAGTACTTCAATTTTGTGTGGGCCTCGGTCAGACTGCTGAAAGCGGATTCTTGTGGTATCTAGTACAGTTACCTTTTAAACCTTTCCGCTTTTCAAAGCTTTTTTTTTGTTATCTCTTAATTTTTTTCTTAAAAATTTCCTTTATTCTACGTAACATTGATATTCCCATTTGTTTAGCAAAAACTAATCGTTTAAACTGATATCTAGCACATACTGTAGTCATGATATTATCTTTATATTCCGATTCCATTTTTATAAATTTGGGACATATATTGACTCAGTCACAATAGCTTTTTTCTATCTCAATTGGTTACAGCAAATCTTGGAGTTGCAGTTTGGCAAACACGCTCTCTTCAGAAAAGTATCTATATAAGCAATTTTTGCTCAAAAATCAACCATATCAATATTAGTAGCTCTAAGAAATCTGCCTTACATCATAACCTCTCTGCTCATCAAGACTCTTTAAAAATACGTCTGAGTTTAAATAATTGAAACCTAACTCTCAACAACCTGGATTTCAACACTCAAGGTCTCGAAGCACTCATCAATGTGAGTTCATTAAGTGCAAGCTTCCATTAAAAACTTACTGCATCAAACTTTTTTGCTTACAATGAATTATGCCGAACGGTATTGATGTAATTGGGGATCGTACCAAACAAACTTTTTAATCGCCAATTCAAGTATTGAAAGTTTTGGAATGGGAGTTCATCCCCCATGGTACCAACCAAGCTTTACTTGATAGCGCTTGGTCTTTCTAGCTTAAGAAGCATTTTAGTCTTGAGCAAAGAGGTTGGCTTTATTTGACCTTTTTGTTGCTAGCGCCAAAATCTGAGAGGTAGCTTGACAGCAATTTACGGACTCCTCTCTTGGCTTCTTCAGTTTCAAGAGCGGTATCGTCTCTTCTGACAATACCCAGTTACTCAGATGTCGAATAATAGAGACAATAACTGAAAGCTAAAAGTAATAGTGCACAAACTAAACACCTCACATAAACTATATAAAATGTCACCCTCTTATGATGCAGAGCTTTACGTCAGAGTATCTTAAAGAGCATGCTACATCCCACTCAAGAAGACAATAAATATATAGGTTTCAGGCGCAGAAAGGTTCTAAGAAGAACCTGGCACTACAAACGCCTTTCAAGCCGAGAAATAGATAAAGTTGCTAACAACAAAGATTCTAGAAAAAAGTTTATTAGATAATTTGACGGTAATAATGATAAGAATCTGTCATATCCGACAATCCAAACCCATACAAATAAAGACTCTGTGGCTTTACAATAATGTATTGCGTACAGTATTTGCACTAAAAATACAATTATAGCAAATAATATTCGAACAAAGCTGTGTCTAAAATATAGTAAAATACAATCAACATGTTAGCCCCTAAAACTTTATTTACTGTACTCAATAAACTTTAAACTTCACGACAGCTAATTTCGCTCAAACATAAGCATAGATTTTAATGGATATGAGGATGTTTCTGCTAAGTTGCGGATTAACCTTTTACACTTATCTTTATAAATACAATAATAGCTAACAGTTAGTTTTTTTTTTTTGTATGCATAAAAAATGCTCAAAAATGACATAATTCCCTTCGCTTAACTTTCCTAGTAATTAAAAACAAGGCTGAAGCGTGTTTATCTAAAGCCAATCAAATAAATTGCAACTGGTAGCTATAAAATCCTAATATCTAACGAAAATAGTTCTTTACATTTGACTTTTACTAGCTAGCTTTTTAAAGGCTTCTGGAAGGGACTTCATATTGGATTTTTGGAAGCTAACTGCTTTAATGCAAGCTGGAGTTGGCCTCTTGGAAATGTCAATCTAAAACTAAATGTAAAGCCAAACTGCCAACTACCAAACAGTTGAATCTCAGACTTGGTCCATGCGCAATCGAACTACAAACAGCGTTTTTATTCTCAATCTTTATGAGTCGTATTTGAACACCATCAGTTCAGTTGCTACTTGTTGACTGTACATTCAGTTTTTTTTTTTCCTAATTGTTTTTATTTGGGTCCGGTTAGCTCCTACAGTTTTCTCTATAAGCCTCTTAGGCCATGGTGACAAAGAATAGAATCAAATTTACTAACTACCTTCAGTTTGTCTTAATCTGTATACATAATTTCATATCAGCAACCTAAAGCATTACTGAGCTTTCAGAAAAGCAGGAAACACAATACTTTAAGTTTTATTGACAAGAAAAACATCAGGTATTTTTTGTGTGTGTCACTTTTATCGCTTTTACTTTTTTTAAGTAAAAATAACATTGTTTTTGACACCACAGATTAAATTTATTTGTGCCGATTCTCAAGCTCTTACACAGACTATTGATCAAGCTAAAAAAAAACTTACTAGATCAGAAAAAATTGCCAATTGCTTACTCTGAAGCTGTTTTGATTCTTTCAAAAAAAAACTTTACGTTCTCACAGTTTGAGGAGATTGAACATATGTATGTGGGCGTCTGCGTGTGTGTACTTAGAACTGCAGCAAGCCAAGAAAGGCTTTTAGTTAAAAACCTTTCTTTCAAACAAATATATGACGTTTTAAAAAAGTGTACTTATAGCAAAATACTTTGATTGAATAGAAAAGGAAAATACATTCAAACTTGTATAAAAAAAAAATACTTTATAAGCATTTTTAAAGCAATAAATAGTATTGAAAGATTATCACAGACATTTTCTATTCCCGTTTATTTGATTTATTGTTGAGATATTACACACGTGATATTTACTCGATTTTCTGTACGATGCTTATGTTGAAAATAGTAAAGTATAGATCCTCTAAAGTTACACACCGTATTTCAAAATTTCACTAGCGCAACATAAAAGGCTGTCTGTTGCTTTGCAGGGAGTTAGTGTCTTGTTTTATCTGGTTTGCCTCAGAGGGCAAAATGCGCAGATCAAAACACTTCATTTGTAAAATAAACATCTTTGAAGGTATGTTGTTGCCGTATTAGGCTTGTACGTGACTTCACTTTTTAATGAAGAGGTTGTTAGAAAAGTCTTTGTCTTCATAGGCTTATGAATAGAAACTCGAAATCAGAAGCGTTTCTTTATTTTGAAGCGTGTTAGGAGTAATAGCTACAATAATTTTTAGTGGCGTTCGATTTATGTGGTAATAGCAACCTTTTAATTTTTTTTTTTAGTTTCGTTTAGAGTCAGGGATTTTCGCTTTTGTAACACTACTGAAATTGGCTTGTGCCCTACAAAGAGAAGCACTTGGTTTTCAAAAAAAACTAGAGATATGAAAGCGCTTTTATTATGAGGTCTTTGAACAAAGTTAATTGAACGAATGGTCCTAAAGTTTTACTCTTCCCTTTTTACTCTAGATTCGTAGTAAAGTCTTTCAACTTTTTAAACTTATATATTTGAGTTTGTACGCCTAAATAAGTGGCTGTGGTGTTCCTTTTTCGAAACAAATGTTTATGTCAGTCCAATAAACAAACGAAATAAAGGGTTTGTACTCGACAAAATTTATTGATATCTGCAAGACAAGAAAAACGCTGGTGCATATTTCTTTAATGTTTGCTGTAAAATCTACAAATTTTTTTCAAAAAAGAAAAACAGTCTTAATCAAAAACCTAAATCAACTCATAACCTCAAAATTATACTAATCTGTCTTATACTTGTTTTGTAACTGTATGAAGACTTTCTTATTATCTCGCTCATCATTATTCTTTTTGAAATGAGTCCAAAGATGCCTAAAATTTTCTTGGTTTGGATGTCGCGCAAAGAAAAAAAAAGCATGGCGTAGTTTGATCATTGGTGAAGAACCGCTCATCCTCTAAAAAATCATGAAAAGACTTTTTTTGTTGTTATGTACGTGAAAGAGGCGATAGCAAAGACAATAAGACAGTGACAAAAAATTATTTTCGTAAATTTCAAAAAGCGTTTTTTATTAATTAAAATAAATAAAAAAAGAGACTGGTTTCCAGAAGAGCCTTTTTTGCCATTTAAATGCTCATAAATTAACCTTGTTTGTGTATCATTTTAAAAAGTCTCTCTTGAGCTAAATTTAGAAAAGCGAACGGGCTATCCTCTCTCTTTCTTGCTCACGCTCTATGTATATGGAAGTGTGATTTATTCTCTGTAAAAAATGAAAACGTGGTTTTTTTTTTATATATCCAGCAAAAAATGCTACTCGTAGTACTACTATAAAAAAAGCGCCGTTGAAAGAACTCTAACGTGTTAAACATCTTGCGCCAGTATTTTTTTTTTTTTTTGCGGTTCAGAAAAAGATTTAAATATTTTTTTTTTGTCCCTCCCCTCTCTTCTTTCCACTCCCTTTATTTTTATTTTTGATATTTTTCCACTTCATCCTTTCGATTGATTGTTGAATATATTAAAATCATTGTTTGATTCTCTCTTGTAACCCTGGCATGACTTCTTTGCATTTGCAAGAGTGCTATTATAATAATCGGAGTAGATTGGATTTCTTTTAAACATCCTATTGTATAAAAGACAACAACAATATACCTCATAAACACACCTTCTTCTTATAAAAAACATAAAATACAAATCACTTCCAGATATTGTACATATCAAATCTATCTAAAAACAAAAAATGTATATCAACGGTTTAAAATATGCTTGTTCAACTTGTATAAAGGTACCATTACTTCTCTTTTTGCTCTTTCTTTAATAACACTTGCATTAGGGCCATCGTTCTTCTAGCTGTAGCCATGTCGATCGGCCTCTGTTTGAAATTCGCAAAAAAGGGCGTCCAGCAAGTCAATGCAAGCATTGTAAAGGCAAAACAAAACAAACGCCCATTCAATGTGCATGTAAAAAAGGTTTGGGTATATTTTGGAGTTTTGAGCAATTATTAAGCTTCATTAGATTCACCTCAACCTCTGTTGATGTGCCATAACCAAAGCGAAATATTAAACCCTGCCTGCTTAGCACACATTGATAAGAACCACCCATGTATTTGCCCTACCAACCATCCCACACACTTTGCTTCATCCACTAATGTCTCACAAGAATTTGCACGGGAATCTTTGATGTCAGCGCCACTCTGTAACACTCCAATGGTAAAACAAGAAAATTGGACCCCTCAGACCGCCGAGGCGGCGCTTTCTAAAGATCAACACGACCCTCGCTATAGAACCTCAAGTAAACCAACAAACGCTAGCCGAATCTTAGATGGCCAGCCCAGAGTCCACCGACGCTCACCTAAAACAAGCCCTACGCCTCCCACTACCTATGCTATGACACCAACTCCCCCTATGCCCTATCTTCCAAACTTCCCTCAAGAAGAGCTTGCTGCGAACTTTTCTCACTGTGGTAGCTTTATGCCTAGTAATCGCTGTTTTCCACCCAACATAGGCGAATCAGCTGTGATTACAATTACACCTCTTAACCAAGATTCATTTCCAACCACGCGTATTGTGACTTGTTACTGCGGTAATCAATGCACTTGTCCTGGATGCTTGGTCCATCCCCAATTAGGAGATCCTTCAACTTCCTCGTCTTGTAATGGATCCGACGATGATATGTCTATTTACAGCCACTTTTTCTAAGCAAAATCTATATACCCTACTTTAATAAAGTTCTATGCATTATGTAATCTTGTTTAATATGAGGCATTTATTTTTTAGTTTGTTTTTCTTGTACCGCCTCTTTTAAAGGTAGTACAAACCGAAATTTGATTTTCTGAAGAGACTGAACAGCACCAAAAAGTGGCGTTATGTTAAACCAAACAGACAGATAATGTGGCTTGAGCTACTCAAGGCAGCATTGTAAACAGTTTTACAGTTATTGTGGACGAAAAAAAATACAAGGTGGCACTTGGTTGAGTCAAAGAGGTACAATCAAGGAGTTTAGAATTTCTTGGCAAATAGAGCCACATTTTTTTTTGGTAGAGGCGCGTCACACAAACTACAGGCTGTTTATAATGGCGCTCATCCAAAAACGTTTTACAACACGTTTTATAGCACGATGTGGCGTTCCTGACTTGGTAAATAGTGTGGCTTCCTCTTTAGTTTGGTACTTTGCAAAAAAAAAGTTTCAACAATACAAATGCAATTACCAATTGTTACGTAGGTGGAACGCCTCAATGAAATGTAACACAACAAAATGCCTCTTTTCCGTGTAAGTAGTCCCAAAGATGTAACACGGAAATAATTCACAGCGATTGGCTGTAACCCTAAATGGCAGATCAATATAAACATAGTATTCCCACTCTTAAACTTAATTTGAAACGAATCATAAAAAATTGGGTTAAGCATATGTTTTTACTAAATTAATTTTGCGCTAAACTATTGAAACATGACTTTTATATAAAACAAAAAAGAGAAGAAAGAGATTTTAGAATACCTGACAACGTATTAGCAACTCTTGCCATAAATCTTTATGTTGGTAACCTGTCATCAATGAAGCCGCTTAGAGATTTAGGTCTCTTTCAGTTTTCCGCAATTTTGAACCTTGTTCTGTTAACCCAAAAATTTAAATGAAACAGAGAAAACGAGCACATTTTACTTTACTGGCTTGAAGCCAGTTGTTAGAAACAAAAATCGGCTGAAATGGGGCATTTTAATAATTTCCAATAAACTGGAGTGACAATTTTATGATTGTAGCTAAAAAGGTTTTGAAAGATTTGATAGGTTTGTTTTGTACTGAAAGGCTTGTACAACACTTTTTTTTTCTTTGGATAAAAAATGATAAAACTTGTCTAGTCTGTGAAAAAATTTCCAAATATAGAAGGCTCGAGCTGATAACACTATTGGAATTAATACACACTCGAATTGGGCAAAATTTTTAAAGCCATAGTAAATAAGGAGGAAACCAAAAACATCGCTAAAATAAAGTTTGACGTCTAGAACAAAGTTGGAAGCATTTACTAAAAAGTGGAAGGGCGTAGACCGTCAGTCTCTTTTTAGAGTTCTCAGCCAGCTTGAAAATCTCGACAAAAAGATTTATCAACGATTACTCGGAACTCTTTGCCTTTTTCAAGTTGCATTTTGTATTGGTTGAAATTACATAGACAAGTCTACACCCAACCATCGCAACTGCATTTTAAGCTTGAACTGCCTCTACTCATCGTAAAAACTCAAATTTTGATTGCTCTAACTCCAAGGCTCTTTTTGCTTTGAGCCGTTTGCATATTACCAGCGTTTTTATTGATAATATATATGACTGTTGAGAAAAAGCTATACAAGGCCATTAGTTGCAAATACTGCAAGAAAAAGTATAATCCAATACAGTCAGTTAGCTTTTGTGGCTCGTTCATTAACTGTTTTCAAGACAGAGATAATCAAAAGGAGGCTATCCAACAGTGTACTGTTAAATTTCTTTCGGCTCCTCATAAGTTTTTGAGCTAAAACTTTACACATTCTCCGAAACCTTCTGTAACTGTTGCTTTGCTTAACATTACTGGGGCGTGGAAACCTTTTAGTATAAAATTGAAGATTTGATTTTTTCAAGAAGATTTACAAAAAAATATATGAGCTCTGACATACTACAGCTATACAGTAATATTAGTGTTTATTTAGTTTTTTTGTGATCTTATTGATAGTTCTTAGTAACCGCTTTAGAGCTCTCAATGGATACAAACTTTATGTTGTTGTTTTTTTGTTTCCTACTGTTTATTTTATACATTGAAATAGGAGTGTACTTCTTTGTATTCTTTAAATTGTATTTCAAAATGAGCATTGTGTTTTAATAAGTCCCTAAAATAGAGGTAAATGGGTGAGTTTACCAAATAAAAACGTCTAGCTTTTTATTGTTAAGGAAGTTTTACAAGAAAAAACCTCTATTAAAAAGCACATACGGTATATAAATATTATTATCGTTTTTTGCGATAGTTTTTTTGTGCATTTTTAATATTAGAACTTGATTACAAGTTTTAAACTTTACTCCCTTTTATAAACTCTTAGATACTTAAGCAATCTCAAAGTAAAAGTAAATGGTCGAGCATAGAAGATTACACAAGGGAAATTGAGTGAGGATCAAAAGAGAACGGTCTAGGCTAAAGAGGATGAAGACAGAAAAGCATTTGGAAAACTACTAAAATTGAAGCTATATGCTGGTAAAAAAATTAATAGAATTGGGCATAAAAAGTCACTTAAGTATAAGGAGCAACTATTTCTTTTATCAGCAAAAAAAAAAACAATACATATTACTTTAGCGACTCCATGTATTCATCGATTTGCAAGACAATTGAAAATTACATTTGATTAAATTTTTTTTTTTGTGTAATAAGTGTTCAGTAGTGTATAATAATAGTGTCTTAATTAACCTCGAAGCGTCTAAGCCTTATTGCTCCCTTTCTTACACGTCTTCGGCGCAAATGGCTAATCGGATCAATCGAGGTACTTTAAGCATGTTACCGGAAAGAAACTACACAGGTGACGTATTTCACTGGCAGTCTCCTGTATTCAAGCCCCGCGACATCCAACTCTTGGGAAAAAACAAAGATTACAAGAGCTTACATTATGTTTATAGTTCAGCTTTCTACAAGTAATGTTTGAGCGAATATATTAAAACCGCCTATTTTTAGAAATAAAGAGTATCTTCCCTATTGTCCTACAAAATTTTTAAATATCCAAGTTTCAGCTGTACATGATTTTATATCTTTATGGATTAACTAGTAATAATAGTATTTCTTTTTGAAAGTAAACGAACCAAAGCAAGGAGCTCACAATGACAGATGCATCACTAATTTTTGCTTTGCAGAAGTTTATACAAAACCAGGCCGAAATTTTTTTGTCAAATAATTCCTTTTTTTATTTATTGACACTCAAGTTATAAAGCTCAGCTACTCACTTTTTCGCATATACCAGGACACGTTTGAGTGTTTTATTTAGACAGTATGCGGCACTGTTGAGCCTGCTTTAAAAGAGCGATGAACCGGAGTTTCTGCGTATCAAAGCATCAATGTTTATTTAAGCTTGAGCTTCTAACCAAAAAGTATGTTGCTAAATAAGAAGTGAGCGAAAAAAAAGACTGTGGCTTTCTTTGAAGATCAATATGCCGGCAAATTGCTTTTATGCTTAATGGGGTTTATTCATTCAACTAATTTTTTTACTTTGCCTTGAAAAAACTGCTTTCCCAACAAAGTATACATTTGATTTAAAGGCCCGCTTTTAATTTTTTATTGGATTATACAAAGTTGCTTCTTTTATGCTTTTAGCAAAATGTAACAGTATATCCGTTGGAAGGCGAACAAGCATACATAGATGTGCTATCGTCTTGCGCAAAAGTGTAAACATTGGGGCAAGCCTCCTTAACTGGAGCTGAAAATTTGCTAGCTTTACAGGCACCGCGAGCTTCGGCTTCGCCAGTACAGCAGTATTCTCCAGTTCCAAAGGCGCTGCATGCAGATTTACAGCCTACTACTTTTCCATCCCTCTTGTCTTGAAGTTCTTCAGGACATTGAGGTAGAGAGCTACAACTGGGAGTGCCGCATTCGTATTCTCCTTCCACCTTACCGCCGTTTGGGGCTATAGAAATAGGTAGGTTGTACCCATCAACAAATGAGACGTCGTAATAATCTTTTCCGCCAGAACCAGACATAAGAAATTCTGCCAATGAAGCAGGAGATCCTGACTGGCAATCACTACCGCCATTACAGCCTTCACGAGCCCAAATTCGTCCACCCCAGTTGCTATCTACATTAATTGTGGTAGAGCCTCCAGCAGAAAGTGCACTAGATTTACCAGCACCACCGCCGTTAGTCAACTGATTAACCTGAATAGAGTTGCTACAGCTATTTTTAACAGTAATGGAGATAGAACCACTGGAGGTTGTAGGGGCTGCCATAGCGCCTAAACTGATGAGAGCAAGAAAAGAAGCCAAGGATAATGTAACCATATTAGATTCAAATGAGTGTAATAGAAATTAAAAGAGAGTGGTGGATTGTTTTCCGTGCCTAGAAAACTATAGTGGATTAAAGAAAATTTAAGCTGTTAAAATAGCCAAGGTTTTATACCTTCTTAATGTGAAACCAAATCCACAGATATTGCTACGTTTTCGTCATATCTTGGCCTAAAAATTGGAAGTCTAGACCCTTGCCCAGAATCGTTCCTCAAAAATGAAAATGGCTTCAGCTAAACTTGTCAAATGAAAAGAAGCTTAATAATAGCTTAGGATCGACGTATCCTCTAAGAAACTAAATACGAAACCTGAACAACAATTAACGTACTTTTTTTTTTTTAAAAAAAAAAAACGGGTAAAGCTCGCTAGTAGGATCGTGCCCCTGATTTTTAGGTCAGATTACGGTCAACAAATAGTCTAGATACAAAGATGTTCTATTGTTTGCAAGAACTTAAAGCTGTTCCAAATTTAGCAGCGTTTCAAATGGTTCTTTTTTTTCTTGGAGTATTTGTTTTATAGCTCTAATTTTCGTAGCACAATTTTTTGTATAATTTAAGAATATAAGTGGAAAGCGTAGGAAAAATACATACAACAAGGATAAGAGTGTACTAAAATAAGTAAGAAAGTACAATAAAAAGCGGTGTATAACATGTAAAACAAGCGACGCCTCCTTTTCAACTCTACCATGATTTATGACCGTATCTCCTTTTGCATTTTATCTGCGTACAATCTCTCTTTGTATTCTTCTTTTTCTTTTTGATTTTTTCTCATCCACGCATAAACAATTTGTTCTTTGATGGGTCATAAGTTGTTTACTGTATATGCGGCACACGATTTTCGAGCAGAAAGCGAAGATGAATTAACGTTCTTTTTTGGGGAACCTGTTTTTGTTTTGCAAAAAGATGAGGGGTTCAATGATGGTTGGTGGAAGGTATAGAGTAATAGCAGTCGTTGAATGTAAGTATGCTGAGATAATACTATTTAGGGTGAGAATGCAAAAGGTGAAACAGGCTTATTTCCAAGCAATTTCATAGTGAATACTTTCCCCGCTTCTCTTGTGCCTACTGGCAATGACAAAGAAAAGCCGATTGTTTTTTCAGGCCAGCTTAAAGAATCTGTGCGGCGTTCTTTACTAAACCCTGAACTAAATTCAGCGCCTGGGAGTTGGACTGCAGACCAAGTTGAAGCTTGGTTGGCTGACATTGATTTTACCTACGCGGCTGACAACTTTAAAAGTAATTTTTCCCCTACTCAAATAGGGGCTTACTCTTTAAAATTAGGTCTGAAAATTACAGGAGATATACTATTAGGGCTTGATACCATGAAGTTGAAAGAGTTGGGTGTACCAACCTTTGGAAAGCGATTCAAGCTTCAAATGGCCATAAAATATCTCAAAGAATATACAGTACCAGTCCCCCAAGAGCACGGTAAGCTATCTGCTCATTTTTTTTTTTTAAGAAACTTCTACATATGCACAATTGTAGACATACATATACATTGGAAAAGGAAACTAAAACCACTTACGGCCACTGAAATTTAAATAGGAAGCAAACATATGTCATCTAAGGTAAAGAAAAAGCAAGTGTATATTGAACTCCTTTAACAATCCTTTATTTTATATGTATTTTACTCCTATAGCAAGGTAACATAGATCCAGCGCGAAGGTATGTAGAGTAGAGGAGAAAAAGCTTTCTTTCTTATGATTTTTTTTAATATCTGCAGGTCGCCTTCCATTTTGCCCATAGAACCCACCAGTCTCAAGCAGGATTCTCTAGAAATGCAAGGGTGGCTCTACAAACAAGGCTGCAAGTACAAGACATGGAACAAACGTTGGTTTATACTTAAAGGGCCAAACCTTTTTTATTTTAAAAGTCCAAAAGTAGTAAAAGCCAAATATGTTATTTGTATAACTGACTATATAGTAGGATGTACGAATGAAAGGTGTAATCAATTTGAGAGGCTATAGGGTCATGTTTGATGAATCCATTCAACCTGGGAAATATTCTTTTAAAATGGAGCATGAACAAGAGCGTACTTTCTGTTTTTATGCAGAGGTAGATAGCGTTGCAAAACGTTGGATGAATAGTTTAATGAAATCAACCATTTCAAGAGATTATACCAAACCAGTAATCAGTTCTCGCTTGATTCCCGCAGTACCTCTAGACGTTGCTCGACAAATGCGGCCTCGCCCTCCATCACTTTTACTATATGAATCAAAATGTTGGCAAGATGTAAATCATGACTCCGGATTTGATAGTGAGCCGCCTTTAATAGAATCAGAAGATGAGGGCATTGACATAGCAGAAGACAGTATTCCTTGGACAGACAATAGCTGCGACCCTCAAGAACGCTCCGCGAAAACTCCCAATAGCAAAACAACACAAAGAGTGACAAGTAAACCAGTTACAGCAGTAGAAATCTAAACCCTCTTTTGAGCTTGTACAAGTCCATAGCTGTCAAGTCGAAATTCATAAAAAAGTGTTCTCTTAGGGTGGCTGGCAATTTTACTTCCAATTAATTATAGCTTAAAAACAAAAAGATAAAACAAATATTAATAGTGCATGCTTTTTTACGTGTATATTGAAGCATTCGCGACTGTTGTTTTTTTTTTTTTTAAAAAAATAACCACAAGTTTTATGCGTATAGCGTTTTGAACAAGTCCGAACTATCAATTCAAATTCTCAAGATTGTATGTCCTTCCCGGAGTTATTCTGTGGAAAGGACTGGTTCTTTATATAATGTTTCTCGATTTCTCTAGATTAATGTTTCCAAAAAGAGCTGCAGAATGACTGATCAGATTCGCATATGCCGAATAGCCAACAGCAATTAACGGTGTTTGATAGTAACTGACTCAACATTTGATTATTTATATATCAACGAAAAACTTTAATCCATTATAAGCCATCTATGCTAATACTTTTAACTTTAAGTACAATTAATCTGCTAGGCGAATTGCTACACAGGGCTCTCTTATAAACACGATTCAACAAAGCAGTTGTATTTTAGTTCTGGCATTTTTCAATTTGAGTCAATACTTTTTTCGCTTTTTTAAAGGCTTCTGTACTCTTTCAAAGCTATCTTAACAAAGGAAATGGGATTTTCTAGCCAAAAGCGATTGAGTTCTGAGTATTTAAAGTTCGAGTTTCTTTGTATCAAAAAGCTAGGAATGGTTATTTTTTCTCTTGGGTAAACTCTGACGAAAGATATATAACCAGATCTACAAACTCAGAAAGCGGTTTAACCCACGCTCGAGAAATATCCAAGTTTGTCAAAAGTATACATAAACGGCCTATTCTGAGAGAAAAATGAAGTAATATGTTCTGTTCAGATAAAGTAGAATTATATGTGTATGGCATTAACAGTAGCTCAGAGAGAAACCGAGGGACTAGGGGAGTGTTTAAAGGTGAAAAATATACTATACTTAAAAACAATTTGTAGAAAAAGCTGGTATCATAGCTAACCGACAAATCTGTTTTTGAGTGTCTAGCAAACATATAAAGAAGTTTATGTCAGCTTGCCGAAGTTTGCATCGGCTCTGTTTTAAAGCGTCCGGTCCGGACTTTCTTTTGGAAGAGGTGCTCTTTCAAAGCCCATGAAAGTGATTGCAAAATGTAGGACAGTTGGCTGAATCCATCCGATCCTTCTCTCTTTCCTAAACTCGTAGCGCGATGGTAAAGAAGACATCCTTTATAGAAGATTTAAAACGTAAACTAACGTTTACAATAGCCCAAGCAAATTAAGGATATCAAGGAATTTCTCGAAATTGCCCGCAGAAAGGACGCCAAGTGTAAATAACAGTAAAAACAATTGCAATGATTCACCAACTCATTTTTTATTAAAGCCGCTCGCATCAAGAAGAACGCTGACTCTGTCAAGTTCAAGGTTAGATGCTCTCGCTACCTTTACACTCTCGTTGTTAAGGACAAGTCTAAGGCTACTAAGCTCAAGCAATCTCTCCCTCCTGGTAAATTGAATGCTTGATTTGAGAAATCTATTTTATTAACTTTTCTTTTTTGCAGCCCTCGTTGTCAATGAGATCTAAATTTGCTCTCACTAGTTTTGTTTAAAGCCTTTGATGTTCAATAAACTCGAAGACAAAAAAAAAACCCCCCCTTTGGAATCTTGGGATCAAAAAAAAAAATTCACTATTTTTGGAAGTGTATTATTGTGTGTTTGAGAAGAATATAAATGTGACGTTTAGCAATAAGTGTCGATAGTTTTAATTTTTAGAAAGGTTTACGTTCACAAAAAAAAAAACTTGTATAAATTACCGAGGTGTACCGTATGTATCAGTGAAACACTTTGTAGGCAAGATGTTTCGAATATTTTGTACTAGACGTAATCTCTCAGAAACACGACTACGGAGCTTTGATATTATCTTTGAGCTTATACCAAGCACAAAGATACACTGATGACTGCGCTTGTGTTTATTGAAGTAGTTAAAACTACAACATTTGTTGCTTGGAAACAGTATTTTTTTTGGACAATCAATGACTAGGATTTTAATTAAGCATCAGTTAAAGGTCTATTTAATTAATTGTTTGAGAAAAGAATAATTGTCTGCATTGCTTTCAGTTCTTGCTATTAATAAAGTTCGAGCTTTGTTTACTTGGCTGTTTTGCGACCACGTAAATGCTTTTTGTAAGGATATAGTGTATCTCTATATTGCTATCGTTTGTACACACAAAAGTCCTTAAGTAACGGAAACTGACACCTTGATGAAGTGTTCATTTTTGTATATACAACACCCGATGGCTCTTATTTGGCTAAAATCAACCACTGAGCTACAAATGTAAACACTAGGCGCTCTAGCTTTGCATCCTTAGAAACGGTGGTATATAACCCTAGTCTTGCTAAAATGCAATTTTCTAAGGTGCGCTATCCAAAACTCTATCGACATATTCTAAAAATATTCTAAAACAGATATATATTTGGTGCGATGATAATCTAACAACAAAATTGTTTACTGATACGAAAGTGCAGTTTATTTACTCTAAAATTATAAAATAGAAATGTCTTTAAAGGCGAAGATTGTATTCGTGTTCCTATTTTGAGGTCAGTATGTTTCGTTCTAATTTTATATTGGAACTACCTCTGGAGTGTTTTGGGCTATCCATAACACGATAGTACTTTTTCAAATAAATAAAATCAAAGAGCCAGTGAGCATATACACGTATAAATTAAAGAAAAGCACATTTTTTTTACCTTAGCATAATCAGAGAGTTTTGTAAAACACCGGCTATACCGTAGTTGATGAATGGTTGACTAGACTCCAAATATACAACGTACTTTACTATAAGGACACACTACAGTAAAAGCAGTTGTATTCAATATTATGTTCCGAATCGTTGGTTTTTTTATACTTTACACAAGAACCAGCAAGCCCTCCGGCTATTAAGGCAAACCCAAGAAACAAAAACAATCTAGCTTTCCATACAAAGCCTGAGCCCGCATAAGAGAAGGCTTCTCCCTGTAGACTGTTTTTATCAATTAAGTTGATACTATGTACTCGTTTAGCTTCACTTTAGTTTGACCAATAAAGCACTTACACAATCATACCAAAGGTTGTTAGGATTCCTGAAAACCAATCCTCAAACCCTAATGGGTTGGTCTTATTGTATATAGCAGAGTTTACAACGGCGTCAATAAATATCCACCATCCAATTGCAAGCTAGATAAAAGGCGCAAAAGAAATGGGGCACTTGACATGAATTTCAATACAAGATACTATTTTCTTTTTGTTCGAGGTATTTACCAATCCTCCAGAAAGGTAGGCACCGATTGTTCTACCTTTTCGTGAAAAAAACTTCAAGGGATTTCCAAATACAAATATTGAACGAGCTTCGTCGTCATTGTAAAAATTAGGTCGCATGTTGATAGCTGGAGCTGGATTGAGCTTGTAGAGAGAAAGATGTTTCTTGCATTCTCTACTTTTTTTAATTCAAATTTGTTACACTACTACGTCACAACCAATGAGTCTTCAACATAAGGCAGATGACTTGTAAAAATTGGTCAGTTGGACGAGAGAAATTTAAGCTACAGTGTCGTCTCAGGAACAAGCCTTCCAAACAACCTTTACAACCAGCAACTGATTTAAAAAACATCCAATCAACTATGGTCAAGTACAAAACGGAATTATGTTTCTTTCTAAAACAAACAAAAAATCAATGTATACATCGAATACAGTTGCAGTTCAAGGCCTAAAAGCCGGAACCTTAGATGTTGATTTAATTGTGTTATTTTTTTGCACTTGAAAACAGATTATAGGTCCAGACGTCTTTGGTTTGTTTTGTTGATCATGTCCGCCCCATATTAAATAGGCTGTTTTGAGCTTTTCTTCCTGTAAGTATTAGACTAGTATTCCATTTTAATGTCAAAAGACCACAAATCTCTAGCGCAATAAACATCTTCTTCTCTATTATCAAATTCTTGGATGGCGTATTGCCTGATTTCTTCCATAATCTTTTTAGATTCTTCTGCTTCGTCACCAGAGTATCGGGCGCTGAAATGAGTGAGTATCAATTTTCTACAGTTAATGAGACGAGCAAAAGCTGCGGCCATCTGAGGTGTTGAGTGTCCATGACTTTTCGTTCTTTCCTCCACTTCGCCCAGAGTTAGCTCTGAAGGATCCAATGATGTTAGTGCGTTGGTAGCCTCATGTACAAGTAATGTTGGTTGATGAGTGAGAGATGCTATCTTGGAAGGATTACAGGTATCACCTAAAATAACTATTTCACGGCCTGGACGTATAGCTGGAGGATGAAGTATTAAGCCATTAGGCAACTCATAAGGTGCATTTGTACGCTGGATTTCGCCTAATACACGCATTGGGTTTTTAATTCCTCTTTCTTTGAGTGCTTCTGCCTGTTCTTTAACCAAGGGGATCAGTCCATCCAGCTTCCCCACACTCTCAGGTTCTCGTACTACGTAGCCCAAGGAAGGAATTGAATGTTCAATTGCGCTTGCGCTTACAAAATAGGGTTTGCAAAAAGGTAGCGCTTTAAATACGCCATCTTCACTTGTAATATTCTCCCCAGGTAGTTCGTTAGGGTGTAGATCATCGTTAGAATCTATTTTATCCCCTTGGTGCAACAGTTCATGGACTCGATACGGCCGTCCTAGGTTGGTGTATGTTGACCGCAGCGTATTACGGATCCACGATCGTAAAGGCGTTGGTCCATATATTTCTATAGGAGCCGAATCGGTAGGACTTGAGTGGTCACTCATACTGCATAAGAGAGGCCCCAATCCAAAGCAGTGATCTCCATGCATATGCGTGATGAATAAATGGCTTATCTTACCCATTTTCAACTTGCTTTTTTGGAGTTGATGCTGAGTTGCTTCGCCACAATCAAAAAGCCAAGTATCACCATCCAGTCTTAATGCAATTGCTTGGTGATTCCGAGTAGAGCTAGGCTGTGCACTTCCAGTTCCTAAGAAAGTTATGTCCATAGGTACGACCATTATGAAGATAAAGAAATTTATGTGTATATGTATATATATATGTGTATTTTGCTTGAGTGAAGAAAGAAGAAAAAAAAAAGGTAAAGAATTTTGTCTTTAAATGAAAAAAAAAAGTTGTACTCCAATAAGTCAATAAAGGTACAGGATTATAAATAAGCTCTTGAATAGGGTATATGTTCATTGTTATTCAACAGGCTTTGTAGTTCCTAATTTTTTTCACTAAATTTTCCCTTTTTGTTTTGGCATAGCTCTTGTTTTTTTTTTTTTTTCAGTGTTTACTTACCTTGGTGCACAAATTCTAAAGTGGACATAATAGTCTTCATATCATTTTCCATAATCTGCGCCCAATTCTTGACATCACCAAGTTCTTTAAGAGAGTTATTAAAGTTGTCCACTAAAGATAGCCATTGCTGCGTTTGAGTAGCGTATTTCTGCGTTTGTGAGGCCAGCTTTCTTGACTGATGCTCCAAATCTTTTTGTTTTGAAAAAATCTCATTTATTCTAAGTTATGGCTTTAGTAAAAACAAACGAAATTTTTATTGACATACTCTTCATTCATGTAGTCATTGACAGCAACGGTTAATTGTTGTGTTGCTTGTATAGCATTTTTGCGTATTTGCTCTAAAACAAAATTAGCAAAGCTTTTTTTCCAAAAAGAGATTCTACCGTTGTTTTTCTTTAGCTCTGCTTTTTTTTCTTGGTGGGACTTAGCTAGTTGAGATAGAGAGGTCGACATTTAGAAAATGAAAAGAAAAAGAATCCCTTTTCGTTTTATTATCCGCTGCGAAGATTTTTGTATAGTTCCTTAAAGCTGACAATGCGATAGTCGATTTTTTTTTTTAAAAAAAAAACAGTCTGACCACTGCTCAAGTTATTAAACTTTAACTTTATCCAAAGGATGTATTTTATACTATACTTCTTTTACATTTTATGGAATGGAGTGCAACCAAAGTACTCAGTTCAGTGCACTGTAATTGAGGTAGATACAGAGCATAAATTCGTATATATATGGATACCCAAAGAATTTAATTGTCACTGAAAAAAGTAGTGTATCATCGAAATGCTAGTATATAGCATGAAGATTATATATGCTAACTCTGAAGCTTAGAATTCCATTAGGATTGAAAATAAGATCAAGAAGCTCGGTTTGTTAAGAAAACTTTTATAGTCTCTTTCGCTATTAATGGAAACTATTAACGGAGCATAACGCTTGGATAAATCATTACGTGTTTAGGTAAACCGGCAATCCTGAGTCTAAAAATCAAAAGAATAATTGGATAATGAGACACTGTTTGCAAGTCTTTTGAGGACTGTCGTCGAAAAGATTTGATACTCGAGGAAATTTTTTAAATTTTATTTGACATAACTATGTCTAACAGCTGTAATATCGGTTTGTTGATTTCTGCAAAAACAGAGGATGTAGAACACTCTATTTCGACTGCTGAATCAGAGTACTTTCAGTTTATTGTAGCCCCCATCTCGAAACCTTCGTTCAAACGTATTCTTGATCAAAGTAAAGGGCTAGGAGAAGAATTCGAAGCATGGCAAGATCGGCCTGTTTTTCAACGAGATGACCTTCTCTTAAATTCAACTGGTAAGGTGCAAGAGGAATGCTTTTATACTCACTATTACTCAATAGAGCTATCTAGTAGAGTTTTGGGACATTTTGCAGAGTGGTTTGACTTAGATTCCCTTGACGATCATTTACGGATCTGCTCTGAAATTGCTTTCAAACAAGAAGCCGAATGGGCTAGCCATATTGGTTTGAAAGGCGTTATATTTCCAAGAATCGGTAAAGAAGTCCATAACACTGCCCGGGTTCTTAATTCAGTGTCTACTACTGTTAACACGCTTTTTTGTGTACGCGTGCCTGTTATGGACGAGGAGAACCCTGATGATAACGTGAGTTGGAAAAACTGGAATAGACTTCGTACTTTGACTGGCCACACAAATCATCGAATTAGTGTCGCTCTTGAATTAACTTCTGAACTTCCTGAGGATGAGCTTTTGTTAGATATTTGGCTTGCTGAGCCTGTCCGAGAGATTATTATTCCATCCAGCATATTTATCTTCAACGACAAAGGATACCCAGTCTTGAAAAAACCTCACCAAAATTTTCTGAAAAAGCTCCTGCTTAAAATGGAACCAGATATTATTTTGACAGAATTCCCAGATCGCCTACATTCACTGGCAGCGGAATACATCGGCTTTCTTAGCAGGCGTTTACCAGAGTTAAATGAAGTAGAGAAGTTTGCCTCCGGATTTTTCGATTCATTACAGCTACCTTTACAACCTTTAGCAGACAATTTAGAAAACCAAACGTATGAAACATTCGAAAGAGATCCTGTCAAATATCAGCAGTATGAGAAAGTATGTTCTTTTTTTTTTTTTTTGAAAAGAAAGTTTTAATCTTTTTAATAGGCTGTATACCAAGCTTTGGTTGATAGGGTAGATTATCCCTCGGAGCAGATTACGTAAGCAAGCAGTATATCTGACAACTAAAAACATATAATTATATAGAACCATCATGGTGGTCGGTGCAGGCAGGGGACCGCTCGTTAACTGCTGTATAAGAGCTAGTGAGAAATCGTTACGAAAAATCCATATTTATGCACTCGAAAAAAACCCTAATGCCTTTGTTACGTAAGATATCAAGTTTACCAACAAGAAAGGAACATAGCGTTTTAAGAACACAACTAACTTGGTATTTTACAGGCTTCAGAATGCTCAGGCCGAAATTTGGGGGGATAGAGTCACGCTTGTGTTTGCAGACATGAGACACTGGAAGCCAAAAAACAAATGCGATATATTGGTGAGCGAACTATTAGGATCTTTTGGCGATAATGAGCTTTCGCCTGAGTGCTTAGATGGTGCTCAAAAGTTTCTTAAAGGTAAGCCGTTACATATATCCAAGGGTTCACAACAAACTAAACCTCTTTAGAGGATGGAATTTCCATTCCTACTTCCTACGAAACGTTTGTTGCCCCTATGGCCTCTAATCGCCTATTCAACAGTGTCAGTGAATACAAATCCCTTTCCAACTTTGAAACTCCTTATGTTGTGATGTTCCGTCAGTTCTGTCAACTTGCTTCGCCCGAAGAGCTATGGACCTTTGTACACCCCAACAAAAAAAATATACCAGCCGATGGTGACCCTATGAACAATAGCCACAACCAAAGATACAACCGAGCTGAGTTTGTTGTTAAACAAGATACTATAATGCATGGATTTGCCGGTTATTTTGATTGCAAACTTTATGGAAATACGCACATCTCCATTCACCCTGAGACTCACTCGCCTGACATGTTTAGCTGGTTCCCTATCTTTTTCCCTGTTCAAACTCCTATCCAAATAACTAAAAACTCTATCGTAACAGCACATTTTTGGAGATTGGGAAATCATCACAAAGTATGGTACGAATGGTCAGTAACTGTAGTAGATAAACATGGTGCAGAGACATACGTATCACCTATCCACAATCCAGGTGGAAGATCTTACTATGTCGGTTTATAAAATATTTAGAGATATTGTACACATTTTTTTTTATATAAATAAAACATCAACGGCTCAGTGCCTATTAGAGTAATTCAAAGTAGACCCTGCCGACTACGATGCAAAACACAAAAGAAAGTAGTCTTAGAAATTGATATTGATACAAAATGCAATTCACTAAACTACTAAAAGACTTGGTCTGTAACTTTTTGAAAGTACAGTAAAGTACTTGAGAGCTACTGCATTCAAGCTTTGTGAAAAGAGCCAAGTTTATAACCCTTTTTTAATAGCAAATTGTTTATTCAAAATTAAAGAAACAAACTGTTTAAATTTGCGACTTGTAAGGTAGTAAATATCGGATCTTGATTTAGGGGAAAAAAATGCAGCTGTCAAGTAGTGAAGAAGAAACAGTCTCAATTTGCGCCACCATTTTTTTTTTTTTTTTGGACCCATCCTATTGATATCAGAGGGCGTTAAGCCTTCATTTTTCTTTCTCTCTTCTTCATTACACCAAATGGTACTTGACAAAACAGAAAGATTTCTCATTTTCTTTTTAACCCACCAAAAAATAAAATAGGTTAACTTTGTGTTATTTGAAACAGCCTCAGGTTACGCTCTCTTTGAGCGTCTTCAATCGGAAGAAATTGGTTCCAAGTTGGAATCTGTTCAAAACTCCATCTCAGATCTTCCCAAGTTCAGTAGAATGATTAAGCTCAAGTCTTTCGCTCCTTTCAAAAGTGCTGCTGACGCTTTAGAAAATGCCAACGATGTTTCTGAAGGTAAATAAAGAACAGCAAAGTGAAATTGAAGAAAAAAAAATAAAAAACTAACTTTTTTTTTTCAGGTATTGTGAACCCTTCCTTGAAAGCTTTCTTAGAAATGAACCTCCCCAAGTCTGAAAAGAAGAAGAAGGTTGTTTTGGGTGTTGGAGAAAAGAATTTGGCTGGTGCTATCAAGGCTGAACTTACTGTTGACTGTGCTTCAGACGAAATGGTACAAGAACTCGTCCGCGGTATTCGTCTTTGGGCTGAAAAGTTGTTGGGCCAATTGAAGACTGGTGACTTGGAAAAAGCCCAGTTAGGTCTTGGTCACAGTTACTCTCGTGCTAAGGTCAAGTTCAATGTTAACCGTGCTGATAACATGATTATCCAAGCTATTGCTTTGTTAGACCAATTGGATAAGGATGTTAACACATTCGCCATGCGTGTTAGGTAAAAAGAAAAAAATACATAGCAACAATCCTTATTAACATATTTACAGAGAATGGTATTCATGGCACTTTCCTGAAATGGTTAAGATTGTAAATGACAACTACAAATACGCTAAGTTGATCAAAATTGTCAAGAACAAGGGAGATCTTAGCGAAGAGCATTTGGAAGCTATTGCTGAGGTTCTTGATGGAGATGAGACACTCGCCAAACAAATTTTAGATGCTGCTCGCTCTTCCATGGGTACCGACATTTCACCTATTGATATGATCAACATTCAAAACTTTGCCGATCGCGTTATCAGTCTCTCCGAATATCGCACCAACCTCTCTATCTATTTGACCACAAAGATGAATTACGTTGCTCCTAACCTTGCAGCTTTGGTTGGTGACATTGTTGGTGCTCGTTTGGTTTCTCAAGCTGGTTCTTTGACCAACTTGTCCAAGTATCCTGCTTCAACTCTTCAAATTTTAGGTGCTGAAAAGGCCCTTTTCAGAGCCTTGAAGACCAAGGGAAATACACCCAAGTACGGTTTGATCTACCACTCATCATTCATCGGCCGTGCTGGTCAAAAGAACAAGGGACGTATCTCTCGTTACCTTGCTAACAAGTGTACAATTGCCGCTCGTATCGATTGTTTCTCAGACTCTCCTACTGACAAATTTGGTCAAGCCTTAAAGAAACAAGTCGAAGATCGCCTTGCTTTCTTTGACAGTGGCGCTCTTCCTGAAAAGAACGCCACCATCATGAAGAAGGTTATGTCTGAGTTAGACTTGGACTTGGATGAAGAAATCACAGAGCAACCTGAAAAAACCAGCGCTGTTAAGAGAGCTCGCGAAGAAGATGCTGATGAATCCGCTCCCAAGAAGTCCAAGAAAGAAAAGAAGGAAAAGAAAGAGAAGAAAGAAAAGAAGGAAAAAAAGGAAAAGAAGGAAAAGAAGGAGAAAAAGAATAAAGATTAGAACAAGCATAAAAGGCGATTTGTAAATTTTAAAATATCATGAAAATAAAAAAAAAGTTCACTACAAAATACTACAACATAAAATCATGTTTGTTTCCCTATCATTTTCCAATAAATTAGTTGGCTGCGACAGCGAACACTATCATCTTTGATAAATATAAGAAGGATACATACAGCTTTTATTAGGAAAGTTTTGCGAGAAGAAATCCCAACCCAAAATCATGTCGATAAATCATCAGAGTCTTTTAATTTAAAACAGCTGTTTTCTCACCATAGATAGTATTCACTTCGGAAAAACAATCAGAGAATGCGACTATATGCGAGCGTTTTGGAGGGGCCTTATATAGCTCTCTATGCTTTACTATCAAGACAAAGTCAGTACTTTTTCTCAGTAATATTATTTTTGTTTTACCACATTGAATGTATCTATGTCATTTTTAGGTTATAAACAAAAATAAAGTTTATAAAATTCGAAAAGTGAATCGTATTAGACAATACACCTAGCTACGATGGAGCCATTGTCACAAAACAATAGAAAACAGCAAACAAGAAAATATATTATAAGTCTTACATGTTTGAAAGTTAAACCTTGGAAAATCTGGTCTTGGGTTAATACAGTTATCAGGTCCTATTGTTTACTTAAGGGGCTTTGAAACAGTGATTTACAATTCAAAAAAAAAAAAAGAAATAGCGGTATTTCAATACTATGCCTTGTGTCAAATGCATTCTGGGCTGCCAATGAAGTAAACCTTCTCTTTACAACAACGTAAGAAACTCAACGCACCCATCCATCCATCCATCCATCCATTAACCTTCGATTGTTTAGCTAAGAATGCCTCCCAAATTCGATCCTTCTGAGGTTAAGATTATCTACCTCCGTGCTACTGGGTAAAAAAAAAATATATATTCAGATTGCAAAATGCGAATCTTACACTTTTTGTGCAGTGGTGAAGTCGGTGCTTCTAGTGCTCTCGGTAAATTCAACATCGATTCATTTGTTTTCGACGATTCATAACCATATAGTAATTTAGCTCCCAAGATCGGTCCTCTTGGTTTGTCCCCCAAGAAGGTTGGTGAAGATATCGCCAAGGGTACCAAAGACTGGAAGGGTCTTCGTGTCACTGTTCAATTGACCATTCAAAACCGTCAGGCTCAAGTTTCAGTTGTTCCCTCCGCCTCCTCTTTGGTCATTAAGGCTCTTAAGGAACCTCTCCGTGACCGCAAGAAGGAAAAGAACATCAAGCATACTGGTAACATCTCCATTGAAGATGTCATTGAAATTGCTCGTACCATGCGTTACAAGTCTTTGGCCCGTGAACTTAAGGGTACTGTCAAGGAAATCTTGGGTACTGCTTTCTCCGTCGGTTGTACTGTCGACGGTCAAAACCCCAAAGACCTTTGCGAATCCATTGATGCCGGTGAAGTTGAAATTCCTGTAAGTTCTTTAGCACAAAAAAAAGCGGAAGAGCAGACACTGACCCAAACTATAGGAAAAATAAATAAACCTTCACTTTTGGAAATAAAGAAATCGTGTTTCAACATTTTTTTTAACGAAAAACAGTAGCGTATGTACTTTGTGTTAATATTGGGAGCAATACAATGTTTGACCGATTCCAAGTTGGAAAACAGAGAGAAGCCGTCATTACGCTAATATATATATATATATATAATATTTAATATTTTAACAAAAAAAAATACATTCTATTATACTCAACAGCGAAGATACGTTTAGATGCATAGACATTTGACTTTAGTGGATGTCGACATAGTTGGCTGAAATAGTTGAAAGAAACAGAAAGTTATGCAGCAAATTTGTCGTGAGATAGTTTTTTGCAACTAGATAGCCTTTAACACATCGCATTTACCCTGTCAGGCAAAACAGTTTAATGTCGAGGTTGACAGCATTT
Organism: Sporodiniella umbellata; assembly: GCA_025677835.1. Classification (NCBI taxonomy): domain Eukaryota; kingdom Fungi; phylum Mucoromycota; class Mucoromycetes; order Mucorales; family Rhizopodaceae; genus Sporodiniella; species Sporodiniella umbellata. The sequence continues at coordinate 157,542 of JAIXMR010000037.1, forward strand.
TCCGTTTTGGAAAACCCGTTGGTATAGGAAACGGTCAGTAAGGAAGCAAGTAAATTTGAAACCACAAAAGACACACTATATATATAAGTATTTATACATATTTCGTTCTGTCAAAAAAATAATGCTATCGAAATTTTTTGGTGTGGTTTTAAAGGTACATAAGGAAACGTTAAGAATCAGTACATAAAGTGATTCCATAAAGCTTGCTGCTGTCTTTCGTTGTTCGCACTGATGGGGGTCGAGTTGGGGCCATACCAGTTGCCAAACGAAATTGAAGGGTAGATTAGGACACTTGTTTTGAGATCAATACAGGTACTGTCACTACTCTGGAATAGTATTCGAAACACAATGGAGTTCGAAAACAATGCCCAATTCCTTGAACGGTTCTCCTAAACAATACTGGAGATAGGCTTTTTCAGTTGATTGACAAGAAATCCTGATATGTATTACTTTGATTCAATAAAGCTATGTTTACCAATAATGTGATCACTTCAAATCTTTTTTTTTTGACAAGTCATTTTTTCTAACACACACAAGACTTTAGAGTGCATTTTTAAATTTGTATTTCCAGAACATATACATCGCTTGGAGTAAAAGTGATAGTCAAACTTGTAAGAAAAAAAAATCAATCGCACGATGGGATCTAAACTTTGATTTTTGGGACTTCGTAACCAAGGGCAACAGAGTTTCTTTGACAACTGCTCCCAAGTAACAAACATGTGATTTGCATTCAGTTTCGAAAGTGCAGCAACTCACTATAAAAGAATTGGTTGGCTGGGAAGTCAAAAGCTTCTCTTCTATTCTATCACTCAGTTTTTGATTTGTAAGCCAACTGTATTACCCGGGTATTGTTTCCCGTTGAGCCAAAACTGTTTGGCCGACGCTTAGCTTGGATAAAATATAATAGATTGTAGATCATGCATCGCTTTTTACTTGTTTTATTTTATTTATTTATTTATCTTGAGATATGAGGGAAGAGCAGCAAAGATTAATAGTTGGGGACAAAGGCAAAAAGTCCAGGCTATTCAAGTACTATTACATTCTTGTTATCCCACTTGTGCTTTTCTTGGGGTCAATTGGAATAGTCTGTACAACTTTTAAAAGTAATTTTGTTTACTTGAAAGAAAATCGATAAACCCCTTTTTCTAATAGGCAACGATTCGCTAAGCAGTCCTGTTAAATTTGAAGGGCAGCTAGTAAAAGGATCAAAGGGTGCTGTGGCAGTAGAAACAAAAGAGTGTTCTGATATTGGAGTTCATAGTAAATAGCAAAGCCTTTTTTTTTTTTTTAAAAAAAAAACAAAGCAAAACAAAATAAAGCAAACACATCTTTAGTATTGAAAAAAGGCGGAAATGCAGTAGATGCTGCCATAGCATCCACATTGTGTATCGGTGTTATTGACAACTTTGCAACTGGTAGAATACGCTAACAAATTATGATTTAATTGTACTAAGTTTATTATAGGGATTGGAGGGTAAATAGAAACATATTTGCTTGGATCTAAAAACCGTTAATTTTTGGTCCTCCTATAGTGGCGGATTTATGCTCATTCGGTCACCCAATGGTACTTTTGAATTTATTGACTTTAGAGAGACTGCCCCAGCGGCAGCTTCAAGAGACATGTTTGTAAAAAACCCTTTGCTAGCACGGGTTGGGGGATTAGCTGTTGCTATACCGTAAGGCCCTAATGATACACTTTTTCTTTTCTAAATGCTCTTCAAATGTTTAGTGGCGAAATTAGAGGATTGGAGCTAGCACACAAAAGGTAAAGACCTGAGATATGTTTATTTTGAAACTTATAATGTTAAAGACATGGTAAACTGCCTTGGTCTATGTTATTTGAACCATCCATTCGTCTAGCTCATGATGGATTTCAAGTGACAGAGCTATTGAGTCTTCGAGTTGAGGTATATTGAAGCACCTTAAATACAGCTTTCTCATAAAATTAGCACTCAAAAGACTGGATGTCAAACAGGGTAGAGTGGACAGATGTCTATTTCAAAAACGGATCGCCTGTAAAAAAGGGGGATACGATCAAGCGACCAAAATTGGCAAACACTTTGAAGGAAATTTCAATAAACGGTGCAGATGCTTTTTACAAAAGCAATATAACGGAGTATCTAGTAAAGAAAATACAATCCGCAGGTGGTATTGCAACCTTAGAAGATTTTACAAACTATAAGCCTGTTGTTAGGCCTACTATTAGTACATACTACCATGGTCATAAAGTAACAACCTGTTCAGAACCAACGAGCGGCCGTATTTTGTTAAATATGCTTAATGTGGTGGAAAGATTTCAATTCAAAATAGATGGATTTAACGGCTTGAATACCCACAGATTAATAGAGGCTTTCAAGTTTGGATTCTCTTTAAGAACTGAACTAGGGGATCCTGATTTTGTTCATATCAAAGAGAGGGAGGAAGAAATATCCAGTAAGGATTTTGCATCTACCATTCGAAAAAAGATAACAGTAAGTTCAGGTATAGCGGAATACATTATAAGCTAAATAAGGTTATACCAGGACGAAAAGACACATGATGTTCTTTATTACGAACCCAAGTTCGACCACACCGAATCGCATGGTACGATGCATCTGTCTGTTGTAGATGAAAACGATGGTGCTGTTTCTTTGACTTCCACAGTTAACCTCATATTTGGGTCTCATATTCTTGATGAAAACACAGGAGTTATACTAAATGATCAAATGGATGATTTTTCCATTCCTGGGTACATTTATATCATTAAGAACTATATAAAAAAAAAGAAGGTAAAGCTAACAAAATCTTGTAGAACTCCCAACATGTTTGGTTTATTTCCAAGCGCATACAATTATGTTGAGCCACTAAAGCGTCCTCTATCTTCTGCTACTCCAATTATTATCGAAGCAGACTCTAGCTTTGAATTAGCAATTGGTGGATCCGGCGGTTCTTTGATACCTACTGCCACTTTAAATGTAACTTTTTTTTTCCAACTAGCTGAGTCTCATTCTATTTAGGCGATTATCAATATCTTGGACTATGGAAAAAACATATATGATGCTATTGCTTCGCCTCGTTTACACCATCAGCTTCTACCAAATATGATTATTGTAGAGCCAGGCTATAGTAAAAGCGTTCAAGCAGAATTAAAGAAGCGTAGACATCAGATATTTGAAATCCCGCTAGAATATTGCGTTTCAGCTGTCCAAGTTGTCAAGCGCACTTTGAATGGCAATATCGAAGCAGCAAGCGATCCACGAAAAATGGGCATGGCGTCTGCTTACTGAAGTCATTGAAATTCTTTTATGTATTTTAAAACCTCGAAATGCCAGGAAAGATTATCCACTCAAACAATTTTGGATGGCATTATTGCAATCTTCATAAAAAAAAAGTTTTGTTTAAACCTCTTGTATTTAAAACATCTTCATGATCTTGTTTATATTTATATAACGATAGTCTGAACATTCGATATACTTTCTTAATTCAGATTTGACTACAGAAAATGTGTGTCTCTCTTTTTCCAGGAGTTTTTTCAAGCTCACTAGCAAAGATGTTAGCCACGGTGAACAAATCAAGCAACACTCACTGTTTTCGTCATCTATATATTGTAGGTTTGTCTCGTATTTTTCTATGCTAAACAAATGTAGCAAATAGTTGAGCTGAAGATATAACATTCTCTCCGAATACTAAGCCGATTGACAAGTTAAAATTCTTCTTCATTTTTTTTCAACTACCTTGCGATTCAACTTCCCATAGCATTCGTTAATAGGGCATTTGTCAGCTCCTGGTGATATCACCCTTGATTCGAAACCGCAAAGAGGGTTATCACAATGCACTGCACTCTGGTAGTATTTTTTAACATAACTTCGAATAGCCAATATAGTTTGTGTAAGAACATTAGCCGTGCTTATCTTCTTGCCGCAGGCATGACAAGTCAAACTCGATAGTATAGTACTGTTGGAGGACCGTATTATTAAACCATTGAATTCGGTCTTGTACTCGCATAGTGCACATATAAGATGCAACTTTTCACAAGAATCAAATCTCTTTGGGTCGTTCGAGAGATAAAGATTAGGAGGATTGTTTTTTTTTGATTTTTTTTTTGTCGTATCATATTCAACATCTAAAGAAAGACTTAAAAAATTTACAAAGTAAAGGTAGCGATACAAACCTATGTGTTTCATTAAATCATGTATATCTAAGTTACCAATGGGGTCATATAGACGCGCAATTGGCAGAACAATTTGGTTAATTATGTACCAGTTGTAATCTATGATCAAGCGTATGAGTTGGCTTTTTTACTATTGCCATTGTATTGTCTTACCTATTTTAAAACTCTGTGTATATACATCCTCTAAAACTTTTGGAACTATATGTTCTTCTCCTTGTTTACCATCTTTGCACATAAAAAAATTGATGTAATCACCAGCATGTACTATACATCCCCTTCTTTTCATTTCTTCAGCGACAATCACGTGAGGGTACCGCTTTGTGCCTTTGTATTCTTCCATAGATTTCGAAATTTTCTTTACATTACAGTACAGTGAAAAGAAGAACTAATGTACTGATTTTTTTATGTACCTTTCGTATAATAAATTCATCTGTTGAGGCGCCCAAATTTCTCACTGTTGAAACCAGTTCTTTTAAGTATTTATATATACTTTCAGTAATTTCTGATCTATCTCTTTTTGAAAAAAACATGTCCAGAACATTTCTTTATAAAAAAGTGAGTTTTCATGTTCAAAACATAATAGTAACTACCTTAAAGAATTTTGTGAAAAATCGCAAAAGTCTTTGCGATTTACTTCGATGCCTTTAGCTTCAAAAACTTCTTCGAGATTTGTAAGGGTCTCTACAACTTTGATAGCAGCGTATCTCTTCTTTTTTACTAGTAAAATAGATTTGAAGTAGCAATCAACGTCAATCTGAAGTTGTTTGTATAAGCTATTGACCTGTTTTTTTAAGCTTATGGCTAACTTTTTAGTCTTTTTAAAACTAAGTTCCTCTGTTCTTATCATAATAGAGTCAGTGTCTCCATAAATAACATCTAAGCCTAACTCATTAGCTAAATCAGTTGTATTCTGTAGAATATATCGGCCTTTTGCAGTAATAGACATTGCCAAAGCTTTTGCATAAAAGCGAGAATACGGCGATCCAAGACAGCCATATATTGTATTGGCTATTAATTTGAGAGCCTTTTGTTCGACATCGTACTAATTTATACAAGAACGTAAAAAAAAAGTAAAGACATGGTTTGCCTACAGTTTTTTTTTTACTTGTTTTAAAAGAGAGGGACTAGCTTCAGGGTTTAGCATTAAACTCTTTATGTGCTGGCGCCGTGTTACGAATTTTTCGATAATTTTGGACAAGATCCCTGTGGGCTTATCTACACCTGACTCTTGAAACGCTTTGTCAGTATCGATGTCCTATTTAGTCTTTCTTTTGAGAACCTTGATTTTTGACAAAAAAAAACCTACATCAGAGCTATAATCCTGAAGTCTCAATGTGGTAAAACACATATTGTATTCTCTTATAATAGAGGGGTAAAGACTATTAAAGTCTAGCAAAATGACATATTTTTTGTATAGTCCTGGCTTCGGTTCTAAAACTAAACCGCCAGAGTAGTCGGATTTGGTTGAGCTATCTCCAGCTTCATTTCTAAAGTTCCTCCCGCTATACTTTTTATCTGGACAAATATAGCCAAGACCATAGAAAGCATGCTGTAAAAGATATTCGTTTCTGTCAATGTGTGATCCACCATCAATATTACTTGACCTTAAAAAATAGTAAATCATTTCGTTTAGCGAAAACCACAACAAAATACGTTTGCACTTTTAATTACCATAGATTGCCAGCTATTCTTGTTAGCTGCAGAGACAACTGAAGTGCTTGTAATTTAAAAGCGATACACAAACTTATGTATGCATCCCTCAATCCATGATTTGCTATCTTTAGTAAGCCTTCACCACTTTTGTATAATTCAGATAAATTAGACAAGTCAAGCTCTTCTCTTTCAATATTCAGCTGAGACTTGGCCAACTCAGACAAATCGTAAGATTTACACCGAACAAGTTCTTGGGAGGCCAAGAATGTATCGCAAATCAATCTTCCACTCATACTTAATCGCATTGAATACGAAAGTTTATCACTGATACTAGTATTTATTCTTGGCCAACTAAGAAACAAACAGAGCAAATCAGCCTTTGAAAAGCAACACATTTTACAAATACCTTTGAAGCTGCAGCCTTCCTAGCTTGTGCCAATAAACAATATTGTTTTGTTTCATTTTTTGAAAAATCATGTTCAATTCACTGTTCCAGACTTTATGGCCGACAATAACGTCTGGGTCAATCTGATTGATTTTTGCTATAACCATAAATATTAGTCCTGTCAACTGTCTGTTTGATTTCACACAAACCAGAGATGTATGAAAGCAGCGCAAACTCGGAACGCTCTAAACGTATATCGTGCGAGTTCTCCAACTTTTCTTTTTTGAGAATCTCACCAATGTCGTCTGGGAAAGAAGTGTTGGAAAATAGACGAATAGCCGAAAATTTCAAAGCGCTGTTTTGGTCAAGCACTCTTAGGTCATCTAAATCTATATACATGTCAATCTTTTTAAAAAAAAACTACCCCTTCATAACTACCTTTATACGTCAAGACCCCACTAATAGATAAGATTTCATTTTTTACAGACTTTTGACATTTGACAGATAAAACTTTTAGAGGTGGGTCCCCTTTTGAGGTTTGAACTACTTCACACGAGTTTGGGTCTCGTATAATCACATTAGTTTTAGACCAGGTATGCTATTGTATTATTTTGAGTTTCAAAGTTCTATTCAGATAAATGTCCATAATATGTTTACTTGTTCTTTTGCAAGTAATGCTTGTTTAAAAGAAATCCATCCCGGGCCAACGATTTTTCTATCTATAATAAATCGCTCCAAAGGAGAACTACTAACTCCAAAAACGTGCTGGAAGGTTTCTCCAGTCAAGCCTCTTGGGATCTCAGGATCTTTTTTTTTTGAAAAAAAAAAAAAAACCAATGTCATTATACGAGAAAGGAAAATTTGAGTTACCTTTATAACTGTAGTTGACTTTAATATACTGTGTTTCGAAAGGTACATCTGGCAATCCAAATACATATTTTCGTGTACAAATGTTTGTTTCCCAAACGCGAATGTTCTTGGAAGTAAGAATACTCTCTATTTCTTCAATAACGTCTGAAGCGCTTACAGATTCACTTAAGCTTCCTGTGTCTTTGTTATTTGAAAGTTTACTTTATCTTAGAAGAGGCTACAATGTACATTTGTTTGCTTGGTCTATTACCGCTTAGCTTGAATTTTCTTGGGAGAACATATATCTCTCTTTGTATATTTTGAACTATTGCGCAACAACTTGTATAACCATCACTAGGATTTTCGTAGTGCTAGACAGCATATGATGGGTTAGTGCTCCTGAAATTAAAGACAAAGAACAGGTACTTTTCCAAACAGATAAATGTCACCCTTATTTTCGTCGCTGTAAGCATCATACCACCACATTTCAAATCCTCTTATTTCTTTTGAATTATCAATAACGCAACAACTCAAACTTCCCTTAGGGCTTTCCTGAAACGGCAATTCTGCGATTCTGTCTAGTAATGTGAATGAAGTTTCTGCTTCTAAATTTTGCTTTATCAAAGTATCGCTTAAACTATAAGACTCCAACTGCTGCATGGGCTTATCCAAAACAGAACTTCCTGCGCTTTGACTATCTGACAATGTATGTGTATATCTTACAGGCAAAACACTCATGTTTTCCTCTCTCTGTTGAGTTTGGTTAATTTTTAAAGTCTCGAGTCTTTTTTGTTTTAGTGTTTCCTTTGTGAACATATATAAAAGATTAGATGCTGAACTATCAACTAACGTATCTAATTGATTAATGAACGCAAAATCTGAAGCTCCTTTGTTCAGTGTAGTCTCTGGAATGTGATCCGCTGATTCTTGTAACTCTTCAGCAAGACTTGCTATGTCATTCATTATTGAAGTATCATTTAGTATAGAATCTTCTTGTGCCTCTTCAACAATGCCTGTCATGCTGTTTATTATCGAAGCGTCGTTTTGTATAGAAGTCTCTTGTTTTTGACTCTCTTCATCCGTTTCCAATTTAAACAAAGAAGCTTCGAATTGTTGCGTTTTGGGTTTAGGTTTGTGTTCAAATAATCAAAAAACGCGTAATGAGTTATATGTTAAGTTACTGCTCAATAAACCAAGAAAGTGCTGTGCCATGGACTAAAAAATTTTAAAAAAAAGTCAGTTGAATCAAAACCTGCTCTTAAAACATACGACTTACTGAATCAGCATCGTTTTTTTGCCGCTTTGGGGGCCTATCGGATAAGTTTGTATTGCTTTGAAAATCTGGCATTCGATCTACAAGTTTTTTTTTTAAAAAAAAGAAAATAGTAAAAAACGATTTAATGCACTGACTTTAAAATACGTCGTCTTGTAAAGTTCATTGTCTTGATGTTTATGTAGAAACACTGGAGCTAAGAAACCGAAAAAAAAATGCAGCCGAGTCATCAGTTGGGCCTAACATTGCGGGATTTATTGTATTGGCTTGTGAAATAAAACTCAAGGTCTTATACCAAAAAAATATAGAAATTAGTCTATTTGTATTATACAACACCATGTGAGATTGCCACACTGAACCGAGCTTTGTGCTTACCCAGTTTTTACAAAAAAAAAATATTGGATACCTTTTTCCCCAATTTATTTACTGAGACATTGCTTTTTTTTAAAGAAAGCATCAAAGCGAAAATATAATACGATTATTAACAGAGTGGTTTGTAGCGAATATTTTGAAGCGTTAAATGCAAAAGTGACATTAAACCCGAAAAACCCCGGATAGTTTTTCCTTCCCTTTTCCCTACAATGTACAGTATCAACGAAATTATTTCTTTCGAATTGAGTAAAAACTTAAAGTTTCAATAAGCCATTCAAGATATACATAGATTTCGGCTAAATAAACTGGTAGTCTTCGTAATATCAATTTCTATAACTATGAATAGCTACTAGAGTATTGGGTGGAAACAAACTAATCACAATGTACTAAAAGGTAATACAGCTAAATCCAAAAGCTGAGCTTTTTAAAACTGAATTAAAATGGGCATTGAGGCCAATAAAGGGTAAAGTTGAGAATTAACTATGTTGAAATCAGCGTCATATCTATTTCTTGAGTAGCTGTCTTTCTCTTTTGGCCGTATAGTACACTAAATAAAAACATAGTCTTTGAAGGGAAAATCAGAAACTACTATTCATTGAGTTACAACTGCTTTGTTTACTTTCAGATCAACTTAGTTCTTGTAAAACCGAAAGTTTTCAAATACACGCTTGACAATCTAAAAATACGCTCTGGATGAGACTATGTGTTTTTGATAAATGTTGAATATACCAACACCCTTATTTCCATATTGAGGAAAAGGAGAGATAAATCTTAAAAACATATACCATCACTTGACTAAAAAAAAGTGCTATTTACTCCGCAATAACAAAGGGAAAAAACCTTGGGTGTACAAAAATATATGAACAAAAGAAAAAACTTCGTAAGACAGTAACACGGACCTTTATTGTGGTAATACGTGAAGTAATTATATCTCTTTTCTCAATCTCTCACGTTGTTGTTATTTCTTCTCTCTTTTTTCATATAAAGAATTAAAAAAGACTAGAGATCTAAAGGCTACTGTTTCTTTTAAAAAAAAATATTGACCAAAATGAAGCTCAGGTTTTCAATGCAACTCGCTCTGTTTTCAGTGACCCTTTTCCAGTCCCTTTTTTTGAGCATTGATTGTCAAAAACTCACAGAGGATCAGGTTTTACCTTCTGATACCCCCAAAACCGTTCCACCTATCGTTCCTGAGACAACTACTTTTACCCTACCAACTACAACCCCCAGACCGCCTGTTATTCCTCGCCCACCAACTACTACACCTACAATTGCTACAACTACTTTATCAACTCTACATCCCCCAGGTTCTACCATAAACACTGTAGTTGTACCATCTGGTGTAACTACCACACCTCCATTTGTACTTTCATCCAGCGTACGCCCATCTTCATCAAGCGCCACTACATCTAGTACAGCAACCAGCTCAAGTAGCTCTACCAATTCCCCTATTGCATCAAGCTCTTCTACAAGTAGTACATCTTCGTCTGCATCTATATCACCAACCCTAACTCCAGTCAATAAAGGGGACAGCTCGGATACGCCCACAATTGTTGGAGCTGTAGTAGGCGGAATAGGTTTGTGAGAAGATAAAAGAAAAGCACACATACTCAATTTTGTTCTCCGTTTGTAGTTGGTATTGCGTTGATTGGTGGTATTTTGGCTTGTATAAGTCGCAAAGGAGGATGCACTAAAAAGAGAAAAGAGCGAAGAAAGAAGCCTGATTTCGAAGAGTATGGGTTAGGAGACTCTCAAACTCAAAAGACTGCACCTATGATTCAAAAACCCCCACCACCTACAATTCCAAGGTTGAATGACCAAGGTAATTACTATCAAGACAACTATCAAAGCTACAATTACCCTCAGGAGGACTATAATGCACACAATCAGCAACAGGGGGGATACTACTACCCCCAGCTTCAACACCAGTACCAACATCAGCCAGATTATTACAATGATGGCGGCTACTACTACGATCATAATGTAGAAGCTGCATCGCCCACAATGTACTCAAATTCGCCAACAAACCAACATTACAGTCCCCAAGGATACGCTACAAATAACAGTAGTGGTGGATATCCGTCCATGTATCAACACCAGAGCAATAGCAAACCTGACGATACTACGTATCGCCGCTAGCGCCACAAAAAATTGAGTACAAAAAACAATAAAGTAACAGAAAAAAGGTTATAACTGATCAATGTTTCTTTTTTTCTTTCGCCTTCAACTTTTCATTCGTGCTTAAAAAGCTTATTTTTTTTTTTTAAAAACATAAATGGGCTGTCGCCTTCAATAGTAAGCCAAAATCCCCATTAGTGACAAGAAGTAAATAGCTTACTCTTCGAATGCAACGCTGCTATTATTCTGCTTTATTATCATACCTCTTGTTTTAGAATGAACCAATGGAAATACAAGACTGTTGCACTTTAGTTTTTGGAAAAAAAAAAACAACAACAACAGGCTGTGAAGAGCCACAAGTCTATGATAATGCCTGAAAGCTTAAATCAAAAGGCTGAAATTTTTATATATAGTAAAGAGACAGAATTGAGCAATACAAAATATTTTGAATCTATCACATTATCCGCATTGGCTGTTAGATTAGCTGCAATTATCTGAATTTTTATTGAGTGCATACGAAGCCTAATAATGTCTCTTCCGAACAAACTATGTATACATATAGCAAAGTATTTGAATTTTTAGCAGTCTAATAGTTTCACGAGCACAACTAAGATTGCAAAATATATCTACCGCTTCTACTCGATCTGTTAGTTTAAACATGCTGACTTTTATAATTCTAAACTAGTCAGAATTTATTTACATCTCAAACGATCACACAGCATACTGTAATCTGATTAAAGGCTTAATGTGGTTTTTGCTCTCTTCATTTTTTTTTTTTTTTTTTTTAGTATGAGTCTTTTTAAAAAGACTGTTATTTTACGAAAAGGCATCAAGAGGCAGTTCTATTCAAAAATAGGATATATTTAAATCAAGAGCGTAAAAGCCAGCATGTGCCCCCTTTTTTTATTTCAATTTTATTAGTTAATTTCTATAAAATATATATATATATATATATACAATAATTAAATATACTGAATAAAGTTTGGTTGTTAAACAGAGATGTGTGTCAACGTTTTGGAGCTCAAAAATCAGAATAATCAGATTTAAATCCTGCCACACTACACTGCGTTTCTTTTGCATGTTTTCGAGCCTCGATAGCGCGCCTTTTGTAAACATTGGCTTTTTCATAGCTCACAGTTTGACCAAGAAGACCTTCTTCGTAGCACCTTCCAATATGCTCTAACGCTTCAGGATCTTCAAGTAGCTCTGCGTTTCTCCAATAATCAAAGGCTTTTGGGTTGTCGCCGTTTTTTTCAAAGTATTTGGCCAGAGCAATCATAGCCCTCAACTCACTATTATTGTTCTCTTCAATCAGCATTTGAAGCCCCTTGGTTTTAGAAGCGTGATCGCTACTTTCTGTCCATTCATGGAGAAGATATAGGCCGACCTTAAACTTTCCATCTCTATTTCCTAAAGCGTATGATTTTTCAAACCAGTCGTATGGGCATTTTCGAAGCGCATTTGTTGGAGATAAACCTGAAATCTCCAAGTTTGTTTCTTCTAAACATCCTAGTGCATATTCAGCAACGCCATCACATTGATTAAAAGACAGAGCCTTCATATACCATTGTCTAGCCTTTGCTAAGTTTTGACATTTGTAGTTTCCCTGTTCATAAAATTGGCCCAGTTTTATCATTGATTCAGTGCTTTCAGAATTATTCTGGTACGCGCGCATAAAGAATTTAAAAGAGGTTTCATAGTTTTGATTGATCTTGAACGTCACTTGGTTTTGGATGACGCCAATAAACCCACTTAAGTGAAGCTCTCCTAGCTGGTAGCTTGCATCACTATGGTTCAAGAAGTCTGCTTCGTTCAGGTCCTCTACACCATCTTCAAACATACCCATTTTCATTTCCAGTATTCCCAGTTCATATAAAGAGGGACCATGGTTTCTATTTGCAGATAGACGTAGATAACTGGCTATTGATTTAAGGCCGATGGTTGTCCCTTCTTGAGATAGAGTCCCGTTTGCCTTTTTAAGTTGATTTTTTGCATAGCAGTAGCAAGATTCAACATGGCCGAGGTTCGCCGCTTTGTGAAAATGGGCGATTGCTTTTTCTATAGAGTCGTTGGTGTTCTGAGACTCATAATACTGAGCAAGCTTAAAGGTAGCCTCCTTATTATTATGAGCGGCGTTATAGAGTATTGGGAAGAGATCCATAGGGTGTGTAGAATTTTTCTCAGATAGTTCTGCAAGCTTCTCGTACATTTCGTTATTCTTTAGGAAAGCGCATGCTTTATTATAATACTCTACAGCCATTGATTCATCCATTGCTACTCCATGACCCAGCTCAAAACACTGCCCAAGACGAAACTGACCATAGCTCATAACCATTCTCGTATTGTAATCCAACGCATAGTCGATCTCAAAAGGCATCATCAACCCTGAGATGGACTGAATATTCTTTGCTGTTCGATGCTCAGGATGCTTCATTTTGTAGTACAAAATCAAAATTTGAGCCAATGGTTCATTTCTTATTTCCTCAAGCCAATTCATAGCCTGTCTCTCCAAGTTGAAAAGACTATAAGTGATTGCAGCAGCGAATTTCATTTGAAGGAATTCTTTTGGATAATCCTCTAGGGCATTCTTTATTTTTTGGGGGCGGACAAGTATCATGGATTCTGCTACTCTTCCCTGAAAGTTGATGGGTGTATTTTGATTTTCTTCTACATCAAAAAAGCAGGCATCGGCCAATTCTTCTCGACCCTCCATTAATGAATATACATAGCCAAGCTCTAAACGCGCCAAGATTTTTCCGAGATTGCTTGACTGGGAAAGATAGTATACTGATTTTTCTACATTGCTTGAAATGTGGCTACTATGTAAAGCCAATAATCCTATTTTTTTTTTTTTTTAGTGACAGATCATCAATATATAAAGTTTTCTTTACCTTTATAATAGAAAAGCTCGGCTTTTTCTTCTTTGGATTTTTCATTTTCCGGGATTTCTTCTAGTAGGCACTCCAGTATGTTAAGATGTTCCTCTGTTTTTAGATCCTGGTACAAGTCATAAAAGTGTTTTACGAATTTCAGTCGAATTTCGGCTTCTATAAGCACATTGACCGGTTGGTCTGACTTTTCTTTATGATATAAAGCTTTTTCATAGAATTTTATAGCTTCTGTCTTTTTACAGCCATGACAAATCTCATTTTCATAGCATTTTCCTGAAAAAAAAAAAAAAAAAAAAAAAAAAAAAAAAGTCAGAGCCATATCAACATTTTTTTTTTTTTTTTTTTTTTTTTTTTACCTAGCAAGAAATAAACCAAGAACAAGTCTTTTTTGTTGGCTTTTGTCATTGATTGTAAATAGGAAAAAATCAAGCTTTTTGTTCTCGCCTTGCCTTGGTTTTCAAGCAAAACTAGTTTTGCTGCTTCCAAACGAGAATGCCAACCTGATGAAGTCCTAAGGTCATTATAATATGCCACCTCCAAATACTTTTTTAAAGAGAGAGCCTTTTTATGGCATGCGGATAGAAACTGAGCCATTGCAATACTTATTCTATAGAGAGACAAAAGAGTTAGCTGTTTTTTATTGGAATTGTTTCTTGAGTAAGGGTTACTTTTCCGGAATCAGACCTTCTGATTGAGAAAAAACGAGCAAAGTTTTTTTGATATCGTCCTCCGTCATTTTGACCAAGAATTTGGATAGGTGCTGTCCAGCTTTATGATCTCCCAATGCTAGGGCTTTCCAGAGGCATTGTAAAGAGAATTGTAACTGAGGTTGATCTGATTCCAAACAGCAGGTTTTGTAAAGCGTCCAGAGTGTTTTGTCAGTACTGTTTTCAAGTATGGGTACATAAACCTTTGTGATATCTTGATCGCGATCAATGACCATAGCCAACATACGGTAGGCGACAGGATGAAGAGCAGAAGCAGCTCGGTTAAGTTCTTGGTAGACTTGCGATACACTGACCGGATGTGATGTTAGTTGAATGAGATAATCAGCCAAGTAAAGAATGGCTTCGGTATCATTGTGTTTAGCCGCAAGACTAAAATACTCGAAAGCTTTATCCAGATCACGTTGGACAGGTGCCAAGCCATTAAAGTAATAGATGCCTACTTGGGTTTGGGAGACAACATGATGAAGCTGAGCAGCCTGAGAAAAGAAGCGAAAGGCGTCATGGGCTTGATAGTCAGGATGCTTGTGAAAACCGTTCTGAAGCATAAGGCCAGCTTGATGCAAACATCGAACGTTACCTTGTTTACAGCCTTTAAGAAAATACTGAAATGCCTTGACGTGATCTTTAGACACGGATCCTGTAGGCTCTTTTGATTGAAACCCTTCCAAATAAGCCGATCCAATCCAATAGTAGGCGCCAGGATAATGGCGTTGATCGGCCAGGGTGTGTAATAAGGTCATGGCTTCTGAGGGATTTCGAGGTGCACCGCCTATACCATTGAAGGTCCAGATGGCGAGATAGACTGCGGCTTCGCACTTGATAGAAGAAATGTTCCAGTTTTGCTCGTCCTGCGAGGTACAGTCAAGTTGGATGACGGATAAGAATTCCTGGTAGGCATAATCAGGGTTGAACTTCATCATCAAAAGGCCCAGGGAGAGTTTAGCAGCCATGTTATTTTTGTAGCGCTCAAACAAGCCTGCAGCCTGTGCGCGATCCACACAACAGCCAAGACCCATCATATACATTTGGCCCAAGATGATGCTAGCCGTTTCGTCCCCCGCCTGCGAGGAGGCTTCTAACCAACGAAAAGCCAGGCATGGATCTTTTGTGACACCGACGCCCAAAAGTGTAAGTACCCCTCGTTTTCTTAAAGCCAACCTGACAATGGCCGGGTTTGCCTCGAGTGAAGATTCGGATGCTTTGGCAATAGATTGGAATGCGTTTGCTTTGTCACCCGCCTTCAGATAGATGATTCCCATGACGTATTGCGAAAGGCCATAAATAGGACTTTTCAGGGGCAAGTGAACGCATTGGATGTATTTCATCGACAATGGATAATCCTGTTCTTTATAGTAATACAATGCCAATGCGAGAGATGCTATTGAATGACCCTAGGAAGAGGAATAAGAAAAAAAAAAAAAAAAAAAAAAAAAAAAAAAAAAAAAGGGGGGGGGTGGAGTTACTTGACAAGCGGCCTCGGTTAATGCAAAGATGGCTTCTTGTAATCTCTCTTGATTGGGGAGACGATAGAGTACCAAGATACCAAAGGAGACTTTGGCATGTACCAGGCCATCTCTTGAAGCCAAAGAGTAGAGCCAAGATGCGCGATCCAGATCACCGTGTTCCTGTGCATAACTGCCCAAGGTATAAGATGCATAAGGGTTTCCATTTTTTTTCGATTCCAGCAGATAAACCAAGCCTTGTTGCTGATGGCGACAGTATCTATCCTCTTCGGCTCGATAGTCTGCTTCGTACAACATCCGACCGGCACGGTACTGCGCAAAAGAGATGAGTAGACGAGTACGATTGTTGAGATCCGGATAGACTTTACTCCCCTGAAGAGCAATGGTCTCAAAACACTCAAAGGCGTAGGCTGGACTATAGCCTGGATTTCGAACAGAGAGGTAATAGAGCGCCTGAGTGTAAAGATGGCAAAAGTAGTGTTCGTCATAGGTCGGAGAGAGTGAAGGATCGAATATTATGTTGAATGATGTGAAAGTGCTCGCAGCGAGCGATGATTCTAGATCTGCGATATGATATGAATGTCTATTGGATGTATCATGTGACAGTGCTATTTTAGGACGATCGGAGGTACAGGCCGTCGTTGCCTCTGATGTGGCATCGGATGAAATATGTGAAAAGAGTGCCTCCTCTAGTGTGATGTTGGATGAAAGACTTGTGGCAGAAGACAGTGCGCTGTATTCGTCGATAGAATCAATGCTGTCGCTGA
The DNA here is from genome assembly GCA_025677835.1 of Sporodiniella umbellata. NCBI lineage: Eukaryota > Fungi > Mucoromycota > Mucoromycetes > Mucorales > Rhizopodaceae > Sporodiniella > Sporodiniella umbellata. Next base: position 174,191 of record JAIXMR010000037.1, read on the forward strand.
GGTGTTTTTCTACCTCGTTGATATAGTACTGAGTAGAGGGTAAGTGATCGCCATGTAGGTCGAAAAACCGGCTCATATCAGATTCGTCTAGCGTTGGGTCTGGACTAGCAAACAAAGGCTGTCTCTGGTCCGTATCGATCCACAATGTCTCTTCAGTGGTACTGTGCTCCCTCTCTATTGGATACTCTATCGTTGTTTTTTTCTGCTTGGATGAAAACAGTCCCACGATTCGTGTGATTATTGCTTTGGTCATTCGGTTGGATATAGAAAAAGAAGATGAAAGAAAGATAAAAAAAATTAAAAATTAAAAAAAAAAAAAAAAAGTATCTTTTTACGTGTATCATTGCAAACGCATTGTATAAAAGAGAGAGAGAGAGAGAGAGAGAGAGAGAAATACTTGGTTTTTTTTTTTTTTTGATGATTTCCTATTTTGCTTTTTGGGGAAATATGACGTTGAAAGACATGTCACTTTATTTATGGCCCTCACATAAAGAAAATCTTCTTTGTTTTCTCAACTCTAATTGAAAGACGGTACAGAGCCAGCCGAGGGCTTTATGGATGACAAGGCTTACCTGATCATGGATCGTTGCTTATTCAGTATGACGTACACTCAGGTTTGTTATTCAACGATAAAATGATGCAACCAAAAGAGGATGGCGTTACTTGCACATTAAATAAACTGCATAGTCCGTGTTAATATAGCCGATCCTGGAGTTATTATGTGTTTCCCTCTTTGTCCCTAATTATGGATCTTTCTGTTTCAATGAGCCTGTTCTTTGCAAACAAAACAAATAACAATGATAAACATAAAAACGGTAGAATGGAGAGGAAAATGCTTGTCCAGACGACGGGATATAAACTATGGTTAGGCACTTTGTAAAGAATGTTGTTTACACTAAAGAAGAAAGAAAGATAGATTGGAATCTGCTTTTTAAATAACACAAAGGAGAAGATGCCTGTTCTTTGAGTCTCAGTGTGCTCTGCATGTTCTTTTTTCTTCCAAATGGCATGTTCTTTTTTCTTCCAAATGGTTCGTCAATAGCCCTCGAATTCAACCTTTAGCCGACTTGTCATGGCCAATCTATCTGTAAAGCGTTGTATGAATGATGTCAGATACTAAGCCCACAGAACAGGCGATGGATTCTTTTTTTTTCTAGAACATTAAACAGTAAGCCTGTATTTGGATTTGAACCGAGCCTTGCTCTACACTGGTCAGAGCAAAACGCCCATTTTATGCACACCTTGCATAACACACATATACACCTGGACCAGAGACAAGTCTTGATCCAGTCGCTCTACAAAAAAAAAAAAAAAAAAAAAAAAAAAAAAAAAATTGTGACTAGATTCCTCCAGAGATCGCCCTAAATGACTTTATAAAAAGGGTATGTGAAATCAGAAGCGGTGGTCTGTGCTTGCCAATAGAGAGAAAAACAAACCCTGAGTTACAAAGTGTTTTATTTTTTTTTTTTTTTTTTTTTTTTTTATTTTGGACTTTGCCATGTTGAATTCACGTAACTTTCAAAGTCCAGACTACAGTCCATACAGTCCACCCTGGCAAAAGCTTTTATGGGTTAAACAAAACTATCCAGACAACTATGTGGATAATACTTTTTTAGACGAACTACAGCGCAATGGTAAAAAAAAAAAAAAAAAAACAAAAGTCTTCATGTTTATTGATTGTTGTATTAGTGAATGTTCAAAGTTATGATTATTGGACGATGGTTGGAGAATCCGGTGTGATTAGTCAACAACTCAGTAGTGTGGGCATCTTTATTGCCATCTTTATTTATCTTCAAAATAGCGTCATGTCAGGTCATCACCTGATCTGGGCAGGGTCTTTATCGACGGGCATCGGTTACGTGTTTTGGGATCTGATTATGGTCAAGACCAGGGAGTTCAAACGTAATAAAAACAAGAGGTTGCGACAAGTCCAGCTGATGTTCTTTCTAGGTCAACGTGTGGCCAAAAGTGCATTTTTTTTCTTCATCACCCTTTTAGGACTCTCGCCTATTCTAAAGACGTTAACGAGTCAGATCAGCCATGATACCCTCTGGGCCTTGACGGTCATCTGCTTCTTGATCAACGTTTTATTTCACGATTACAGTACACAGACGAGTACCATCAAGTAATAGGATCCATGTTTGTTTGTTTTAGCTCAAACGGTTGTTTAGAATCACCGGTTCATTATCCACCAATGCAGCCATCTTTGCTTCCGTACTGTTAGCATCCCGGCTCAAGACCAACACAGGTGTTTTTGGGCTGCTTTCTTTTGCGGTTGAATGGTTTTCGTTGTTTCCGATCTTTAGGAGGTGCCTCAAAGACTTGAACGCGAAGGTGCAGATCATGCTTACCATCGTGATGCTTATCGTCTGTGTCCTGTTATTTCTTCCAATCTCTAAGGCTGTTGTCTGTATTCATATCCTAGGCTTTCTCTTTCTTACTTTTGTGGGCCCTTATTGGTTGATCTTTATTCAAAAGTATAAAAAGTAAGTAGCCCTTTTCTTTCTTTGACTTGCTTTACTCAAACATCCACAGTGAAATTCATGGTCCTTGGGATGAAGCAAGGCCACGATTGCAGCGACCGAGAAGAAATATCTATCGAAAGAAAAAGGTCCAATAGAGATACCACCCTTTCAACGTAGTGTGTTTCTATTGGTAAGCAACCGGACTGACCTTGAACGATTCATATCCATGTTGATTGTTTGGAAATTATTTCCTTTAAAAAAAAAAAAAAAAATTGGTTTCACTCTTGTATTGATGTAACTCTATCGGAATTTCTAGCAGCCGATAATTTCTTTAATGTGTACAAGATTCTTTGAGTTTCTCACACCAAAAAAAAAAAAAAAAAAAAAAAAGCTGTTTTTTTTTTTGACTTTAACATTGTTTTCTACATCGAGATCTTTCATGAGGGTTGGTTCTCTGAGCCACTTTGTCTTGAATATCACTTTTATTTCACTGGCTAAAACAAAAGGTTAGATTTAAACTATACAAATAGTATGGATTGGTTCTATCAATATCAGATGTTGGTCTCTTGTTCCTCTTTTTTTTAAGGCCCAGCAGCCCCTCAAAGCAGGGACCACCCAGTTGCTCCATAATTGGCAAGTCTTTGTATGGATGTCGTAATTCTACTGATCAGTGGATCAGATCATGTCTAAGGGAATACGTTTTTTTTTTTTTTTTTTTTTTTTTTTTTTTTTTGATTGTTTTCAATACTTTATTACTTTGATCTATGTACAGGCTAAAGAAAGAAGAGATATGATCAAGAGGGTGGTGGTGGTGGGGAAAAAAAAAAAAAAAAAAAAAAAAGACATTTCAATGATATATTGTTCGTGTGTGATACTTTAAACAGGAGATGAGGGTTTAGTGGATGCAGGTCTTGGTTTATCGTACAGATGACACTAAAGGGGGTGGTGTTATAGAGTGTTCAAGAGAGAGAGAGAGAGAGTTTACCTTATGAGCGTGACGATACCATAACATAAAATTGTTTTTCTTTTTTGCATTGCCAGCAGGGACAAAGCGTTTACATTGATGACATAAGCCTTCGATTGTATCCCCTTTGCCTATTCTTTGAGTGATGGGTTTCATGAAAGGTTTCCCAGAGACAGAAGAGATGCCATGAAAGAACTGTTTGTGATACCTAAAGAAGAATGAGATCCAACAGAAATCGACCGTAACCGAAACCTTACCAATACGCACTGTTTTTGAGTTGTAACCATTTACCGGGACTACAGCTATCACAATAGCCTTGTTTTAAATGACCCGTGTAGCGTACCCATTTAGGTGTGTAATGGTCGCCATCGTAACGCGGTTTCTGACGACGAGGCATGGTCAGCCAAGGACTAGGCTCATGGTTCCCTACGGCGGGGAAAGTGGGCCGAATGGGTTCACTGGTACTGGAAGTCATAGGTTTGATTTCCGATGGAACTGTGGAGAGAGAAGAGGTCCAGCTCATATAACTACTATACTCTGGCTTCTTCTCCCAAAAATGACTCGAATCCCAACTGAGCTTGCCGTGGTTTCTGTCTTGTGTTGTATTGAGAAAGAGATCGTCTTTGGGATAAAAAGAATCTTTGTAAGGCACAAGCGGGCTATACACTAGAGATGACGGTGAAGCGCTTTCGAATACATGCATTTTGTTCGTGTCGTATTGCGTTAAGGAATTGAGGTCCAATGGATTCCAGGCTGGATCCAGTAGAGAGTCTACCCAATCCTTGGTGTCTTCCAAGGGGTTAAAGAAAGCTGGCTTGATGTCTAGCCCGAGTCGTTTTGTGGAAGACATGGCGCTCTGTTGAAATAATAACGCGTTTAAATGGTGCAGAGAGAAAAAAAAAAAAAAAAAAAAAAGAGAGAGCAAAAGCAACACCCTTTTTATCTGTTTTCACTGCGGCCTTTTTTTTTTTTTTTTTTTTTTTTGTTTTTTTTTATAGAATACAAATCGGTTAGTAATAATAAAGTTAGGGAGACACAAAAATTTTTTTTTTTTTTTTTTTTTTTTTTTTTTTTTTTTGTAGATAGTCTTAAATCGTGTTATCCTCGTTATTCATCAATGCAATTGTGTTCATTCGTGTCAGCAGGTTTTTAAACATGGAACAGCTATTTTTTTTTTTTTTTTTTTTTTTTTTTTTTTTATTATTACTATTTTAAATGAAAAGTGCCAGAAAAAGAAAGAGCCCTTTTTTGCAGACGAACCCTGGGTGGCTTTCTGGCGCTGTCAAAAAAGCACTGGATGCGTTACAGTCTGTAAACGACGTCTCTTTGGGATAGGGACGGTTATCGGTATTTGAATCGGTCAAGGATCAGCAAAGAGCAGACCAATGTTTACCTCTACAGAATTAAAATGAAACTCATTTAAAACAAGGTACGATCGAGTCTAACTTTGATTTTCAGTTTACATTAAAGAAGGTACAACAGAAACTCAATCGATTTTCTCTTCACCTCCCCCCCCCCAAAAAAAAAAAAAAACGAGTTTCAAAGAGTTACACTCAACATTGATTTGTTGCCAAAACAAAAATTGGCTCCCCCAATGATGGAAATGATAAGATCTTTCTTGTTCTACTAGAAAAAAAAAAAAAAAAGGGCCGCCTGTGGATGTCTTTAATAAAATAGGATCGCACATTGAAACCTCATGACACCCATTCTTTATAAGCTCTCCTTTAATCTATCGTTACATAGTCTGAAACCGAACTACCGGGAAATAAGAGGTAAGGGAGAAAAAAAAAAAAAAACCCTCCCCCGCACAGACAGTCATAACAAAAACGCTCCAAAAAAAGATTTTGCTGTCTTATGCCTTCGGTCCGGACCGCTGGAAGGGTCGACACGTACTAGTGCAAACCAACTCTTTGTGCTTTCGAACCAGCCCAAGAAAGGAAGGTAAAATGACATCTTTCCTGTATCGTTACAGTAGGACTATGAACACAAGAGCTCGAAATAAATTATCCTGAACCTACGGTCGTTCCAATACGGTTGACTCGAGAGATGGCGATGGAAAACGGCGGAGAGTGAATGCAAAGGGTTTCTCTCATCACGCAAGTTTTTTTTTTCAAACACACGCCCAGCGCTCTCATCCCCTTTCAAAAGATCGATGGCTCAAGAGAAGGTGTGTTTGTTATTTCATGGCGTGTAGAATCACGACCGTAGCCCTTGAACGATCTAATTCTGAGCTTCTTTTACAAGTACCACAACAGGCATTGTTGTTGCTATCCGTTGTACTTTAACACTCTCTTGACGTAGCTGTCAGATTCTATTGTTTTTTTTTTTTTTTAAAAAAAAAAGTAAAAATGCATTCAACGCGGGGAAAAACACCCCTTCTGGATGCGATTCTTTATTCATTCACAATCACAACACATACTTGATTCCTTTTTTTTTTTTTTGGGTGATTGAAAATCGTGTTTTGAAGCCCATGCTTACCAAAGTTTGGGAAAACTCTGTAGGATATTCCAAAAAAAAAAAAAAAAAAAAAAAAAAAAAAAAAAGGCCCAAAAAGAGAAGGATACACAGTGTAGAAAGTCTAGATCCACCCCAGCAAAGTGACACTTTGCAAACCTCCCCCCGCAAAAAAAAACAAATGGGCCCACACAAAAAAAAAAAATTTTTTTTTTTTTTTCTCGCTTTGTATTACTACAGTACAAGGCCACAAACATGATAAATTTCCAACTCTATTTTTTCATGTCCCACATTGATCAACAATGTTTGAACCGTGAGGAAATTGGGTGGTGGATAAGAATAAATAGACAAGTGAGGGATGGTCATGGGTTTTGGTTTTTATTAAGAGGGTTGGAATAGGTGGTGATGAACGAGATAATCTTGCAGTAGGGATTTCATGTGAGTAAAAATGGAGGTGATGTGTGTGGTGGGGGTATGTTGTTCTGGCGGGACAGGGTAGGATAACGTACGATGATCGATACCCAGTTGATCTTGAAGAATAGGCGATAGGACAAGGATATTTGACTTTGCCTTTGTTTGAATGGTCAAGTCAGGGGATCGTACGAGCAGATGAAGAATGTCAAGTGTGGTGGCCAGCCATCGTATCTCAAACAGACACGGCGCGACCCGTGCCATCCGGGCATAGATTTGAGTGGCGGTATCGGCACACATGGACGCCATCTCCAACGCGCGGTCACCTCCCAGACGGGCACCGTAAGCCATCACTGGTGCCTGGGGTGACTGCATGATCTTGGTCTGTAAACTAAGCCAGTACACATAGTAGGCCGCATTCACACGCAACACAAAACCAGCGCACGCGGAGGAATCGATATGCGAGTAAGCAAACGGCCCAGCCCCCAGGCGAAGATGAGGCGCGAGAGAATGCCAGATATCGATCAAGGCCTGCTCTACCTGGACTACGGTCGAGGACGCAATCGAGCCCAAGCGGCCTGAAAACAGATGAAAGAGGGTGACTTCGTGAGGCGAGATGGACCGGGAGAGCGTCATGAGTTTGTTGAGGAACTGAAAACATTGGAGCGAGTCGTGATAGAGGGTGTGTTCCCCCTCGCACGCCAGTGCTTTCGGCACCAGATCGATATGATACACCGTATGGCCGTAACAGCCTGCATCATCGTCTTGGGATTGCACAAGCACGTATTCCAGATAACGTGCCAAATAGAACGTACGCGCCCGGACCTGCTCTTGTACCCCGTCCGTCCCGGGCGCCATCCGCCGGATCATGTTCCAGCACAAACTCCCGTACACCCTCGCCTCCCCTCCGCGAAACGCATAGATACTGGCAAGCGACATGAGCAAAAGCGCACTGCAGGTTTCTGCCGTCGCGTCTTCTTCAAACAGACATTCCTCCAGTTTTTCACGCGCGGCCGCACGACAGGCCAACGTCAACGCGGTTCGGCTGTAATGGTAGCCGCTGAGATCCGTATGGGCACAAGGCCCACTGCCTGCAAGATAAGACACGACCAACGTCAACAGATGTTCAGGTGCACGCACCAGCCGGGGACGATAGATGGCAATCGGCAGGATGGGCACCAGAAGCGCATAACAATCAAAAAAACTTTCTACCATCTGCAACTTGAACGATGCCCATTCCTTCAAGAAACCTGGGCTGTCTTCAACCACCCGTGTGGGTCGTGCACGCGCCATGGCTCCAAACAGCGTTCGAAACACTGCATCTACTTTCATTCTCGGAAAAGTAACGCTCAGGGCGCGTACACCGCCCGTACCAGAACAGGGCCTCGGCACACTTTCCTGCAGTTGAAAGAATCTCTGCCCTTCTCTTAAAAACCGTTCGAGTTCCGACAGTGACCGGATCGAGGTCTCAATTTGAATCTGTTGGCCTTCTTTGGTGACCGCTAACGTCCATGGCCTATGCACTTGACAGCCGCTCTCTCCACATTCGGTACAGCCCAAGACCGATTTCAAACGGGAAAGTTCCACTCTCAGCGCTTGTTCTTGCCGTCCAAGAGCCCACACCGCCGTCAGTAGTTGGTTTTGTTGACTCACACTCACCGTCCCTTTGTTCTTTACCGGTTTCTCACTCCTTTTAAAAACACACTCTATCTTGGCTCGCTGACAACGATCGCATCTTTTTTCTTCAGTACTGATGCACCGTCTTCGATGTTTTCGACAATGTTCACCTAATCGTCCAACAATCAGCAAAAAAAAAAAAAAAAAAAAAAGTCAATTAAAACTAATGTCAATCCAACTCTTGTCACTTGTTTTTTTTTTTTGTATATAAACGCACATGGACTATTTCTTTGTTTTGTTTCTTTCATACAGAAAAAAAAAAAAAAGAGCAGCCAAAGAAGAAGAAAAAGAAAAGTTGATTGAAAATTGACATTCTCTCACTCTACGCATGATTGGCTGGACGGCTCAAAACAAAACAATTTAACCGAATCTTTAATTTTTTTTTTTTTTTTTTTTTTTTTTTTTTGGGGGATTAGCACGGCTAGAGACATGCTACGCGTAAAAAAAAAAAAAACAGGCTTATTCTCCACCCTGAGAATCCCACGCGACGGATAGGTGAGAGGATACAACGATACGTGAGACTGAACTATGACTGGGGGTGAAACGGTGCAGGATAGAGTCAAGTATGGGCACAAGATCTACCCAGCGAAAGACTTTGATGGCTTTTTCCCTGTTTCTTGGTTTTGGTTGTGTATAACGCATGATCTGCCTAAAATAAGGTGCAGTCCAAGGCCAGTGTTGGCTGATGGTGTCGGGTCTAAATTTCTGTAGGTTACGCCTGATCCGGTTTCTTTCTTGATCCGTAAAGACAACGCCGATCAAGAACTCCATCAGGCAGAGACAGTCTACCGAGGTCAGGTAAGGTTCTCCTTTGCTCTCCCAGTAAATACAGGAAAGTACAAAGTCGATCGTTGTCTCACCTGCCTGTTTGGCTCTGTACACGTTGCATCGGACAGTGACAGACTGTGTGCCTTGCTGGATCTTCCAGAATTGAACCAAACGTCGACCGACGCTTTGTTCTTGTTCCGTCCAATCCTGGATCATCAGCAGAGGATCTGACGCCCAGTCGATACGCGGGCAATGGACTACGCGCCCCAGCCGCTTTCTTTCTTCTGCCTGCGCCTGGGTTTCCCGGACAGGGGGAGTGATAAGCTCAGGAGGGGAGGGCAAAAGTGTCTGCGGAACTCTGACCTCACGTCGTGTTGAATAACCATCTATCTATCTATCTATCTATCTATCCTTATTCTTGCCTAGACGCTCACTCACACAGTTTACCTGAAAGGTCATCCTCATCATTCAGTGTGCCAACACACCAGCGGTCCAGCACAGCCCATTCTTTACCTAAAAGAACAAGATAGATCGGTACTTGTCTACAGCCCAAGTCGGCTGGAATACAGGCATGGAAACAAAGCCTGCCTGCTTCTGGATGGAGATAACACTCGGTAGGCACAATGTACGAGTCCAGTGCGATTCGAATCAGTGTAGTGTCCAGCGTAGGAAGCGTTGTGTACACGCTGATCGTATCTTTTTTTCTTTGATAATCCAAAATACGAGGCATTTCCTCCAAACATAACCCACCGTGGTGTTGGTCAGTATTCAAACCTAGGCTTTCTCTTTAACTACCGAAAATAAAAGGCGGCTTACCTTGTAACATTCAAGAAAAAAAAAAGGTAAATAAAATAAAACAATCACCATCGATCTGTCAAAATAAATAAATAAATAATTAAAAAAAAAAAAAAAAAAAAAAAAAAAAATAGATTCTTCTGGGAACAATAAAAAAAAAACAGCAGAGATTGCCTTTCTCTCTTTGAATAATTCAGACTCAATATCATAACGTTCAACGCATGGTCGTACACGGTTGAATAGGTAGAATAGGTAACTGGAAGAAAATTTGTCTCTCTCTCTCTCTCTCTCTCTCTCTCTCTCTCTCTCTCTTTCTTTATCTCTACACCGTCGGAGCATAGAATCCTCTCGGGTTGAATGCAAACCCGAGTTTTCAACTGGATGGCTTACGATCCAGAGCTTTTATTCACCTTTGATACGCATGTATCTAAACAACAACAAAAATAGAGCATGTCAAGCCACTTTGCCATCCTCTTTGTTCATCATCCGAAAGATATCTTTATGGTTACCACGCACACGTTGATTTAGATTTCAAACTTTTTGAACAATCACTAAAATGGCTGTATTTATAACTCTGTCCTTTATTTTAGAAGCAAGCGCAGTTTGGATGTGCAGCCTGTCCTACCCACGGCTTCGGACTCTTGCCTTTTTTTAACTCTTGTTAGGTTCGCTTCTTTTTTCTAATGAAATTGGAACATGAATAGAAAATTAGGAAATTAATAGGCAATCGTTTCTTAACCCTCTTCTAACACTACAAATCATTCTCTCACCAGAACTCAATTGTATGAAATTGCCTTAGCTTGGGTAAACTCTATGTCTCTCTCGCCAAACGTAAATCATTTGAGTGTGAAGTCTATCTTATCCTAAGCCCACTTGGTCCTCTGAACGATCTGTGTATCGCCATCACCTACATCTATCGGTAGCTCACATCCAATTACTCTGCACAAATATCCATCCAGTTTAACAAAAAAAAAAAAAAATATCAGACTCAACCAATCCATGCAAACGATACTTGTGTATTCAAAACAAAACAAAAAATGACAAAGAGCCATAGTGAACCCCGAAAAAGGCTTAAGGAACTTGTGAAATACCATCCAATCATCGAGCTCTAAATTTTTCCCTCACACTTGGGTCATCTCAAGGCCGTGCGTTCACGGAGAGTCCAACTCTTTTGAAAACTCCGCCCATAAGCGATCGGGAGTAGAGATTTTTTTTTTAAAAAAGTAGTTCAAGAACAATCATGAGCGTTCTTTCACTGAAAAGAGGATCAAGCTCACCTTTCGAAAAGATTCAAAAAAAAAAAGTGACTCTACATCAAGTTTAGAAAAACACTCAAAAAAAAAATCTTTTTTTTTGGTGGAAGGTCTTACTAGGCCTGATCCGTTATTTCTCCGAAAACACAACATTTCAATAGGTTCAACTACGCGATTTTCTTATTTCAATATGTGTGTGTGTGTGTGCATCCCTCTCTCTCTCTCTCTCTCTCTTTTTTTTTTTCTTTCTTTTTCTGTATGAAAAAGAATAAAAAAAAAAAAGGCTACTACTATCATTCCACGAAAAGTATACTTGAAATCAAATGAAAAACATCCTATTTGTCCTATGTTATCTACCATGGGTACTTGCTTTACCCAAATTTAATCTAGGTAATCAAGCCAAACGTTGTGTATGTAATAGCTGACATACCATCTAGTGAACGACCATTTCTATAACGGAACGCAATGTCCAAGTATACAACAGAACGTAGCATGTCCTCTCCTGTGCGTAGATGACCTATCGTTTTGCCCAACCTCTGTCAATCCAAGTTCATGCGGAGCGGAAAAGACGTTGTGTATGGACGGTGTCTGTCGAGAGCAATGTTCTCCCAGTTTAAAATCTCCCTGTGCCTGTCGTTCCTCCCCTTCCCGTAGAGCCTGTAGAGCGATACGAACGGATATTTTCAACTATCATCCAGAAAACGCTACGGCTCAAACGTACGCTTCTTGTTCCTATGCAATGCAGATGAACCAAACCTTAATTTCCACTTGGCTTACTCCAAACGATCCAATCCTATGGAACGTCTGTCCTACACCGGTGGATATCCTTTTCCCTCTAAGCGCTTCTTGGGTCATTGCTTATTTATCTGCTCATCTTGGCTTTTTGACTCTCTGGTCTCTTTGGTTACTTTACAAATTCATGCGAGAAAAGGTAATTCCACACCCCCTTTTTTTTTTTTTTCGGTTTCTTAACCCCGTCATGTTGGTTACAGAATCATTCAAAAACACAGCATCATCCTTCCCTTTCAGATGAAATGATTGAAAAGATCATAGAGAATCAAGTGGACAGTAACTCAGAATGGATACAGACAGGTTACCGGAAAGATTGGATTGGAAATTTTATGATTTTTTATATGACATGCCTTTCGATTTTTTGGATGATTGTTTTATTGGTTTTATCATTGGATTATTATGGTTATGTGAGTAGTGTGTTTTGTCAAGTGGTTTATCTCACCCTCGCTTTGTTTTTAGGTCAACGGGATTCCTTTTGGCTTGTTCTATGAGTCCTATGATCTATCGAGTAAAGCGTTTTGTTTGGCTTGGTTTCTATCGACAAGTGGGTATTTGGTCATCAATCTGGCCAGAGCCAAGATACGCAACCACTTTCGGATCCGGGTGGGATTAGAGTCAAGTGATTATGTACAAATACAGCGCATCTACCAACATTCAACTCAATCCCAATGGTCTCGATTGGAAACCCTGATTCGCCAACGCTTTGGATTCGATCGTATCACCGCCACAGTGCCTGTGTTAAAAGATCTTCAAAACCACAAATACTTTGAGTTTCAATCCACTCGTTATACCCTCCATCAAGCTCAGTTTGTTCCTGCAAAAATAAGAATCTCTCAGAATCCATCCAGTCTGGTCCAGATGAAAGGCTTGGAAACTAACGTTGCCAAACAAAGGTTAGAAAAGATGGGCCCCAACTTTATAAGTGTTCACGTACCCAGTTTCCTCGAAGGCTGTTGGCAAGAGTAACCTAGATTATACTTTTCTTGTTTTCGCGTACTGACTTGCTTTAGGTTGACTGGTTTTTTTTACATCTATCAGCTTATGATACTCTGGTGTTACTTTTATTTGGCTTACTGGCAGATCGGTATCTCCGATACCTGTGTCATTCTTCTTGCAGCCATCATCAAGGTAGTTGTGCGTCTTCGATCAGAAAAACGAGTCAAGAAAATGGCTGAACACGTAGATAATTGTGAAGTCTTTCGTGATGAGAAATGGCAGACAGTATCCACAGCAGAGCTTGTGCCTGGAGATCTTGTGAAAATAACCTCCCATCTCATTATACCCGCTGACATGGTGGTTTTAAAAGGTGATACGGTGATTGATGAAAGTTCTCTGACTGGTAGACAAAAAAAAAAAAAAAAAAAAAAAAAACTCAGGCGTACCCTCTTTTTTTTTTTTTTTTCAAGGGGAACCGTTACCTGTTAGAAAATTTGCTTTACGTGCAGACGCTCCAGGTCCTTTTGATTCTTCTTTTAAATCAAATAGTTTATTTGCTGGAACTACAGTCAAGCAGGCATCGGATGCTACTGCTTTGGTATTAAAGACAAGAACAGATACCGATAAAGGACAGCTCGTCCAAAGAATCTTGTTTCCTGAGCCTGTATCTTTTGTTTTCCAAGAACAACTCAAAATCGTATTCTGTTTACTCTTGGTCTGGGCTATTGTTTTACTTGTCTTTGGGATTTGGTGGTTAGGGGGTACGGGCATGACAGCTTGGTTCTATGGTACTATATGTGCTGCTCAGGTCATGAATCCTTTGTTACCAGGTAACTGCTTTTTCTCTTGAGGAAAACACCAAGCTAATCGCTGTTTTTTTTTTTTTTTTTTTTTTTTTTTTTTTTTTTTTTTTTATTGATAAAGCAATTCTGGTGGTGGGACAATCGATTGCGTCCAACAGACTACGCAAACTTTCCGTGTTTTGTGTTGATTTACCAAGAATCTTGATGGCGGGCAAGGTGCAAGTGTTTTGTTTTGACAAGACGGGCACATTGACCAGAGAGGGACTTGAGTATCATGGCGTGTACCCTATTAGAGATAGAGCACTGGGCACTTTCACTGACTATGAGGCTTTACCATGGACGCTCAAGCTAGGTTTGGCTGCCTGTCATTCAGTGACGCAAGTCGAAGGCCAGTACATTGGTAACCCGGTGGATATCGTTTTGTTTGAAACCACGGGTGCACAACTGGCTGGCCCTCACAGTATCGTACTAGAGCACACATCGATCAAAGTCCTTCAGCAGTTCGAGTTTGTACATGCACGAGCCTCGATGTCGGCTGCCATCAAAGATATGAAAACTGGTCATGTCCATCTGTTCTGTAAAGGCTCGTTTGAAAGGATAGCCGAGATCACTCATCCAGTACCGGGCTATGACCTTCTGACATCGCAACAGGCCAAGGAAGGATGTTATATTCTGGCACTGGCTCATCGCGATCTAGGTATTCTCAGCACAGAAGAAGAAGCCGATCTTTTGCAATGGTCGCGAGATCAGCTAGAATCCAACCTCGAGCTCTGTGGACTCTTGTTACTTAAGAACCAGCTGAGGCCCGATACGGCTCAGGCCATAGAACAACTCAAGCAGGGCGATGTACGAACGGTGATGATCACGGGCGATAACGCCTTTACAGGTATCTTTATCGGCCAACAGTGTGGCCTGGTTCCCACTGAGACAGTCGTGCTCTTGGGCGATCTTGCCCAGGACGAAAAAACGGGTGAAAGCAGGGTTCGATGGATTGATGCTACGACCGAAAAGGAGACAGAGCCCGATACGGACTCGGAGCTGGCCATGACAGGAAACGCGTTTCGTTGGTTGAACGAACAGTCCAGGATACGCGATTACCTCTTCCGGACACGCGTCTTTGCTCGCATGACGCCAGTCGACAAGATGGTATGTGTAGAGCTGATGATGGAAAAAGCCATGACGGCGATGTGTGGTGACGGAGGTAACGATTGCGGTGCACTCCGTTCAGCTCATGTGGGGATGGCCCTCTCGGAGGCAGAGGCATCGGTCGTATCGCCCTTTAGTACCCCCAGACGCTCCATTCAAGCCTGTGTGGATCTACTGATCCAAGGCCGGTCCGCTTTAGCCACCTCGTTTGCAAGTTACAAGTACCTGATTCTCTATGGTCAAACAATGGCCACCGTCAAGTTCTGCACGTTTTATTACACCATGTCTTTCTCTCAATGGAACTTTATCCTCATTGACGCCTTCATCACCGTATTTTGTTCCCTGGCCGTCACGCGAGCAGGAGCAGCCAAGACCTTGTCCAGCCATCGACCCACGGCGCGCATCCTAGGACCTGAAGTACTCTTGTCTGCGCTAGGTCAACTCTGGATTAATGCCTGGTTCTTGGTCGGTGCTTTTATCTGGCTCTATACAAAAGATGACTTTTTCAGATGCCGTGAATGGGACGCCAGAGCCATCGATAATTCGAAATGGTGGTTGTTGGGCGACAGCTTTGAAGCAGACGTCTTGACGTTTATAGCCTTATTTCAATTTATCAACTCTGCCTTTGTGTTTAACTATGGCTATCTGTTTCGACAGGTTTGGTATCGCAACTACCTTTTGATAGGGGTTTGGGCTCTTTTTATTGCTATTGTCAGCTATTGGGAGCTTGCAGGTAACTGGACCGAAAGAAAAAGAACAAAAATCTCAACTTGTTTATTTAGACCCCAACGCGTTTGGATGTCTTATGCGCGTCAACTGTGGAAATCCTGATGTACTTGTGTCTCTTGGCTATCCTCGACCCAATTTTTATATTGAACCCTACAATAATCCTTTAGGCCATAATGTTCTCCCGCGCTATTTCCGATACCAACTATGGATCTATTCTATCTGTAATATGTTGGCTGGAAATCTATGGGAAAGACTGGTGATTCTAGGGCCTGTCCGACAGTACCTGAGACGGCGGTACTCTCAAAGAAAGATTGACCTGAAGCATTAAGCTGTTTTTTTTTTTAAATAAACGCTTTCTGTTACTGATTTTCAAAGTCCCCCCCCCCTTTGAAACTACCAAAAAAAAAAAAAAAAAAAAAAATTTTTTTAAAGCACAGTTGGAAAGATAAACCAACACCGATCAAAATTTTTTTTTTTTTTTTTTTTTTTTCTTTTTCTTTAAAACTCTTGTAAATACTCAAACTAAAATAAAAAGAAATGCTGTCAAATCCAGAGAAGAAAGCAAGCCTTCCCCCTCCCTCTGTACTGTTTGATAACCACTACTATAACATTATGGATCACAGCAGCAAACCAGACTATATCCTACCCCCACCCTCAAGCTTACCAGGCTATCACCTTCCCCCACCTCCCCCCTATGCGTACTATCCACCAAAACCATTTCCAGTGGTAGTTGAAAAGCCTAGCGCCACCACCCACAAACGTAAAAGACGTCAAAACCCAGAAAAAAAGCCAGAATTAAAAAAGAAGACCAAAAAACAAAGAAAAGAATCAGAAGCGGTTTCTGCTGCTGCTGCCACACTGGCTTCGTTTGCCTCCATCACATCCGACGATGACGAAGAAGACGAGCCACAATCCATAGCGTCCGAAAAGGAATGTGTACGTTTAGAAGCCTGCGCAGGTCAAGGTGGCTCCTATCAGTGCGAATTTTGTAATTTTAACTATAAACATCTCAACTGTTTACAACGACACGGTTGGGAACATCATCATACATCATCTATGCCAAAACAGCAAAAGACTCAATTAATCGAGGTACTTTCAATCAAAGCTTTCTCTTTCCCCCTCCCCCTCTTCTAAACCTTTTTCTTTAGGCTGCACAAATCCTTATGGATATCGCACGCTGTAGTATGCGAATGCATGTTTTGGAATAACAAAAAACAAAAAAAAACTTGGAATAAAATTTTTTTCATTGTCAGCATTCAATAGTGAAAGTTTTTTTCCGTAAAGAAAATTAGAGTTTTTTTTGTTTTTTATTTTTGGTTTGGCTCTTTTAAGAAGCCGCCTATCAATCTGCCAAAGTGGATCGCTCTCAATGACAGTATCAAGCCATGTCAACACCGACATATTTCAGTGCTGTGCTTTTATTTCTTTTTTTGGCGGAAATGAATTGTGTGCAAAAAGAGTAGGACGAACAAGTTGGAAAAGCCGGGCCCTGCTTTAAAGCCTCAAAAAGGGGGGGGGGTGTTTGTAAGGCCAAAAAGGAATCTATTACGTAGAAATGGGTTGATGGGTTAGTTCACTTTAATAGACTAGTTCCCTCTTGCGCTTGGCCAATCATTTACCATCCCTAGAAATGTCAAAAAGAAAAAAAAAAAAAAAAATTTCCAAGTCAGTTAAAGCTCAGTTGTCAAGATTGACTTTGCCTGTTTGGGCCGCTTTCAAAGCCTATGAGCTTTGAAATCAAACAAATAGCAACTTTGATTGGCTTTGAAAGCCCATGGACTTACAGTGCGCCATTTTAGAAAGATTTTACTAGATATAGTCATGTGACTGAACTCCGACTTTAACAATGAAATCAATTCTCTTGATACTTCAAATCTACCGACTGCCGTGAAAGGCAACAAACCTATTGCAACTCTAGGTCTTTATTGAACCAATTGAATGCTCTGTTAGACCGCAATTATCTAAAGTACGGCGTGCTCTCCTAATGGCACAGGTCTAAGTTGGGGACTTTTGAAGTCTTAAGGACTTGCTCAGTATGTCTCAAAAACCAATAAAAAGACACCAACTATCCCATCTTTACGTAAACTCTCTGATATACTATATGATCTTTCAAACAAGACTGTTTTTCCCTAAGGATTTTAAGGAGTAAAAAGAAGAAGAAAAAACAAAGAAATCAGTATTCGAACCCAGAAAACCAATTTTTGTTATGCAAAAGACAAGGTTTTTTTTTATCGTGCCTTTCTATCTGACTTGCCTTCATTGGCTTTAAACATGTAGAATAAAGAAATAAACGTCGTAATATTATAATCACTATTAATGAAACTAGGGAGGCTTGTTTATATGTCTTGTACTTAGACACATGGCATATTTAAGTCGCTTTTTTTTTTTTTTTTTTGAAAAGCAATCATGCTTACCTGTAACCAAAATAACAAAACAACACACCCTATGCAGCCTTTTATATCTAACATAACAGAATCTAACAAAAAATCGCAAGACGATGTAAACAAAAAAAAAAAAAAAAAAAAAAGGATACTTATCGCTTAGTTTTTTTTTTTAAAAAAAAAAAAATTCTTGTGAACAGATATTACTAGAACCTTTTGAATATCTGTGTGCTAACCCAGGAAAAGATATAAGATCTAAACTGATACAGGCCTTTGATCTTTGGTTAAATGTACCTCAAAAAGAGTTGAAGGCTATCAAACAAGTGATTGGAATGCTCCATAGTGCTAGTCTATTGTAAATCATTATAACATACATGTTTATGAGTTCTCACATGACTCTTAAATGTACATATAAAAACATCTATATGCAATTTTGTATACTTAGGATTGACGACGTAGAAGATAGCTCACTGCTTCGACGCGGTGTGCCTGCTGCTCATCATATCTTTGGCATGCCTCAGACCATTAACTGTGCTAACTACGTGTACTTTGTGTCTCTTTCTGAAATTTTAAAGCTCAACAAACCAACGATGGTGACGGCCTTTACCGAAGAGCTGATTAACCTACACCGTGGTCAAGGCATTGAACTGTTTTGGAGGGATACATTGACATGCCCTACCGAGCAGGAGTTTTTGGACATGACAAACAATAGCAAGTAGAGCCGCTTATACTATTCAATCCTTTCTAATGTTTTTACAGAGACCGGTGGTCTTATAAGACTGGCAATCAGGTTGATGCAAGAAGCAAGTCATTCCAAAGCGTAAGTTTGGGGTGGTAGTTTTTTTTTTTTTTTTTTTTTTTTTTTTGTTACCGTTTGAATAGTTAGTAACTTCTTTTGTGTGCTTAGAGACTATATCAAGCTCGCCAATAAAATTGGCATCTTTTTTCAAGTACGTGATGACTATATGAACCTACGCTCAGGACAGGTAACTACGCTTTACAACAGTAGTAATGCTCACCCAGTAACTCTTTTTTTTTTTTTTTTTTTTTTTTTTTGAAAAAGTACAAGAACAACAAAGGATTCTGTGAAGATCTGACAGAAGGAAAGTTTTCTTTTCCCATTATTCACAGTATCCGTTCTGATCCAAGCAGCCAACAATTACTCAATATTTTAAAACAAAAAAGCGAATCGGCTGAGTTGAAGGAGTATGCCTTGCAGTTGCTTGAAGAGACAAACACCTTCGATTATTGTCGTAATTTTATTAATAAGCTAGAGCAAGAGATAAGACAGGAAATAGATTCTTTGGGTGGAAACGAAATTTTGGAGAAAGTTATGAACATTTTAAGTGTCAAAAGAGAATAAACAACCCCAAAAAAAAAAAAAAAAAAAAAAAAAGTTACCAAACGGTCTTCTTTCACTCTTTATTTTTTACTATAAAGCAATAACTTTACAGGGTTATGGTCTCGAGAAAGTTCAGTTGCCTCCATTTTTCTAGCTAGGGTAGAGTCAATACAATCGTTTTTAAATTGATCCAACAAATCAGTGTAGTTTGAATAAAACTTGAAAAGGAATATACATACATAGAAAAAAAAAAAAAAAAAAAAAAACATTGATCAACTTTAAATGTTTTCATGCACATGTGTAGATTTTTTTTTTTTTACCTTGATTCCTTCCACCAAATTGGTTCGTATCTCTCTCACTTTGGTATAGGCTGATTCTAAGTTACGGATAGCTTTTTCTCTTTTTGAAAGTATCTCCAAATCGCTAATCATCATTACAAGTCGGGTGTAAGACTGTTTAAGCTGGTATAAAGTGTTTTCTTGTTTGTTTGCATAGGTTTGCATGCGTTGTT
>JAIXMR010000038.1:0-191872 GCA_025677835.1 Sporodiniella umbellata
GTCTGTTGGGATCAGAGAACGATGGCGGGACTTCTTGTTACATTGACTCGCTCTTGTTTGCAATGTACATCTCCAACACCGCTTTTGATCCTCTCCTGACTTACGATATACCCATAGAGAACGAGGTCAAGGTTCAGCTACAGACCGTACTGCGTCTGTTTGTCAACAAGCTGAGAAAAGGTCGATTTATCAGCGCCAACTATGTACGCTGGTTTCGTAACGTGTTGGAAGAAGCAGGCTGGCACGGGAAAGACGAGTACGGGCATTGGTCTCAGGAAGACACGAGTGAGCTGTTTTTGTTTCTTACAGAGACCTTTGACTTGCCCTATCTACCAGTAAGTGTGTATGTGTTTATATATATAAAGTCAAGCTAACCGGGCGCCAGTTTCAAATCCGTTTGTTTCATGGAGCGAACCGTGATGTGGACGATGACCGGGTTATGACGGATCGAACGATTACTTTGGCTATCCCAGATGGATCAAGTGAACGGCTGAGATTGGAAGATATGCTTCTGGATTACTTTTATAACAACGTTATCACCGGCATCCGGCGTGAGGTGGAGGAGGGCTTTTCAGAAAACGTAGCGGCCTCACCCACCTTTGCAGCGGGCGAGAAACCCTACCGCCTGGATCAGCACGCCAATACTCAGCGTGAGGTGATTGCCTGGCAGGTACTCGAGCTTTTGCCCTTCTACAGCGCCATGAACGAACAGGGCCAATCCATTCACACACAGACCGATGCTTCTTTCCCAGACACCCATCTGACCTTGCCTGTCATACTCAAACGCTATCACTATCAGGACGGCCTCATGAAGAAAAACCAGCAAAAGATCGATATTCCCCCCACCATTGACTTCAATCGCTTTATCAATCAAAACGTGGATGATCCCATGTGCTCCACCTGCGGACAGATGATCGACTGGACACTCCATTTAAAGAGCGCTGTGTGCCACAAAGGAAACTCGCCTTACGCTGGCCACTACATAGCCTACGCCAGGCAGCATAAACACACCTGGATCAAGTTGGACGATATCAATAAAGACCAAAGGATTTCTTTACTCAAAGACCACGCCAAAATATTTGCAGATCTGGCCGAGAATGCCTACATTCTCTTTTATGAACTTGACAAAACTTGCCACCATCCAGACTTGCCCGAAACCCTATTGACAGAAGAATCCAAGGTAGACCCACAGTATCTTCAAAATCATCATCATCATCATCATCATCATCATCACTACTCTTGTACTCTCATGTAGACCTTTTCTCTCTGGCCTATACACCCTTAATCTTTTTATGTACACACACACACATACACACAATACACCCTAATCAGAGAGTCAATTTGAGTGATCATGATGGCTGTTCTATTCGTAGGACGCGTGTTATTCTTATCATTATCTTGTCCTCCTCAGCTGAACATGTTGTATGCATTTTTCTTTTTGTGTTGCCATCTTGGATAACAAAACGTTTCTGTCTTTTGTTTGTCATCCACCTTTTCTTACAGCTCGCTTGTTTCCGCTTGCAAAAAGAGGGATCAATCTGCTTTGCCTTTTTCATGGCATACGCCTTTTCTTTTTGTTCTGTTTTATTACACTCTACAACCCATCACTGCCAACCTTGGATCATGCTTTTTATGCAGTCTTTCTATTTTCTGCTGACTGAAAAGATAGCCACCCCTTAATTTTTCTTTCTTTTAAAACTCATCATGAGTTCTCCAAAACTATTTATTCAAAGCCAGTGTTCTTTTTTGTTTTGTTTTATTTCCTGCTTATTATTACAAGACTGCTATCATTGCTGTTGATGGGGCAAGCGTCCAGTCAAGGCGACCCTTTGTTAGCCTACCAAACATCTTTCACCGAGCAAGACAATGAAAAGACAGCAGAGGATGTTTTGATCCGATTCAAAGGCATAGACAAACGACAAAAGATGCTTAACTTGACTCAGAGAGGTATCTATACCTTGACTCCCAACATAAGTCTTTTAACAAGACTCAAGAAGCTTGATTTGTTAGTAAAAAAAAAAAAAAAAAAAAAAAAAAAAAAAAAAAAATTAATAATAAAACAAAATGTGCATTTATTATTATTATTATTATTATTATTATTAATAATAATAATAATAATAATAATAATAACAACAACAACAACAACAAATCGTACGCTTTAGATCCAATAATCGTCTGAAAGAATTACCAGAAGCCATAGGCTATCTCTATCAACTCGAGCAATTATCTGTGGCCAACAACAGTCTTAGCCAGCTACCGGATTCTCTCTGTCATTTATCACAACTGAAAGACTTTGAACTCTCCAACAACCAGCTTACGTCCATCACACCCTCTATCGGCCATCTTTCCCGCCTACAGTCGCTCTATCTCAACCGTAACCAACTCACCCAGCTGCCCTTTGTGTTGGAAGGGCTCACCTCACTTATCTTGCTCGATCTGTCCCACAACCCAATCTCTGTCTTACCTGCCCAAATTGTCCAGCTACCGTGCTTACGCCGATTTCGGCTAGAAGGATGTCCCCTGGCCACCTCGATCGACCCTCCGCTCGAACACGACCCGCCCTCCTTGGTCGAAATCTGTGCACGCTCCCTCGTTGCTTCCAAAATCCCCCGCACACTTCCCGAGTCCCTCAAACACTATCTGACCGCCTACAACCTCTGCAATCACTGTCGGCGGCCTTACTTTGATACCTTTGTTCAGCGTACACGATGGATCGAACACAACGAACTCTGGATTCCGCTCGAATACCGACTCTGCTCGGCTCATTGGTCGCACGAGTCTCAGAGACTTTTGGTTACCTTTTCAGAATCCTTTATTCATCACACCCAGCCTTTCTACCAACAAGACGCCTTCCAATGGAAACACAAAATGAAAACTACCCTCAAAAACAGATAACCTTCATTGCATTCCCCTCCACCACCACTTCTATATTCACCTTTCTCTTTTGTATAAATAGTTGAATCATCAACAAAAAAAAAAAAAATTATTTATTCTATTTTTTTTTTTTTTTTTTTTTTTCTGAGAATGTTCACTGCTTTGGAGCTGCAACAGTTTCTAGCCACAGTTCAACATGGCATGGAGACTGAACTGTTGTTTGATGACTTGATCGGGTATCTTCAAAACCCACTTGTCTCCTTACACGACCCGTGGGCTCCGTATTTTGCAACTACACCTGCCCTATTTGGCATGTGGACTCAACTGATGTCCTGTGCCCGTCAATCCAGCCATGCAGCTGAGATCTTGAGAAAAGTGGCAGAACATTACCCACTCATCTATCGTGTGTCTTGTTTTCTTGACAGCGAGCTCGAAATAGAGCTGTTTGTACGATCTCTCTGTTTGGACAGCACCACGCCTGTCCAGCACAAAGAGATTCGCGAGACCCTGTTTCGCTTCCTGAACCAGCTCTCACCCGATGTAAGAGAGATGGTGATGCACATCCTCACTGAGGACTCGCACGGCTATTTTGGGAAAGAAGACAGTTTCCAAAACGAGTTTTTAGACCTTGACCAACTTAAGCATTGCATTGCCGATCCCCATCTCTTTGAACAGGTCATGGCCACGATTCAGATCAACACCTATCTCAACCTGCCTTGGACTCAGACCATTCAGGATATCTACGCGTTGGTAAAACATAGAGAGATCTGGCATCAACTCGCACCAATACTTGAACAAGCTCAAACCTCTACTGGTAAACACACACACACACACACACACACACACACACACACACATATATAATCACAATGACTGACTACAGATCTAGAAACAGTCGAATACACATCGTACGAAGACTATGTACAAAAGAACTTTCTGGATGATGGGGGTCAGGAGTATTTGGATGCTGAGATAGATCGATCTCAGGTAGAGTATATGTTTCAAAATCTTAAAATGTAGTTGTCGTCTATAAATAAATAATAATAATAAAAAAAAAGTCTATTCTTCTCTTTAATGCTCTTGGGGTAAAAGATAAACGATGCCATAACTTGCACCCGCTGCAACAGCACCGATCAACAAGGTTTGGAACGCACCCCAGACGGCGCCTCTTGGGTTGACAAGTCGACTCTTGATATAGCCAAAGATCAAAAGCGTCAAGAAAGTCACGGCCACAGACACATAGAGTGCCAAAGTAGCGTCTTCCATAAAAAAGTAAGGAAGTAAAGGAATCAAGCCACCCACAAAATAAGAAAGGCCAATGGTCAGCGCAGAAATCTAGAGGCTGGTTTTAGTGTTTGTTTTCTTTCTTGACCTCTCTTTACCCAGCTACGACGAGGATCAGGCATCTCCAGGTTCAATTCAAACTTCATCATAAAATCCACAAACTTTTTTGGATTCTCTTTCAGTTTGTCAATAATAGGCTGTATTGTCTGTCGATCAAGTCCATAAGGTTCAAGAATTTCGACAATCTCTTCCTCTTCATCTTGAGGACACTCTTCTACTTCCATTTCTTCTCGAATACGTTCTGTGCGATAATGCTCCATTTCTGCTTTGGCTGCTAAATAGCCGCCTAAACCCATAGAAATAGCTCCACTATAGAAAAAAAAAAGGGGGGGGGAAAGCTTTAAAATCAACTCGGTCTCGATTCGTACTAGGGTTTGGTTTACCTCACAAGTTCTATAGTTACTCTTGTTAGTTTTTCAACACAAAACGGATCGGTTGATTACCTGCTGCACCACCATAGATAACAATCTTTGAGCTACCAAGAGAAGAAAGACCGGCGGCCAAAGCAAATGGAACTGTTAAACCATCTATTCTCAAAACAGACCGCGTTAACAAAAAAAAAAAAAAAAAAAAATTTACAACACATCAATCTCTACCAGAAAGGCCAATAATAGTATCTCGAACAATCTCTGCCGACTCAAAGTGTTCTTCCATATGACGGTAAGCTTCGCCTTCATGAGAAGGTCTTTTTCTTAATCTGTTAATAAGCGAAGACATCCTTGAATTGGTTGGTAGAAAAGAAAAAAAAAACAAAAGAAATCTAAAATAAAAAAATTAAAAAAAAGATCAAAAAATTACTGCACATGGCTTTTTACACCGCCACTCCGCATAGCGTATTCCGTTAGTCCGCGTTAAGATAGACGGTCTTTCTCTATACATCAAAAGTCAGACAAAGGTCTTTAAGAAAAAGCCCTCAGATTGAAATGTTTTTTAAAGGAAAAAAGCCTGTATAAAGCATGCAACCGGATTCAAGAACACGTACAAAGATCTCTACATGGGTCGTACAGAAAACGCAGTCTGAAAAAGCCTGAGGTGTTTGCTGTGTCGTTTTTTTTTTTTTTGCTTTGGCTTCTGAAAGTATCTTATAGAATGACATCATGTCTAGTGACGTGGGCGGTAGCCATACCTAAGCTGTCATCATTTGATCGAGAAGGTGATGATGATGATGGCCTGAAAATAAATAAATAGAATCTATAGTTGGCTCTTGATATCCACCCACGCCTCTACTTTGGACTGTCACAGTTGGAAATAAAGCATGCAATTTTTAAAGTCCCATACAAGAATAAATCCCCCCCAAAAAAAAAAAAAAAAAAAACGAACGGACGTTGCTTCGATTTCTATGGATTGTCAGGCCTCATCAGTCTTGTACACTTCTGACAACCATTGACTCACAGTGTTTAACAACAGAGACTTGAAACATATCAATCCAAGCCAACACCTGCAAGCCTATACTGATTCTCTAAACCCAATCAGCGTCCAGCATATACCTCTTGGAGCATGACTGATAAAGAGAGGGATTCAACAGGCTTGAAAGATACGTTGGGTAAAACTTGGTGAGCTCCTGTCCCTGAAAAAAAAAAAAAAAAAAAAAAGTACGCGTTTTTCAGCAGAGGCCGAAACAAGTATTTATAAAGTGTTGACTATTCCGTCAATAGGCTGCAGCTAGTATGGTGTTTGAAGCTAAATTGGCCATCTTACTCTAAACTTACTGTACCGTCAAATACACGAGAGAACAAGCAATTCGATGAAATATCTATTTACTTGGGGGGGTATTCTTGACCGTGCTGTCGCGCTTTTTATCAAGTCGAGTCAATAATAAAAAAGAGCCATACACTGCTGTACTTTGGAAGGTGACGAATGGGTTTTTTTAACCCGTCCGGCTTCCAAAGTCCGACAGAATGTTTAACAGGGACGAATTGGAGGCAGTAATGGGAGATTCTAGCCAATGGGAAAATAGACGTATCTTATGAAAGCATCATGACGTTTGACAAGTTGTGGTATAAGCGAATGTGTAGGCATTGTTTGTTTCTGTTTTTGTATATATTTTCCCTTTTTTTTTTTTTTTTTTTTTTTTCCTTTTTTTGTAATTTTTATTTCATCACCCAAAAAAAAAAAAAAAAAATGCCTTCGGATGAAAACAGTATTGACAACGACCGTTCCTATGGTTTTCAACTTGAATCTGAAATAGAAGCAAAAGAAAAAAAGTGTGAGCAGTTGCCGGACGGAGTGAGATACGTAGCAGACACACGTCGGCAAAGTGTCAATCCAGAACACTTTAGCAAGATGAAGCTAGAAAATACCTGCTACGCTGACCGTAAACGAGGCTATTTGCCTATCGAAAACTACGGCATTATTGGCAACATGCGTACTGTTGCTCTGGTTGGGACAGACTCCTCTATTGACTTTTACTGTTATCCTCAGTTTGATTCACCCTCTGTTTTTTGCCGTATGCTGGACAAGAACAAAGGAGGCCATTTCTCAGTCAACCCCAACACACCATACACGAGCAATAAGCAGATGTATCTGCCTAACAGCAACATCCTGACCACTCGTTTTCTTTCAGATGATGGGGTCGCAGAAATCACAGACTATATGCATCTTCCTCAACAGGATCAAAATCGATCCAAAAAGCCTCTTTTGCCCTGGATTGTTCGTCGTGTGTCTGTGATCCGTGGCGAGGTCAGTTTTCGTATGGAATGCTTTCCTGCCTTTAATTATGGCCGAAACGAGCATACGACCGAGATCGTTCGGCAGAAACCTTCAAGGGCTCACGAAGAGGCCACAGGATTTGAATCCAGACTCTACGATGATAGCGACCTCAATTACTATGCGGCCAAAGATAGAGCTGTGTTTACGTCAAAAGACCTTACCATGGATCTTCGCCACTTGGTCCATTATGGCGAATTCGATCGCCCGGATGTCAAGATGACTATTGATGACTCGGATACACACAAAGGACCAGGCGTGTGGGCTGAGTTCACCTTGAAAGAAACGCAAGAGGTTCAGTTCATATTCCGTGAGGTCCCTCAGCACGATGAGCCTGTCTCTCACGATCTCATCGAAAACAAAATTCGTGCCTCGATTGACCCTCCCTTGACCATGAGTCTTCTCGATTCTCTCTTTAGGCAAACTACCACTTTCTGGCTGAACTGGGTATCTGAATCTACCTACAAAGGCCGTTGGCGAGAACACGTCCTTCGAAGTGCTCTGGCCCTAAAGCTATTGACCTTTGAACCCGTAAGTCTCTCTCTTTTTTTTTTCTTCTCGTTTTAAAAGCAAACAACTCATTTTATTACCAGACAGGTGCTGTGGTAGCCTCACCAACATTTGGTCTTCCTGAAGGTAAGTGGATACTTTGAAACTGTTCTCTCAACCCATTGTTTTAGCGATTGGAGGGCCCCGTAACTGGGATTACCGTTATGCATGGGTAAGGGATTCTTCTTTTACAATATATGCCTTTCTTCGACTCGGTTTCACAAAAGAAGCTGGCGAGTTTATGCGCTATATCGAAGAGCGTTGTAATGATCTGGTAAAGTTTTTTTTTTTTTTTTGTGTGTATAGAAACACAAGTGTTCGTATTAACGTTGTGATACAGAATGAAGATGGCTCGCTCAATATTATGTATAGTATTGATGGTGTTAAAAAATTAGAAGAGGTCGAATTCGATCATTTGGACGGCTATCGTGGGTCTAGGCCGGTCAGAGTAGGAAATGGTGCATATGACCATCTTCAGTTGGATATATATGGTGAGCTTATGGACGGAATCTATCTCTACAACAAGTATGGGTCCCCTATTTCTTATGATATGTGGTGCGCTGTTCGTAAGCTGGCAAGTTATGTCTGTAAACACTGGAAACAGCCCGACATGTCCATTTGGGAAGTGCGCGGTAAAAAGCAGCATTTCACTTATTCTTTGGTGATGTGTTGGGTGGCCTTAGATCGAGGTAAGTTTTTTTTTTTCCTTTTTATTTCGTATGAAACTAAAAGTATACCAAGCCCTTCGATTGGCTGAAAAGAGGGTGTTTCCTTGTCCTGATAGAAACAAATGGATAGAGGCGCGTGATGAAATCTATGAGCTTGTACAGGAAAAATGTTACAACAAAGAAATGAAATCATTCTGTATGAGTATCGAATCCCCTGAAGCCTTGGATGCTAGTATACTGATCATGCCTCTTGTCTTCTTTTCTTCTCCTTCTGATCCTCGTTTACTCAACACTATCAACCGTATCCTGTTACCACCTGAAAAGGGGGGTTTGGTAGCAAACGATCTTGTCTTTAGATACAATTTCCTTACAACAGATGACGGTGTTGGCGGTCTTGAAGGAGCATTCTCCATGTGTACCTTCTGGTTGGTTGAGGCTTTGACAAGAGCTGGAAAGTACGACAAACGCTTACTGAATCGGGCTGTAGTCATGTTTGAAAAGATGTTGGGCTATGGTAATCATCTAGGTTTGTTTTCTGAAGAAGTAGCTCGTTCAGGTGAACTTCTCGGCAACTTCCCTCAGGCCTTTACCCATTTGTCTTTTATTAGTGGTAAGAAAGTCATGTATACTTTAATAGCAACACATTCTAACTCTTTTTTCTTTTAGCTGCTTACAATTTGGACCGCGTTTTGTCCCACTCACATAAAGATGTAGATATTTAAATAGAATTATAAAAGAAAAATAAGCGCACGCTTTTTATTTATTAATCAATAAAAACCTTACAAAAAATCAGTCGTGTTTGATCGTAAAGCCATAAAAAAAAAAAAAAAAAAAAAAAAAAAGGTAGCCTTAATCGTCTTCTGAGCTCATATTGTCTTCTTGTTTAAAAATAGAGGATGCAATCAATGAACCTTCTATCCAGGAAGCAATATGAATGTCATTGTCATATTCATCTGACGATATTTCACTTCGAGCAACAGAATACAGGTAGTTGCTACTTGCTCCTTCTTCTAATACGGATCCTGTACTGGACACTATCTCATCGTCTAAGGTGGGTTCAATGCTAACATTCAAATCTGATAGTCGTCTGATATCTGCTGCAGGTGGCAGTCTATTAGATAGCATATTCTGCTCAAACTAAACAAATATATGAGCCATAGAATGTCTAAGCATTTACTTTAACTTACAGACAGCACCTCTTTCTCCAGCTTGTCTTTCATACTATCAAAGTCATATAAACATTCATGTATAAAATCCGCCAAGTCTACAGAAACTTTGTTATAAAAAGATCAATCACTCTTTTTGCTTTACCAAGAGGATCTGATTCATTTGATTTTATGAAGCCACATTCCTCTTCATTTGCTACTCCTCTCCATCCGTCTCCCAAATCAATCGTATCTTCTTCTTCTTCCGTAGTTTTCTTTTGCAAGCCGTGAGATTGTGGATGTAACTCTGAAGCAATAAGCGAATCAATGGCCCCTTCAATGCCAATGATACGGTCAATTGCCTCTTCTACATCGTCGTCAATCGTGTCAATAAAGCCGCTTACAGGCCCAGACGATATCCAAACATCGTAGTAGACATAGACTTGATCTTCAAAGTCGACATAAAACAAACATGGTAGGTTTTCCTCGCTATCCACTGCATAAAGGCCTGCTGTAAATGCACATACTCGTCCTTCAAATGCAAATTTGACCAGCTGGTATTTTATTTTCCCGTCTTCTATGCGTCGGCTCCAATCAATCAAATAAGTAACACCATTCCAAGCACAGGCAACAAAAAGATCGCATCCAGGCGTTTCATCCTCTTCGCTTGCTTCGTCCCAGCTCTCAAACTCACTATCGGATGCCTCCGACGTGTCTTCGGATGAACTTGAAGACTCTGTTTCCTCCGAGTCCCCCTCTATACCTGATGATTGGTTGAGCTGAGAGTTACTGATCGGAATAGCGTCACTTGGCTTCATCATATTTACTTCGCTTGATCGAACGGGGCTTTTTGAGATATCGAGCGTGGCCAGACTAAATAGTTTGTGAGTGACAAACAAATCACGATGGGATAGTGTCTTTTTCTGTAGGTCGTAAATAGAAAATTTTCCTACTCAAAAAGGAATTTGGTTCAACAAGACTCGATCTTGTTATTTTATCGTACCATCCATGCTTAGCATGCCAATCTCGTTTGTCGAGACATTTCCAGATACGTGCCTTTTTCCAATCACAATTTCTGTAGCTACAGCACCGGATTCGTCAGTTTGGCCATTATTTTCAGTCCAATTTCTCAATACATAGTTTGTTCGGCTGAACGTGTTGTCTGCCTCATCAGTAATCTCGCGTGTATCGTCCTTGACAAACCCAATATCTTCTGTTTTTACCATAGGAGTTTCGTGTTGCTGAGGTGAGAGATCTCGGTTGTATCGCTTTCCGTCCTTGTCAATCACTGTGAACGTATTGCCCGGCTGAGCTACTAACAAAAGTGATTCGTGAGGTCTATCTGGGTGTGTAGTCGTACAGAGTGAGCTGATTTGCCCATCAAAAACCCACATATTAACTTCCGATAGGGCTTCCTTTGTTCCTTTCTTGGTATCTGGCGTAGGCTCTAGGCGAAATACGTGTAATATACGATCTGTTCGTGCCAAAATAAGCTCGTTTTTTGAGTCATTGTCTATTAACGAAAAGATATCAGAATCAATAAAATTAAGAGTATTCTTACCAATGTCCGCTATTAAAATTTTATTCACATTGACAGGCACTTTTAAGGTAAGATTGGGTTTTTCTAGATCACAGATCGAAGGTGTTGCTGGTTCGTGGGCGGTTGTATAATAGCTGCTATTGCTTGCCATCCTGTTGTAGGCTAACGTACTCACTGTATCCGATGACCGTCTACCTCCTTTCAAATAGTCATCAACTGAAACTTGTTGCTTTACATGGGTGGCAGGAATATCAAATATATGCGCATGTCCTTCTGCATTAATAACAACAACAGAGTTCTAATAGTAATAATAATAATAATAACAATAAAAAAACCTTTTCTGAGATATAAGGCGTTTGTCAAAATATATTTACTTTTCCGTGATTTCTGACATCGCCAATAGCAATGCAAGTAATCTACAGCTTTTTAATCAGATTTCTTTTTTTTTTTTTTTTAAAAAAAAAAAAAAAAAAAAAACTAAGCAAGACTATTTACGGTGCCCAATCCACGGCATATATATGAAGGATAACCATCCTGACATTTTCCTTTGAAAATAGCTAGATCCCCACTTAAATTGCCAATAACAAACTCATTTTTCTAAAAGAAAGCCAAATACAGTAAAATACAAGAAAAAACTGAATAAAGTTGTTTGGAAAAGCTTTTCTTTCTTTTTTTTTACATCGTCATTATCAATGTCTCCAATGACAAGTGCATGAGGATTCATGTTGCCAGAAAAAGACCATTTGAGTCGCTTGACGAGAGAAATGGTTCTCATTTTAAATGGAAAAAAAAAATAGAAGCGAAAGAAAAAAATGGAATTTATTTGATAGGATCAATTCTTTAATTTTATTATTATTATTCGTTTAAAACGAAAGTATGCAACGGGCTTTAAGGTTATTATTTTGTGCGCTTATAGATCTTGTCCATAAACTCAATGAAGACTTGTTTTTTCAAGCCAACAGATTCATCCAAGTCATCAATAAGGTGGTTCAGTGTTTTATATGAGTTCTCTTCATATTCCTTGTAAGCCTGTTCAATGTTAAGGTCAATGTAGATTTGCTTGATTTTGGCTTCGGATTCGGCGTTCTTTTGACCGTAGTTTTCATCCAAAACTTTACGTTGCTCAGAACTGGCTTTGTCCAAAGCTTGGTTGATCAACCAAGAACACTTGTTATCCAAAATATCGGTACCGATCTTACCAATAACCTCGGGAGCACCATAACAGTCAAGGTAATCATCCTGGACTTGGAAGTATTCGCCCAAAGGAATCAAGATGTCATGGGCTTGCTTGAAAGCGTGTTCGTCCTTGATACCAACCATATGCATAGCCAAGGCAACAGGAAGGTAGAAAGAATAATAGGCAGTCTTGTAAATAACAATAAATTGATGCCTAAAAAAAAAGTGCTAAATAAACCAACTCCATCTTTTTGTAGCTCTTACTTCTTGATGGAGAACTTGCTCAAATCAACATGGTCCTCAGGAGCAGTGATCAAATCGCAAAGTTGACCCAGTTCGGTTTGGAAGGTTACCTAATTATATATTTCTTAACAAAGCTTGCTTTTTTTTTTTTTTTTGTAAATAGAAAAGCTTACCTCGTGGAACAATTCAACAACATCAATGTAGTAGTCAGTCTTCTTGAAGTATTTTTTCAAAAAGATATAAATACAGGACTTGAGGATGAATGAATCATTGATAGCTATCATACCAACACCATCAGCCTTATACCAACAAGGTTGACCACGGCGAGTAATGGAGCTATCCATAATATCATCGGAAACCAAGAAAACAGCTTGTAACTATAAGCATACTTTTTAGATATCAAAAACCACACACAAAAAAAAACAGTCGTTATCAATAAATTCTTACAAATTCAATCAACCAGCCCAATACGGTAGCCTTGAAGATATCATCCTCAGTTACTGTATCTCCCTTTAAGATTCTGATAGTATCCACGACAGAGATACCACGGTTCAGTTTACCTACATATAAATACTATGAGCATCTTTGATTGTTTTTTCTTAATTATATTCTTTACCACCAGGAACGTTATACTCCAAAGACTATCGAGAAAAAGCCAAGTTAGTTTCTCAACCGATGATGGCTTTTTTTTATATACCCTCTTGGTCCATTCGTAAGCATCCTCAGGCATGTTGTATTTTTTGAGTTCATCAAGGACTTCATCTCTCAAAGTAGGAAATACAGAAAGAAATTCTTCTCTGTTTTTGTTCTTTTCTAACTTAACAGCAGCCATGTTGTGATGAGTATAAAGAAGATGATTAATAAAAAAAATGTGTTAAATATACTACTGTCACTTTTATTGTGTTACCTCTGAGTTTTACGACTATAAAGAGCGCAATTCTTCTAACAACCTACAAGAACAAACTACTTCTGAGATCAATATACGTATGCTGTATGTTTGATTATACTGGAGCCTTTGGCTACTTTTATAGTTTGGGCTTGAGCTACGCATACATGTATATATAAATATATATTTACCTGCTATCACGAAGCTTTATTAAATCCCTCTTGGACTGTGAACTAGTGGGTTACACTGCAAGGGCTTATACTAAAATAGACCTTCTCATTTTCATTCGTTTTTTATTGCAACGCGACTTACCAAAAACTATAGCGACTTGTGTTTACAATGCGTTCATTATCGTTGAAGAATTAGACGCCCTAAAAATTTTTTAGAGAAACACTGGTCGCTCCTTTAAACTCAATTGATGTTCACTGAGCTTATTTGCTTGCTTAGTCTAAAAACAAAGAACTATCTCATCAAAAAACAGG
The DNA here is from genome assembly GCA_025677835.1 of Sporodiniella umbellata. Classification (NCBI taxonomy): domain Eukaryota; kingdom Fungi; phylum Mucoromycota; class Mucoromycetes; order Mucorales; family Rhizopodaceae; genus Sporodiniella; species Sporodiniella umbellata. The sequence continues at coordinate 13,614 of JAIXMR010000038.1, forward strand.
CTCAAACTTTAAAGCGTTCAAAATAGTATAGATAAAATCAATCGTTCCAAAGGAACTCATAAAGATCGCTCTGAATGACAAAGTCTCGATCTAAAGTACATTTTACGGTAGGGTCGCCGCATCTTTACGGTTTGCTTCAAAAAGAAAACTAAAATAGGGCTGGTAAGTTGCTGAATCACGCAGTGTCACCAAGTTGATAATTAAGTATAGGGTGTAATTAAGAGGACACTTCGTTTTGCACACAAGTGTTGTAAAAAAACAGTTATACAACCTTATATAGTTAATCTGTAGTATTTAGAGTACCTACAGTTGATTTTAATAGTTTACGAAACTGATGAAAAAAGTCGAGTACTAATAGTGTCGCTGAGGAAAAAAGCATGAAATGTGCGTTTACTTTTGGCAGTAAAAAAAAAAGCATAGGCTATATATGTATAACAAGAAAAGATAGTACTGATTTTTACTTTTTTTTGTCTTGCTATTGCCTGATATTTGTGCAAAAAAAAAGCTCTTGATTTTGTTTCAAGTTTTGTTAAATCACATGATTATATATAATACATACGCTTGAGCTCTAAAGATGCAGGTATGAACGCTTTGTTTGTTTATGAAAAAAGCAGGCCTTCAAAAAGATCTACTCGTTTTATCTTGGTTGGTTTGTAAACAAGAAGATATTAAAAAAGTATATGTCTATTAGGTCGCTGGATAGATGAGTTTGAGGCCAGTGTGATGTCTTGCATCAAAGAACGAAAACGCACTTGTGATAACCCATAGTGCAGACATCACAATAGACATTTCATAAACACTGAAATCGAAAATATGGGAATGGAGAGATTGAAAAGGGCAAAAAAAAAAAAAAAAAAAAAAAAAGCCGTTTGTAAAACTTTATCGTACAAAGGCTTCAAGGCTTTTGTATACTACATTCTGAAAAAAACTTCAAAAAAATATTCGTCTACATTTACTGCTTTCTTTCCCTGTAAAAAATCACCACCTGAATTAGACTACTCATGACTCGAAGACACATTAGAATACAATTAGACAAATTTAGTACTTCTATAGTGGCACTACTACAAAAATACGCTACTTGCCTTAAGTGAATGTTGTGTAAAAGTCAAACTATTCTATATAACTTTTAACCCATTAGGGATGGGACTTTAAAACCGTATCTATCTGAAGAATAAAAGAAACTTATTTCAAAAAACAGTTTGAACCTTTGCAAAGGCCTATGGAAGAGGCATATTCTTAAGCAATATATTTTAAATTTAATTCACCAATTCCACTGTAAAAACAAACACACGCTTTAAAAACCCGCCACATCCTGTGTTTATCATTCCCTTTCTTTTTTAGAAAGACTGTAATGAGTGATGATGTACTCTCAAAGCGTTTGCCTTCAAATATAGGTTGGACTTACTAGTCTTTTTTTTTTTGCTCTTTTTCCTGACATGAAACACTAGGTACCAATGCCGATTCGGCAGAAGAAGTCTCCCAAAAATATGAGAAGATTTTTCAGCAATATTCTCGGTACTGCAATAAATAAAAAGATAATGCTCGATGTGAGAATCCCACTACTTATACTTTGGTTAGCCTGAAAGCACAACATGCAGTCTTAAAAAAAGCGATTATTAAGGTACCTCTATTGTTTTATACTTAACAAAGCAAGTCATTTTCTCTAATGCATAAAATTCTTTTGGATCAGGAACAAACCATCAGCGTATCATTACAAGGCACAGTTAAAGAAAAAGAAAAAGAGCTACGAAAGGTCAGGCAAAAAAAAAAGAAAGCTTTAGGCTATTGTTGTGAACATATACTTGTAGCTTCAAGAACAGCTAGATCTTTTGTCTTTTCTTAACGACAGACTAACCAAACGTATACAAGCTGTTAAGGAATTTAGTCAGGTAATGCTGAGAATATATATATATATGTATATATGATACATGCTAAAGAAAATACATCAAATAATTTGTACATAGAAAACAAGCCATTTTTCTTTATTAGGTGGATCAGCAAAAAAGGAACTAGAAAAAAGTACTCAAACTCTTGAAGAAGTCAATACTCGTTTAGGGAACACCATCTATCACAACGAAACACTTCATAAAGAGCTTGTTGAGAGAAAGGCTGAGTTTAGAGATAACATCAACGACTTGCTAAGTCAAATCGATACTTTGGAAGGCCAACTTCATAACATGGTATTCTACCAGCCTGAGGCTGTTTGTCAGGGAAACTACAGTATCGGTGCAAACTATGAGGCAGAAATTGAAATTTTGCGCGGTATCTTGTTTTTAGAATCTCACAATAATAAGGAAACTTCAGATTTTTCGAACAATATAGACCCCTCTTTTGGACGCTTAGAGAGTCAAGCAGAGACACTTTTACGATCAACTGAAGACCGCTCTGTTTTACCATCATCTGAGCTTGTCGAGAAGTCAAAGCTTTCTCATAAAACCTGGAGGGAGGAGCTTAAACGTGTACATATCGAACTAGAAGCAAAAAGTAAAGAGGTCAAGGAATTTTTAGATAAAAAAAACAAAGGAAATATAGACCTGTTCGAAATCCAAATGAAGCAACTACGTGACGACCACGAAGAGAAATTAAGACAGCTAAAAGATGAACATATTAAGAAAAATATGTATGCTACTTCAAACCACGAACATAAACTGAAAGAACAATTGCAACTCATGGAGAACAATACCAACAAAATACAGGAGCTTAAAAGCCTTAATGGACAACTTAGTGCAGAGAATACCCAGTTAAAGCAACACATTGAACAACTATCAACTAAGGTAGATCAGCAAACACAAACTACTATAATAATGGACGAGAAAAACGTACCATTAACTGAGAAGAGCATATACCCCGAAAAGGAATCTGTCTGCACTGGTGCGGATGTAGCCAAAGCTCTAACAGAAAGAGAGCACTTAAATGAAACACTAGAAGAATCTCAAAAAAAGCCTCCAGATGATATTGGGAAAGAAGAAATTGTGTCCATGATGAGAGTCTTTTACGATCAACAAATCAAAGACATGACTATAAAACTTGAAACTACTGGCAAAAGAACACTCAAGTATGCTGATATGTACAGAATTGTCAAGAAAAAACTGGAAAAAGAAGAAAAGAGTAAACACTCGAAACTAATTGAAATTGAAAGGCTAGCTAAAGAAGCAAATGCTATTCAAGACTTGCTTAGTGCCACTGAAACAAACCACCAAAAACAAATAGAAACAATGACTGAGTATATTGCGTCCATGCAAGAAAGCAACGAAAAGCTACAATAGATTGCTAGTATTTTTTTTTTTTTTTTGCTAAAATAATAAAGCAATTTACGAAAGCCAAAAGGATAAGAACAGCAATAGATTTTATAGCTATATGTTTCGCACGATTTTTTTCTTTTGACCAACAAGCGTAATGACCAACTATGTCTTCAAAATAAAATAAAAATAAAATAGGGGTAGTTGATGGTGTATGGAAAGAAAGTAACTGCCACATAGTGCAAAACAAGTGATGGCATCTCGAGTTTTTATCAGCTTTTGAACATTTTTCCAAAACTAGCTACTTAGAATTGCCTATGGACGTTTTTCACTATCAATTTTGACTTCAAAAGCTTACGTAAGCTACCAACTTAGCATTTCAAAAAATTAAAGCCAAAGAAAAAAACAAATTATATGAAGACTAGATACATATCTAAGTGATCTAAATTGATCAAGGGCCTACACCCCCTCTACATAAATCCAGACCAGTCTAGCCAACTAAATGTTAGGTTATGCATCCCTTCTTACCTTAAGTAGTCGCTATCACCTCGACAAAGTACTGGAATCTAATTAAATAGCTTTGAAAGTACACTAGTTTTTGATCAACAAAGTTACATATACCGATCAAAAACTTGAACACCTTCCAGTCAATTCTTACCGATCAAACAAATGCTTTTTCTTTACTAGATAAAGTTGTCCAAGTCTTTCTTTTGCAAGAAAGAAAAGTACGCTATACTCAGCTGTTAAACACAATACAAATCTGCATCACTCAGTTTTCCTCAACTGTTGCAATAATACAAACATGCATACATATACACTATTAAAATACAGTTTTAGTTTAAGACAAAAAAAAAAGACACACGGCCATAGGGGTAAATAGGTAAAATAGAAAGATTTAAGTAGATTTCAACAATTCCTACTTTGGAGTCTCGAATGTCTAAAAAATCATATAAGCTCAATTTTTTTTGCTTCTTATCCTTACTGTATAAATGCAATACCTTACCGAAAAAAAATACAGAGAAAAAGACAGCACGAAATGATTTGTTTATAGACAAACAAACAAATAAACAATACGCGCTAATAAAAGCGTGTTTTCTTGCTTTGTGCTCATTTAGCTTAAAACTATAGGCTTAAACAGAAGCCCTCATTGAACTACTACTTAAGTTTTCTTTTTCGGGTAGGCACAGAGCAGAATACGATTATATAGTATCGGTACTCGGAGCATAAAGCTAAGCTTTACGTTCTTGTACGTAGTAGGACAAAAAAAAAGGGGTCAAAAGTAGTACAGTGCATACTTGTAGTTGATATATTATAGCGAATACTTTTTTTTTTTGTATTTTGTTTTGGTTTTTGTTTTTTTGTTTTTTTGGCTTTAACCAACATCACGAAAAAGATTTAATTTGGGAGTTGCTGTCTTATGAGAACTATGCTGATACAAACAAAAGAAGGGGAGATGCAAATGAAAAGATGTGTATGTGAAAGAAGAGTTTATTTTTAACACAAATCTAGCTCCTTAATTGAAACAATTATTCATTATTTTGTAGCAGTAAGAATTTTTCTTTACTATCTACACTATACAAGCTCTACATCTTTCTATTTATTTTCTCCCTTTTTCATTATAGCCTTTATTCCTCTTTTCTTCTCTAAGCCTTATACACATACTCGCAGCCTTTTTGATATTTTTATACTGATCGTCAAAATTCTTTTTTCGAAAAGTCAAAAAACTGACGGCTTTTTACCTTCTCCCGTTTTTTTTTTTTTTTTTTGTTTAAAATAATTTGGTGTTTTTCTGTTTGTTTATTTACTGCATTAGGTGAAAATCACCTTTAAGATATGCGCTTGTATTTCTTTTTTTTTTAAGGGGAAGGGATAAGAGATTTATGAAAAATCAACACAGAAGGGGTATATAAACAAGAATAATAATAAAAAAAAAAAAGAAGAGGGGGAGAATATATAGCATTCTTTTTCTTTCTTTTAATCCTTTTCTTTTGTTTCTTTGTTGGGTGTAATCACAAAATGCAATCCAATGTATTCGATTTAGTACAGATATCTAAAGATCCAACACCAGAAGAAATCGTAGACATACTGCGTCAAAGATACTCAAATGATTTAATATATACTACCATTAGCCCTTCTATTTTAATTGCTCTACATCCTTATAAAAATTTTAACCTTGAAAGCTATAAATCAGACTATCTTTTGGAATACAAAGATACGCATAGTGCAAAAGCTAACAAATGGAGAGAACCGCATTTATATCAGCTTGTAAACCATGCATATTTGCACATGAGAAGAACCCGAATAAGCCAGTCAATCACTTTTAGGTAGATATCTATAATTAGTTTTTTTTTTTTTTTTTTTTTACAAGAAAGCTTGTTGCGCGTCTCCCCTTGATCTCTAACTACTCCCCTTTTTACTATCACTTTTTAGTGGCGAAAGTGGAAGTGGAAAGACGTCTCAATTTCAATACTCTATAGAACATTTGATTGCTTTAAGCAGCCATCGCAAAACAAGCAAATTACAAACAGGCCTTATCCATGGACAAACAATTATAAAAGCTTTTACTAATGCTAAGACTGTGGTTCACGATAATTCTTCAAGAGCAGGGATGTATCTTGAGATGCATTTTACTGAGCGAGGTCGGTTGGCTGGTGCTACTTTTTTTCCCTACGCCCTGGAAAAAATTCGTGTAACTCGCGCTGATCCAGAAGAACGCAATTTTCACGTTTTTTATTATTTGTTGTCAGGCGCTCCACAAGAGGAAAGGTCCCGGCTTGAGCTGTCTGACTGGTCCAGTTTTCAATACTTATCGAGAACAATGACAAGTAGATCTTCCATTGACGATGCACATGGTGAAAACGATCTTAGGACGGCGCTCAAAGCTATCATACCACAAAAGCAGAGAATTGGACAAATCTACCAAATTTTAGCAGCTATTTTACACCTTGGTAACATTCAATTTACTGAGGATCCTAGCAATGCACAGGATGCAGCCATAATTCGAAACACAGACACACTGCATACTGCTGCTGATTTGTTGGGTGTCGATCCAAATTCTCTTGTAAATACGCTGACTTACAAGAGCAAACTGATCAAGCGTGATATCACTACTTTGTTTTTGGACCCTGAGCAGGCTGCACATCAAAGAGATACATTGGCACAGTCTCTGTATTGTCTATTGTTTACATGGATTTTGGAGCAGTTAAACAAAAAGATGCTTCCTAAAAACTCACACTGTCTTGTCTCGTTACTAGACGCCCCTGGATGGGTAACTAGACCAAATAATAATGGCTTCGATCAGTTTGCGTTTCATTACATTCAAGAAACAATACACAGCTATACTTTTGCAAGAATATACGATCGACAAGACTTTGAAGAGCAAGGAATTCAAATCTCATCTGACAAAATCCCTTCTGGTATTAACCTTGACATATATACACATCAGTCAAAAGGTCTATGGTCTATTATGAATTCGCACGCTTCTAGACAACAGCAAAGATATGACGACGATCAGCAGCTTATACAAAACTTCTCTTCCGTCAACAAGAGCGCAATCAACGAACAGTTGTTAGCATTCAAAAAAAGCGAGACTGGGTCCCAATTGTTTACTATTCAACACTTTTGGGGTTCGACGACTTACGATCCCCATGGCTTCACGGAAAGAAACCAGGACTATCTCTCAAACGACTTCATTGCTCTTTTTAAGGGCAATGCTTACAGTTCTCCTTCTACTAATGGTCTAGTAGCTAGCCTGTTTGACGAATCTATTATTGGGCAAGATAATGGTACAAGAAATCGGGTTCATTCACCTCATCAGGCCATTCGGCCTTTGCGCCCTCTTACAAATACTCAACAAGAGCCAAGAGCAGCTGATGCAAAGTCTATTCAATCTGTTTCCGTCCAGTCAGATGTGTCTACAATAGGGCATATGCTAACTTCTGGTATTACAGATTTAGTCAATGTGTTAAATCAGACCTTGCCGTGGTTTGTTCTCTGTATGCGGCCAAATGAGTTCAATCTTCCAAATTCGTTCGATGTCAAAAAAGTAGCAGTACAAGCCAGGCTTTTCAAACTAGCTGCGCTTTCAAAACGTGTCAAAGCTGGTTATTATACTGTTTCTTTTAGCTTGGATGAGTTTTGGGAGCGTTATCATATTTCGCTGCCTATTACAACAAACTCTATGATAGACCCAAGTTTTACTATCAAAGAAAAATGTAAATTCGTAATTCAAAAACTAAATTGGAACCAAAATACCATTGCTCTGGGTCAAGATAGAGTAAGACCATATTTGTCTATGTTCTGTACACTTGTTCTTGTATTTATCCTAGCGCCCCTCTTTTTCTTCTTTTTCTTTTTTTAGATCTATCTCAGCAGTAACGCTTTTAGAGTGCTAGAAGATGACTTGAAGAGCCTAGAAAAAGCCGAATCTAAAAAGTCAAGACTTTCTAAAGGTTTGCATATGCATAGATGGAAGGTTAATACTTATTATGTTTTTTTTTTTATATAGGAGTTGGGTCAGGCCAGAAGTCTTTTGATATGTATTCTTTTAATGATGATCTTGCCTCGACTGCTATGTCTGAAGACGACTATATGGATGAGAGTGGATTGCAAGACTATCATGGATCAGACATGATGTCGCAAGTTACTCTCGAAAACAAAAACAACCAATTCATGATCAATGGTACCCACAGCCATCTGTTGGATTCTGGACTAGAAAAAAAAGGTATGACAGATGGAGCTAAAAGCATTGAAGAAGAGCCCCTTTCAAGCATACGAAAACGATGGTTAGCTTTTGTTTGGTTTCTAACTTGGTGGGCTCCTTCCCCTTTATTAAACCACTGTGGTGGGATGAGTCGCAAAGACATACGATTGGCTTGGAGAGAAAAAGTAGCACTATGTATCTTGATTTTCCTATTATCGGCAGCAATGGTAGTGTTCATTGTCTTTTTTGGTCCGTTGATTTGCCCTCATCAAGACGTTTACTCTGTGTCAGAGATACAGTCAAAATCAGATAAGAAGAGTGCTTTCGTGGCTATTCGAGGTGAAGTCTTTGACTTGACTAAATTTGCTCCTCATCATTGGGCTTCAGAAGTCATACCAGACGAAGTAATTTTTGAATATGCTGGTAAAGATGCAACCAACCTTTTCCCTGTTCAAGTATCAGCCCTATGCGATGGTATCACGGGCAGAATACCAGAAGAGCTTGTTTTAGATTTTCAAGTCAATCTCACTGACAAAAATGCTGTATATCACGATTTTCGGTTTTTCACTAACGACTATCGTCCAGATTGGTACTTTGAACAGATGGTTTATATGAGAAAAAACTATCGCTTGGGATTCATGGGCTACGAGCCAAGTGACATCCTTCGTCAAGCTACTAACGTTGTAAACGTGGGCGACATAAATACACACCGCAGCTGGGCTATTCTTCATGGTGACGTTTACGACTTAACATATTATCTGATGGGTGGCCGAGCTCCTCGAGCTCCCGAAGGATCTGTGCCTCCCTCTAATCTTGATATCAACTTTATGGACAATAGTATTGTAGAGCTGTTTCGTCAACTAGCAGGAACAGATATATCAAAGCACTTTGATGCCTTACCTATTACTAACGATTTAAGGTCTCGCCAGCTTGTTTGCCTTCGAAATCTGTTTTTTGTAGGGAAACTTGACACAAGAAGATCTTTACAATGTTTATTCTCTGAGTACTTTTTATTAATTGTTACAGGTGAACTACAAACATATACAAAAAAAAAAGCTTTATCTAACCTTAAAAAAAAGGCTTCCTTTGCGCGGTTATTTTGTTTAAATTTTTAGCTGCCTTGCAACTTAGTGCTTTTAGAGAGCCAGAAGACTATGACAAGTTTATTATATGTCAAGTACCTTGCTATACAGAGAGTGAAGAATCTTTGAGAAAAACTATCGACTCAATTGCTGTTCTAAAGTACGATGACAAACGTAAACTGCTCTTTCTCGTGTGCGATGGTATGATTATTGGTAGTGGAAACGACCGTCCTACTCCTCGTATTGTCCTTGATATTCTTGGCGTAGATGCTAATGTAGACCCTGAGCCTCTTTCTTTCCTTTCTTTGGGTGAAGGAATCAAGCAACATAACACCGCCAAGATATATTCTGGGCTTTATGAATGCTCTGGACATGTAGTCCCTTACGTCGTAGTGGTTAAAGTAGGTGCTCCTAATGAGCGCCAAAAACCGGGCAATCGAGGAAAACGTGATTCTCAAATGGTTCTTATGAGGTTTTTGAATAAGGTTCACTTTGAGTCACCTATGACACCAATGGAATTAGAAATTTTTCACCAAATCAAAAATGTAATCGGTGTCAATCCAACATTTTACGAATTTGTTTTGATGGTGGATGCTGATACAGAAGTATTGCCAGACTCCCTTAATCGTATGGTCTCATGCTTTGTTCACGACGCAAAGGTAATTGGACTGTGCGGAGAAACAAAGCTCGCCAACGAAAAAGACAGCTGGGTGACCATGATTCAAGTGTACGAATATTATATCTCTCACTTCCTTGCCAAAGCTTTTGAATCGCTCTTTGGATCAGTCACTTGTTTGCCTGGCTGCTTCTGTATGTACCGAGTACGCTCTCCTGGAAAAAATCAACCATTGTTGGTCAGTAACCAAGTGATAGATGACTATGCCGAAAACAGAGTGAGCACTCTGCATCAAAAAAACTTGTTGCATTTGGGTGAAGATCGCTATTTAACAACGCTCATTCTAAAGCACTTTCCTACCCATAAAACCAAGTTCACTGCCGATGCAGGGTGCTTGACAAATGCTCCAGATAGATGGAGTGTGCTTTTGTCCCAACGTCGTCGCTGGATTAACTCAACAATTCATAATCTCGGAGAACTTGTATTCTTGCCTCAGCTTTGTGGTTTTTGTTGTTTCTCAATGCGTTTTGTCGTTATTTTAGATTTGTTGAGTACATTGGTAATGCCGGCCGTAGTATGTTATTTAGGGTACCTGATATACCAATTAGCAACAAATGCTGATCAGGTACCTCTTATTTCGCTAATTACACTGTGTGGTGTCTATGGTTTACAAGCAATTATTTTCTTTGCTCGTAGAAAGGTAGGCTTAGATAGATTTAAATGAGTTAATACATAAGCTAACAGCCACCCTAGTGGGAGCATATTGGATGGATGATTGTTTATATTTTGGCTATCCCTATATTCTCCTTCTTTATTCCAGTATACTCTTTTTGGCACTTTGACGATTTCTCTTGGGGAAACACACGCTTAGTACTTGGCGAAGATGGAACCAAAACTGCAGTGGCTGCTGATGAAGGCAAGTTTGACCCCAAGTGTATACCTTTGAAAAAGTGGAGCGATCATGAAAATGAGTTATGGGAAAGTAATTCTGTGGAAACAAAAACGACTGCAGTGACTTCCGCTTCTAGAAGAACCACAAATAACCCTTACTCGCCTCAAACACCTGCTATGGGATACTCTAACACGGGATACATGACTCCTAACCCAAACTACGCACCTAGTATGAACCAAATGAACGGCGCTAACAGTATAATTGGTGGCGCTTTTTACAATAACGATAGTGCTAGTTTTAGATACTCTCAACAAAACCTAACGTCCGCAAGAGCTCCCTCAGTTGGTATGGATAACTCCCTGTTTAATCCTCCTGCATCTTCTGTTTATAGTTTTGAAGGAAGTCATCATGGTGGTTACCCAGGGATGATGAACATGCCTATAATAGAAGGGGATAGCTATCCGTTGGATGAAGACATCAGGAGGGAAGTACAGCGAATCACAGCTACTTCCAACCTAATGACAATCACCAAAAAACAAGTCAGAGAACAATTAAGTAGGCATTTTGGGGTAAATATGGCCCATAGAAAAGATTTCATAAACTATTGCATCGAAGAATCGTTGAACCACTAATTACTGCTGCATTGTATCAACTAAAAATAAATACGCGTTACTTAATATGAAGACTATAGATATCTTAGAATATGTGTGTATATGACACAGGTCAATGTAGAAGATGCTTTATTAAATAAACGGGTTGGAAAGAGGGTCGATGACTTTGCCGAGTTTAGTAAGAACTCTTGGCTTAGTATTCTTAGAGAGCGTTTGGCTAGTATTCCATTCACTTCCCACAGGTGTATTAAGAGATCTTTCATACTGCTCCTTAGTTTTGAAGGGAAACGGCACACCAGTAGCTTGGTATTTATCAGCCTGAATAGTGAAAGTTGAAAGCTAAATAATAGTATTGCTATAGTATTAACTTACCTTAGGGTTGGCCTTCTCATTAATAATAACGTTGGCCAATTTGGCGTCTCTTCTCTTATTAGCTGCAATTCCTTTGGTGACCTTTATAACCTTTTTCTTGTTTTTTTTGGGTTTGGTGCCTGATCCGCCCCACGAACCCCAACCAGGAAGCGTAAGATCTTCAACCTTGTCCCCATCTTCAGCAATCTGAGCTGATTTTTCCTCTTCAAACTCCGCTACAACATCATCGTTGGCAAAAGCTCTTGCAACAAGCTCGCGTTGACTAAATGTAATATTGCTTTTATGAACCATCAGGTCTAAGGTGTTGTTTTGTTCTTTGTCTTGAGAGTTCTCATCATCGAATTTTTTGTTTTCAGACTTTTGATTTTTAGCTTTTTTGCTTTCAGCCTTTTTGTTTTCAGCTTTTTTGTTGGGCTTCGACTTAACTACTTTCACTTCTGCAACTTCTTTTTCTATGGAATTTTCAATGTCTTTTTCATCCAAGTCGGAGTTTGTACGGCTGTCTTCGTTTTTGTCAGTTTCTAAAGTTACTTTCTTAGCCTTAGCGCCAAATGCCATACGACCAGGATTATTTGAGATCACTGTAAATTCTTCACTGTTTTTTTTTTCTTTATCATTATCGCTATCGGGATCAAGCCACTCCTTTTCGAAAGCTTCAAGATCATTCAGTGTGGCGTTATCCTGACGCTTAGCAGCTTCTTGCATGAATTTCATAGATAATAAACCTTTTTTTGGTTGGGTATCGTGTTCAATATCTTTTTTCAAATTGCTAATCTGTTGGGACAATTCTAGGTCATCTTCGTGATCACCTTCAGAATCGGAGCCATCGATTTTTTTGCGAAGTTCTTCACCACGACGCAGTTGCTCCATAATTGCTTCACGAGTGCCTTCATCCTGAGTACCACGAGCCAAAGCACGCTTAGCCCACTGACTTGTATTTTTATGTTTAAGTGTCATACGCTCCTCAGCTCTGTCCATAGCTGATTTTATTTTATCGTCGTCCTCCATATCGTGCTCCAAGTCCTCCTCCATTTGAGAGTCTACTCTTTCTTTATCTTTGCGCTTTAACTTTCTATAACTTTTGCTCTTAATCTTCTTCAAACGCTTGTTTCTCATTTCATGACGGAACATCAGCTCACGCATCATACGAAGTTCTTTACGTCTTTCAGCCACTTCTTCTACTGACAGTTTATTAAGCTTTAAAGCTTCAAAAGCCTCCAATTCTTCGTCTTTCATTCCTGATTCTGCAAGGGCATCTGCAATTTGCTTCTCTAAAGTCGTTTCAGCTTTAAATTTGCTAGCCATAGAAGCACTGGTTCGGCCGTCTCCTGCATATGGTGATGATTCTTGTAACGGGAAAGAAAGGTGCTCGGCAGTTCGATTCATTTGAACTGTAGGCTGCCATTTGGAGACCTCCTCATTAGCATTTGCAGAAGCCACCTGTCGTTCCATACGATCTTGAATACGTTTTGCTAGGGGTGCATCTAACGCTTTGCGAGTTACGTGTTTTCCTTTTCCAGCTAATGTTTCAATTCCTTGTTTCATTGATCCAAGTGCAGTTTCATGGTTCACTGTACTCATCAGATCGTCTAAGCTAATTTTTTTGTCAGCACTGTCTGTTTCACGTGTTGTCAAGTTGAATTCGTTTTCTTTATATGCCTCGCTCCTTTCTTTTAACTGACGTCTTTTCTTAGAGTCTACAGCACTAGCTTCATTGCGTCTACGCTTTTTAGTTTCAAGACCTTCCACAAAGTTGGCAATAAAATTGTCATCCGACTCACTATCGTCTCCTTCATCTTCAACTATATTATCAAAGCCTTTGAACTCTTCATCACTATAATCTGCATCTTCCACATCGTCATTACTTTCACCAGCGTTGTTCCCCTCAAGCATTTGTGAAAGATCTATAAAGTCTTCTCCATCCTCAGGTTCTGACTCTGAATTTTGTGATTCTTCAGAATTCTCGCTTAAATCGATCTCGCCCTCTGCTACTTTTTTAGACTTTTTCAGTGCCTTTTTCTCGGAGGTCTATAAAAAATACATGGATCGTAAGAAAGCTTTTTTTTTCTGTTGCGAATAAAAAGACAATAAATTTCAGTATCAAGTGTGTACCTTAGTCGATCCCATGAACTTGAAATTCTCAAATCGTTCCTCATCGGATTCGTCGAAAGCTTCATCTGAATCAATTTCTTCATCATCTTCTTCCTCAATCTCACCAGCATCGTATTCTAGATTGTCGACTTCGTCTAGATCGTGCCCTTTACGGCGGTCATTTAACTCTTCTGCCTCAAAAACATCTTTAGAAGTAAGCTTATCTTCTCTTTGCTTTTTTTGGGCTTTTTTTCCTTTTGTATTGCTACTGAGTGGTTTTTTGTTTGGCTTAACAAATGCCTTATTTTTTTGTTGACGGGCCATGAGATATCAATACAAAAGAAACGGTTAAAATTGTCAAAAAAAAGTGGCTCCGATTTTGCCACGAACGAAAAGCAGTCACTGAGGCAATCAGTCTGAAGAAATGCCCTACTCGGAAAAAACCACCATGGGTCTATCAGCTACAGAAACTGAATTGAAAAAAGCAGGACTTGAAAAGACTTCTATAATTATTATTACTGAGGACTTTCGATAGACTTTGGAAGTAAATTTACGGATATGTCAGTAACATAGTTGTTTTTTTACATACCGTTTCTATTATATTTATTATATTTTTGCTAAAAGCTCCGGATTCATTTTGTATTTCAAAAAAAAAGTAGTAGCTGCAGAGAGGACAAATGACACACCTGTAAATATTTGTTGGGGGAAATAGGAGTCTTTATCGGTTGCATTTTGTATAGCGCCTGCTAAAGAAGGGCCAAATCGAGAGGCCGTCATAAAAAATAAGTAGAGGCATACACCTGAGGGATATTTCTCCATGCCAGTGATAGTTGCAGTAATAGAGGCCACTAAACAAAGTGAGTTCATAAGCATGTATCTATCGGAAACCTACATAATGAAAAAACAGAGCCGCTCATGAATCCGTATATCGTTATAAATATTAGTAGTGTAAAGAAAGAGTCAGCAATTGTCCAGATCAATAAAGAGCTCAGACCGCATACAAGCAAGAACATAGTATTGACATTCAAAACGCCAACGTGGTCCCCAAGATAACTGATCAAAACGTTTTTTTTTTTTTTTTTTGTAAATTAGGTAAGCGCTCTTATCTATTAACATTATCATTATTACCCAGATATAATTCTACCAAGAACATTAACTGCTGAAAAAGATGCCACCAAGACGGATCCCTGAGATGGAGAAAGTCCTAGTTTGGTCGCATGAGAAGGAAGGTAAAATGCTGGAATAAAATATCCCATCATGCTAAGGTTGCCTGAAACGCACCATATAATAAAGAGTATATCCCTACAAATACTAGTATCAATTACACTACATATTTTCTTCTTCTCTTTGTTTGGGTTGCTGTTTGGGTTTTCTTTTAGTAAAATAGCCGATATTGAGCTGATAATAAAACTGACGACACCTAGCACACGATAACACCTAAATGGGTAAGTAGTTGCTTATTTGTACATTATTCTACCATGCACCGCCCAAAGTCTCATTTAAATGTGTCATTACAAAAGGCATTATTAAACCACCTAAGCCAGACCCGCTAACCATGACACCCATTGCAAAAGCTCTTTTTTTGATAAACCACTGAGGCGAGATAGACATAGATACCTGTTTTACATAAGTTCAAAAATTTGACTGCTTTCATAAAAATCTTTACAATATACAAAAGAGCAGCACCTGTGCCGTGCATAATACTTTGTGTCAAATAAAGTTGCCATATCTATTTTTCAAGTTCAATATGTTGTAGATTAGTTTCACTCTTACTTTATCTGCAAAGCTAGCTAAAACAAGCCCAGATGCCAACAAGGCAGTAGACAAAAACAAAAGCCATCGGCTACCAATCAGCGACATCAGTATAGGGGTAACTGGGCCCATCAAACCACAAAAAGACATGCCTAACGTACCCACAAAACTTAAAGAGGTTGAGTCCACAGATCCTTTGAAGACTTCTCTGTTGTAATAATCTTGCATTATACCTAGTAATACATATGGATAAAAAAAATTAACGTAAGAAGTTTGTTGTGAATATCCCAACCGTTATTTACCCCTATATCAAGGCTTTAATGTTTTTATAGTCTGTGCGTTTACATGTTGTACTACTTACCAACTAGATAAAGTACACATACTAATTGCTTGGGCCAAAAAACCGCCAACAAGTATGGCCCATTGGTAGCAGTCTTCATTGTCCTCTTCCAATAGCCCTTTCTCTTTTACTAGGAAATCTGAGCTCTTGAAAGCGTCGAATAGTTCATCCGCTATGAATTGTGAGTATGTATGAGTCTGCAGTAGATGTGTAATTTACATAGCGGTTTCTGAAAATCAACAGTGCTTGAGCTTGTGGAAAGTGAAGAAACAACAGTACTAACATCGTCTGTAGATCCAAAGTATCTATTACGGTTTTCTGATGATTTCATAGTACGCGCCAATTTGGTACACACTATAGGAAAAAAAGTAGAACAAAATAAAACAAGGAGAACAAAGACAAAAGTATATAAAAAATATATAAATATATAAAAAAGAAAAAAAAAACAGTGGAGGTTATTTAAATAAAAACAGACCAAAAGTATTTGGTTTACATAAAAGTCGAAGAAAAAAAAAGGTATAGTGCATTGATGGCGAAACTATTTCATTTTAGTTGACTCTTTTTTCCTTTCTTTTTTTTTCCCCTTAAGAGAAATCCGCTCTGCTCTTGCTTTTTGACAGGTACTCAAAAGACGAGGGTAATGCGGAAAAAATCAGAAAAAGGAGCAATAAAAGTAGAAAAAAGCTTATTCTATAACTATGTCTACTTCTTTAGGCGGAAATTTTCTTCACCTGAAGGGAAATTTTGCTTTATCCATGTTTTGATAGAAAAAAGACCGGTTGTGTCTTTCTTTGCAGTTCTTTTATAAATACCGATTGCTTCACAATAGGCCTTTTAAAATGGCTTTAGGGGTAATTGCTACAATATATATATATATATAACGACATATACAAGACTACATCCAAATGAAATTTTAGTGATGGTTTCTGATCTAGCCAATACATAGTACATTCCGCAAAGATAGCTATTGATAAACAACGAAAAACTATCTTTATACTCATTACGAGCAATCAATAAACAGTGGTTTTTATTTTATAAACTGTCTATAAAGTAAGAAGTAGGCGCAACTGTGTTATAACGATTTATCCATAAAGGGCTTGTGCTGATGCCTTGACATTGACGCTTTTCCTGAGCAAAATTGATAGTAAGCAATTTGTTTCTGTTGTACTACTAATTTTTTTTTTTTTTTTTTTTTTTTTACCAAAATTACTATCCACAGACCAAACTTTAACGCGAGATTTTCTTGTGCATTTAGATAATCTGTGTTCAATGCTTGTTCTTTATGTCTGCCACAAATTATATCTTGTATAAACTGGTGTTCAGAAGAAAATAAAGTGTTGGTAAAAAAACTTGTACAAAACCGTTTATGACACCAGAGAGACTCGTATCCTGGGAATTTAACGATTAAATCATTCAACCAACCCGAGTGTCTATCTTTGATATTCTCTTTGTATTCTTTTAATACGGATTCAAGATAATGTAACCCGGACGAGTCACTAATGTTGAGCTCAATCCATTTTGTTACACGATTATATTCGTCTTCTCTCAGCTCCAAGTGACGAGAAAATATCCAGGATCGATATGACCAAGCGTAGTAGTTACGCGGATACAAAACACAAGCTTTCTCACTGGCATCAATCTCGGCTTGAGCGTCTATGGAATTCCATTGGCTCACTATCCACTGACGATGATACCAAGCTACAGAGCTCTTGGAATGCTTAGGTATGGTGAATATCAGATCCAAAAGCTTTAACTCGTCTGTTAGTTGTATGTATCCAGATAATACAAGTTCTTTCCTACCAATACCAAAGTGGTTTTTTTTTAAAGAATGAAACAAAAACAAAAATAAAAGTATGCGCACCTTTTATTCATAGCCGTATAGTTGTCTGGTTTTAAAGTGATCATTATACGTGTTACCTGCTCTATGCCTTTATAGTCATCTTTGGAAAGGGTGGTGTAAATCTCAAATGCCTCTTTTAGTGTAGTTGCTAGAGTAGATTTGGGTATTCCGAGTTTGGTGTCTATGACCGCAAATGGGTAGTATACTTCGTTTTTTTTGGGCAGATCCTTCAGATCTATCGTGAAGGGAAGTAGACCTAGTTCATTTCTACATAATCTTAAGACTTCTCATTCAAGCGAAAACAAAAATTTATAAAAAAAAAAAAAAAGAGAGCAAAGATAATGAAAAGGACTACATGTTCTCTTTAAGTTACATTTGGTTTTCTTGAAATGCTTTGCTCAGAGCTAAGTAGTATTGCATTTAGATAAAAAAGGAAAAAAATCAACTCCGGCTCATTTTCAAGTTTTATATTGGAGATTGCAAAGAAATATTGTTGAAGAAAAAGAAAAAGGAAAGTGTGTATTAGTTTATAGAATAACGGAAAAAAAGCAAACATTCCCACTAGGTAAGTGACGTTATACTGTAAGCCCTATGGAGATATCAACTGAATCTGCTAACAAGAGTATGATTTCATTTGACACAGGTTAAATTGAATGACCGAATCTTGAAATCAGTTTAGATATACATAATGGGACCCTTGACTAATATATAACATGGATTTTAATATTCGACCAGGCATAGTCGAGAGGAGACAGTCAGTTGAACAAGTTAAAATCTTCCTAAAAATAATAGAGGGTGGTTTTTTGTTTTATATTTATATTTTCGAAAATTAATTATTCTTTTTTTTCCTTTCTTACTTTTTAATTTCCTTTTTTTCTCTCCTCATTATTTTTTTCCATTATTAAAAGTTTTTGAAATATAAATCATGCGCGAGCCCAACTTCAGCTCCATTGGACAGAACAGAGCAGCTGTTGTTATTTCATCTACACTGTACGATAGAAGAGCTTTGGATTGCACAGCCACACTACCACTTGTCAATTCATTAACTCATCTCGCCTATATGACTTCTACATCACCTCGCATTCGTGAGATTCTAGCAACTGATGGGGGATTAGAAAGATTAGTGAAAATACTTGCTACCTGTCAGTATACAGATAAGCACTCTCTGTGGAAATGGTCTTTAGCTTTTCAGTGCGTTGTAAATGTTGGCGTGCGTGGGACAGAGACCATTAGAACCCGTGTAGTTGAAGCTGGTGCAGTTCACATTGTACTTGCCATTCTAGAAAATTTTATTCAAGCACTCGACCAATCTAAGCTAGACAAAGAAAAAAACACAAGCCGACTTATCTTGTCAGGAGCCCCTTTGGAGCCACTCTCATTATCGCCACCACAGCCGTTATCAGTAGAGGTCGAAGAAAAAGAAACAGATATGTTGTATGTTATTCCAAAAAGACACACCTTTCTCAGAAAAACCACAAAACCAAAGCCCAAACCCTATACCGCATCCTTATCAAGTATTCCTCTTTTAAATAATTTATCAACAGATGCTATCCTTCACAGAGAAGAAGACATTTTGTTATCTTTACAGCTTTTGGCTTACCTGTCTAAGTATTCTCAAATTCGTCAAGCGTTTCATAGTCACCATAGACACAATGTTTTCTCAGTTGTTGAAAAGTTTACACATCGTATTCACCCTGCTGCTATTATCTATTGGTCTGGTGTGATAATGAGAAATGCTTGTAGAAAAGACGAAGGACGAGGGGGCGTTAGACAGTGTGCTAATATGCATTGTGGAAAATGGGAGCGTCTTCCCCGTGAGTTTGCAAAGTGTCGTCGATGGTACATATATATTATAATGAAACTGTTCTCTTTTTGGGACAGAAAAAAAAAAACAGAAAAAACTAAGTCGTTCTTTTAATTAGCCGAAAAGCAAAGTATTGTTCTAAAACCTGTCAATCAAAAGCATGGGCTGACGGACATCGATGGTGGTGCGTGGAAAGATTGCATAGTGCCCTTCCTAATCCCGCTGCCACTTCATCTACTGCTGCTGCTGTTGCTGCTGTTGTAGCTGCAGCTCAACCTCCACCTCCGCCAACAGAGCAAGTGGTTCATTTAGAGGATACTACTGCATCTGACGTTATGGCTATTCCTATTGAACCTAACCCCGCTGAAGAAGGTGGCAATACTGTAGAAAACAGAAGATCTAACGAAAATAACACAAATACCCTCCGTCCACCTCAAGATATGTTATTTTACCGTCATCAAAGAAGAAACCCTCGCCCTGCCCGTAGCCTAGCCTCTGGTTCCTCTACAGAAGTGGAAGGAGATAATGAAACTTCACATCGAGAGTCTATGGACGTTGATTAAAAATATCCCAAATAAGAAAAGCTGAAAAAGAGAAAAGACAAAACCTTTTTTATTATTATAATTGTAATTCCCTTTCAACGTATACATATATATATATATACTTTTGTTCCAAACACATACATACACATCAAAATTAAACCCCAAAGTTGCGCTTTGTAAAGTATTCAGGACGAATTTGGGCAGTTGTGATCTGGGGGTAATAATCTATCTTTTCGCATTCTTTTTTAACGCACTTGACTACATGTCCAGCAGTTTCAATGCCCGAAAACCAAGCGCCTTGTAAAAATCCATAGTATCTACTTGAGAGTGCTTCACCAGCAAAGAATAGACGGTTCAATAAAGGAGCCTTTATATTTTGGTGATGTTGATAAAGTTCTCCAATTGGCCAGTTTGAATAACTTCCTCTGAAAAGAGGGTTAGAGTGCCAGCGAGGGAACATGAAATCAGTGGGCTCAGGGATGTCATCACCATACATCTTTCGAAGGGCATCCATCCCTATTTTCTTTACTTCTTCATCTGTCATTCTCTCGATTTCTTTAGACATGTCTTGGGTAACAGTAGCAAAGATGATGTTGGTCGATGTATTTTTTGGCAAAAAGCCTTTAGCAGTCAAGCTTTGCCAAACAGAAAAGTAACCTCTGCGGATAGGATTTGAGTAAAGGATAAACTGCTCATCATCCCAAAACTGTTTAGGAAAGTTAAAAAAGATCTTGGTGTATGTAGCCATATCAAACGCGTAAATTCCCTCCTTCTTCCATTTAGGCAACACAGGGCTCCATTCAATATCTTTGTGTTGCATAACACCTATTCTGTACAATGATGAGGTTAAACGAAATTGCGTTGTTTTGTCATGTTTCCGGATTTTCTTACGAAAAAGTACTGATGGCGTATTCTGCATAAATTGTATCACCTTTGTCGGTGTGGACGACAACGCCATCTGTATTATACTCAATCTTGCGAATGGTGGAGTTTAACATTACGCGGGACTTTTTATGTTTAAATGCCTGTTTAGACTCCTCAATGAATGCGTACTTGAAGCCACTATAATAAAAAAAAAGGAAAGATGAACGGTTAGATACGTTGGAGAAATTAAACTAGAACAAGAGTGCTTACCGTTTGTCAATTACTAAATTATCTGCACCAGAGTTGGGACCAAAGCCTGTATAAGTCCAATTTTTATTTCGAGAAGAGTATATGGAAGACGATATCGCAGGATCCTCTCCCATTTCCCAATCCCACACGTAATACTCAATGTTATCGTCTAAGGCATCTTTGGCCTCCCAGCCTACAAGAGATAAAGCAGCTCTAGCACTCAAATCTGCTTGGTTTGTTCTAATTCTTTCAACTAGTAATAATTTTTTAAAGGAGGCCCATCTTTGTTTTGAACTTACAGGCTTCGAGCGAAACTTTGTCAACGGCCTTTTGGAACTTGACGTAGGCTTCCATACCGTCAATTTTTCCTTTGTCATCGTAAAATACTACGCTATCGCCCAATGTTTCTGCAGTATGAAGTTTGTATTTTTTGGCCAACTTGTTGATTGGATTTGTCCCTAGGCCTTGAACCCAGTTGCAACCTAATTCAACACGGGTATTACCGAAGTCCTTGTTTTGAGCTCTGCCTATCGTTGCTACTGTTAGCCAAATGTATAATATATACATATATATTATATACCACCAAGCTCTTCTCTTGCCTCTACCATTGTAAAGTCATGTATGCCTTGTTTTGTCAACTCTAATGCAGCACTAATACCACTTACACCACCTCCCAAAATTGCTACCTTTGTTTTGTAAGTTTTTGCTTGAGTCAAGCCAGTAAAAGCTAGAAAAACGGCAGCAGCTAAATTAGCAGATAGACAGATCTTCATTGCTTTGGGGATAAAGGAAAGCAAGAAAGTAATGTAAGAAAACGGATCTCCCCTAAACTTTTTATAGAGATTTGTAACTTTCTCAACTCCTTTTTAGGATAGTCTCAGGGATCCTGTATTGTGACCACTGAGAATTAAAGATAGTGTGCAAACTTGCTCATACGGAATTCTGTACAATTCATTACAAACCTAATATACCAAAAAAGGTTGATCTCCATTTATGCCTATTGGTTATGGTAGAGTTTATGTAAATAAACTGTTATGTATACAGCTGTCATGCACGTCAAACTTTTAATTAAAATAACCGCTCTTCATTACTACTGTATTGTAAAGTCGCTATAAGATAGGCGGTAAGATAGGCGGTATTTTCTTTTCTACAAAAATGCCTATTAAAAAGTTTAAGTTTAAGAGCTTTGTAGAAGTTATGGAACGTGAATTTATAGTGCTCTAAGTGCTTAGAGTTATACCTACAATAGCTGCAAAAATATGGGACAACGTGATGTTGCCTGTTGTCAACAAAAAAAACTACGTATATATACAAATTTAAAAGTAAGGGATCAAGTTGCTCTGCTTCCTTTTCTATTTTTCGGCTATTTTGAACAATTTTATTTTCTTTTGGTAAAACAAAAGTTGTATCAATAAGAGCGTACTTATTTAAGATACTCTATACGGCTGTCAAAAATGATCTAAGCTTTTTTTAAGAACAACACCCTCAAGCCAAGAATCGATTTGTACACAAAGCGTATGTCTCTTTTGTTATTTTTGCTTAGGCAAAACTGTAGTAAGTATAACTCTTAAGAAAAACTTAATTCTACTAAATCATCGTTTGATACATGTTTTTGTAGCGCATATTCTGATGTATAGATATTTAAACTTTAGGCTGTTTGGAGTCTCTAATTGTGTTTTATGATAGACTCGCTATATTACTCCTCCATTCCTTTTGGCATCGTCTTTGTCAAACAACTTGTAGAAATTCGTATTCAAATCAATACTTAGGTTATATTTTGTATAACCTAGTTAGGTCTGTTGTTTATTGGAGTTACCAACAAGTTTGACCTTAGGCAACGGTTCACAAAATAGGAAAAAGATACGACAGGGATGCTTTGCAGCTGTATACTTTTGTGATAGATCAAAAGATAGAGCATTTCTCTTTCTTCATGCATAAAAGAGAAATATTAAAGCAAACTGACTATTTTCTGCTAGTGATTAGTCATAATGTGGGTACTTGATATAGTGGGAATTTCTTGCACGAATCTAATCCAGGATAATTTCATTTTCCGAAAGGGGTTCAATATGTGTTACTCGAAATTGCCAAATTAAAAAAGAAAAAAGCAGCGTATTACAGCGTTTGCGGCTTAAAAAAGTCAAACGGTATTGCATAAAACTCCGAGTATTTCTCTAGAAAAACAAATGCTTTCTTTCATGAAAGAGTCTTATCCACAGCTTTGGTAGCTTAGACTTTAGTTAAGTGTGGCTATATTTTAATCATTACCACGGCAAAAAAAACTTTTTCGGTTAAGGACATGGAACTATTACAACCTATAGGTCAGGGCGTTTTGGCTGACATAGGCACTTCAAAAAACACCAAGAGGGCCTTTAAAAGTAAACGTGAAGATGGAAAGGCACTTTATTAGAATAACACAGATCGGTTCATTTGTGTTTTATAGTAATACAAGCGCTGAAATTAGCGGTTCCTAAAAACGCTCGTGATAAACACATCAATCGCTAATAGTTTTGCTTGTGTAAGGTTGACAGCAAGCCTAAGGCGACGCTCAAATATCACGAGAAAAGGCTTTATTAGGTACTTGAGTTGTTCGATGAGTATCGAAAAAGTGTCATTGTATCGGGTGAATCATACTGGATGAATCAACTGAGGTAAGAGAGCTTCTCTGAAGATCAAAAAATGTCATTAAAATAAATATGATGGGTATTTTATTTAGACTGCCAAAATCCTGTAGCAGCTTGTCTTTGCCTTTAGGCTGTTCTTCTGTAATGTTGTTTCATTAGTAAATTTAACATCGTTTGGACAAAAATAAATGAGAAAGAAACGGTACTATCTTGTGACAATCATCTCTTTCCCATCCTACCTTTCCTAATTTTATAATACCTTCCCTTTTGGCTTTTCTTCGACGAGAAGCTCCTTTATCGCAAGGTGTTTTTTCTCTCCTGTATGAAGCTGTAACAGCCTATAGATCGCTTGCAAAATCATGTCTACTCTGAGTGATTTTTACTATATCCGTGGCGTAGTGAAAACAAATAAAGCTCTTACTAAAACAAATAAAATAGGGCCCAAGTTATGTTGTCAACAAAAAAATAAAAAGATAGCGTCATGAGCTAGAGGTATGTTTGAACTTTTAGTTTAGGGCTATGAGTAGCCACCACTGTAAACTAGAACGTTTGCAACAAAACGCTACCGAAGCTTTTCTTCCTTGTTTTTAAACCTATGGAGTTTTTTTTTAAGTATCAAAAGATGCCTTTGCTTAATCGTCTAGATATATAACAACTAGAGTGGTTGCTTTGTGAATATAGGTTTTTTCAGCGACACTCAAAAGACTACATGCCACTAATTAAAGAAGAAATCAAGATACTTCATAAATAGGCAGTCTGAAGCTTTTGACCGAAAAAACTTTAGAGAGATTACAAAAAAGCTTTAACGTCTTGTATAGCACTAATATTAATACTATTATGCAAATATTGTAGTACTTTTAAACCCAAGCAGAGCCTGGAAATATTTATGAAAGGTTTTTTTTCTCTTATTACTATTGTAATTAATAGTTTTGGAACGCTTTCATGAGATATAGGTGATCGTTTATCTACAATACACTACTTCAATTTTCTTCGCTAAAGCAACCTCCCAGGTACTAAGCCTTGGGAAAAAATGGCTCATGTGCCGTGAGTATTTAATTACATACTGTTTATCAAACAATATTACTGATATCACTTAATAAAATATCAACGTATGCGTGTTCATTTTCCTTTTGCTCAAAATTCGATATTGGTCAAAATATTAAGAAAGACTACCGAGAGGACGAGAATGCAAAACAAAACGACTTTGCTGCGTGTTTGCATTTTTCTTTATCTGAGTCTGCGTTGTTGCTACAAAGAAATTCCATTATGAGCCCATTTGCAAAAAAAAAAAAAAAAAAAGTTGTTCCCAAATAGCGCTTTGATCAGGCTATAGTACACTACTACTGAAATTGCAAACAATATATATTAATAACTAGGATGTAAAGGTATTCTTGGGACCCAAAGAATTATAACAAAGAAGACTTATAGGGAGATCGTGTCCCCATAAACACTTGCATATTTGCCAAGAGCCCAAATTGTGAAAGAAAATTTGTAGTTGGGATATGAAATGGCACCTAAAAAAAAAAAGATGAGAAAGATCTCTGTATAAATCAATATAACTTACAGTTTTTGTTGAACACGCCTTCAATACCCTCTTGTAGCCATTCGCCATTGCTTTGTTGTCTACTCATAATTAACTCGATGCCGCGACGAATTGGGTCTTTATGGGGATATTTGGCATCTAGAAGAGCCATAACAGCAAAAGCAGTATTGACAACTTGAGATTTTTCATGGTTGCAATAGACATGTGTTTCGCAGGATTTGTAACTTTCTCCCCAACCGCCATCCGCCATTTGATGCTGAATCAAAAATTCGCAGCCTTGTCTAGAACTATCAGAGTTGTCATAGTATTCCCCCATACTAGCCAAACTTGCAAGTGCAAACATAGCAGCGTAGGTATAGCAAATAGCCCATGCACCATACCAAGATCCATCTTCTCCTTGAACATTTTTTATGTACTTAACACATCGTTTACATGTCTCATCAATTTCAGTTCTGCGATATTCAGGGTCTACTTTGATAAAGCTGCGGAGCCCAAGTAAAACAGCTGTGGTACATTCTGGATAGTCGTACTCAACCATGATATTACCAAACACTTCAGCAGGATTGAGGGCTTCTAAAAGAGGTGTTGCACGATTTTTTTCGTAGCTTGCATAGCCTCCTGTAGAGTTCTGCATGCCAAGAAGAATATCAACAGCGTCTCTAAACCGCTCAGTTTCAATCAAATTGGGTATTTCAGGTATACTTTGAATAAGTACAGACGCTTTAATGGCCTCGGCAGTACAGTCTGTTACGGTGAAGCCTTGGCGTTTTGTACTAAAAGGCCAAGCGCCGTTAGAGGCCTGACGATTACAGATTTCTTTGTTCTTAGGATCTTTTCGAATCTGAAATAGAAGTAATGTAGTTAAAGCCTCATCATTTTTCTTATATAGTCATACAGATATGTCCTACCTGAGTCATATCAATAAACTGCAATACTTTAATCATACTTTCTCGATATTCCGCATTTTTTGCTAGTCCTGCTTCAGAGCACGCTTGAGCAATAAATGTAGCATCCCAAAGCTGGCTCCCGTCTGTACCATTCATCATCATTCCTTCAGCGCCAAGCCAGAGAAAGTGGACGTTGCGTTTTACATGTTCTTTGAACTCAAATGAGTCTTTTCCATAGTGATGGTAACAGACAAGCCAATTCATGGCTTTGTTGACAGGGCCAATATCTAGGTATGATGTGTTTTCATCTTCTAGACGGATTTGTTCGATAATTATTTTAAGACTGTAATCTCTCAGGAATGGAATCTTCTTTGCAAATGTTTCATGGTAAGTCAGGCCATCTATTAAAAAGTGGACTGTTAATTTCTTTTCTTTTTATCTTATGTGTATTTACAGTTGAGAACATCCATTAATTTAGTGTGAGGCATATAAAGATCGACATCCGCAACATTGTTTCGCTGACTGTCCCAATCAATCGTTTCATAAGGCTGAGTATAGAGCTCTTCTCTTAGCGACTGTGTAAAGTCGGTTAAAGGTGCAGTTATCCTGTGAGCATAAACATATCCCATAGGAAGGTAGACCAGTCTGCAATGCACCCACCAGTTACCGGGATAAACTGGAAGCACTTTAGGTAGAGCCCTGTGTTTTTGATTTTTAATTTCTTGACTTTTTTTTTTCTTTTTTTTTTTTACCATAATTCAGGGGGAATAGGATTAACACCTTTCCAGTCATAAACACCCAAAGCAGCTAACCAAAATTTTCCCCAAGCTGGAATAGCAGTAGCACCACCATTTTTGTGAAGAACAACTCTGGCTTTAATTAAAGCAGGGTGATCCGCACCAAGACCAAGGATACGAAGAACAGTATAGTTCAGAGCAGTACCAAATACTGTTGAAACGCCTTCGGTGTGAATTCCCCATCCACCGTCTTCCTTGCTAGCCCTATTAAGCAAATAGCGTATAATTTCAAGTCGTGTATGTTCAGGTACTGGAGTTCTCGTAATATAGTGTGTAATTATAAGGCCTGGAAGCAAGAACCTATATTTTGAATGTATGACTATTAGCTATTAAACATGTCGCGTTCTTTGTTCGTTTACATTGGTCCTCCATATTCTCCAGCCCAGTGTCCGTCTTCAGTTTGAAGGCGCTTATAAAACTCAAATCCGTTACGCGCTGCTTCTAAAGGAGTAGTTGCCTTTTTTTGTTCCGGCACATCCTATTGAAATAAGGGCAATTTAGACTATTGGCAAGATTTAAAGCTATCTAAATCTTACAAATGGAAGTCCCAAGTGATACTTTTCACAATCAGATTGCGGCCAAGCCTTGCGTTCTTCTTCTGTCTCAAGGTATTGCCAGATTTGTGCTCCCTCATCGATTTTTAACCGCCAATGAGTAAAGTCAGTAAATTTAGGAGTGATCTCCAAGTTAAGAGTTGCTGAACTGTAATCTTCTTGTGCAACCTGCATTTTGAGTGAAAAAGAAGGACGTAAAGAGCAAAAAAATAATGGGGTTATATGCAAGTAAAACGGCGACAAAGACCGACACATGTTTTTAAGCCAATCAAAATAGACGAAAGGTAAGTTGAAAAGTATAAAAACAACTTGGGGCCAGTACAATGCTTTTAATGCCTTAAAACTAGTTAACTTTGACTTGATATATGCAAAGTGTACTTCTTCTTCTACAATAAGTTAAAAACTGAGACGGTTATAGGAAACATGAGAATTGAAGGAATATCATGTGAATTTTTTTCTTTTTTTTTTTGCAGTTGGAGAGTCTGTATAGAGCACCGAAAGAAAGCTAAGCAATATTTATTTATATATCGACTCTCAAACTTTTGTAGCTGAGCATTAGTTGCGAATTTAGGCCAGTATTTGTCGGTTCAAGGGTTTATAATTGTTAGTAGCAACTAGTATATCTACGGTAATTGTAAGTGTTCGCTTTTAGATGTTATGAATTTCTTTGAAGGGAGAGATTATCAAAAAAAAAAAAAGTATCAGACGCGTTATTTTTGATATCGAAACAAATCAGCAAAAGGCGTCCATGTATCACATGTAAGCAGCTTTTTACTGTGACTAAACACAGAATACAAACATGTTCAATTGTTTGTCTGCTTATTGAATAATATTCAAGGTAAAGTATGTAACCTGGGTTATTGTTGTAGTACAAACATCAAACAATACCAAGCACTTTGTTAGCAACACTCTTAAATATAAATGGGTTCCACATGTACAAGTCAAAACTTTATAAAGCTGCCCTTTAGCATATTCAATAGCTTAATTTAATTTGAACAGAGAAAAATATAAGATTTTCTTAGTTTCTGTACTGATCATACTGATCGAGCACCAAACTACCAATATAGTTTCTCCTAATGAGTTTGAATTTCGTTGTAGTTCCAATGTTCATTTTCAACATATCGAAACTCAAAGAATGGTTTTAGAAGTACGAAATCAAATCTAAATCTACTATACAAGAAAAGGGCAAAAGAGGAGTTACTACAAGTTAACTTTTTGAATTAAAAAAAAAACAGTATTTTTAGCTGGTTTGATACATTTGTTTAAAAAACCTTATGTAAAATTTATTTTAATGTCAGAAGACGGTGTTTTAGAAAATACGATCCAAGGCACCCCACTATGTAAGCGGTCCATACGACTATTATTGAGCATTTTAGAATAAAAACAGCCTTTGAATGTATTATACAGTAGGTTTAGTAGCTAAAGCCTATTGCAGTCCAAGGTATTAAAAGCTCTTTAGGAAGTCAGTGTCAAATTACCGCTATAAACCCCTCTTTAATTAATTGTTTAAAATAACTTCGTGGTGTACTTTAGAAAGCTCATATCCATTGAATGAATCAAGACCTCTGCTAATACAGCTAGAGTAGCTAAGCCTTAGTTTTCAAATCAAATAGGCCGCGTCTTTTAAATTCAATATATTGTTATTTCTTATTGGGAGTCTAGTTTTTTGCTTTTTTGGAAACAAAAACTGGTGTTGTTCAATAAGACTTTCTTTATTTCACCATGAAAGAAGCTGGACGTATTAAAAACTAGGCTGTCTTTCAAAAGTAATAGAAAAGAAAAGAAAAAACACATATAGAGAAAAAGCTTTACCACCGGACATCTCAATATGCCAAAATAGTGATGGATCGATATAAGACCTGCCGAAGCTTAAAAATGTTCTCTGTCTTTTTGTGTTGTACATATAGCGCTGTTTTTCCAGCCTTGGGAAAGGTGTTGATGGTGCTACCAAAGATTGGAGCCGTAGAAAAGAAAGCCAAGGTAAACCATAGTACAACCACCGCACAATAGCATTTGAGAATATGTTAACTTAACTCTTCTGTCATCAAAAATACCTCCTCAAAGCTTAGAAGTTTGCGAAGCCGTTTTCTTGACTTTACGTCTCTGAAGTGTTGTAAAGTAATTTAAAACAAAAATACTATATATGCTGCTGCCTCTAGCTTCTCTTCCATTATTGGTTTTTTGTTAAAGTTGAAATTTGCCATTCCATCCTATAACGTTCTTTAGTGTCCTTGACTTGCTTTTTTTGAGCCCGTTCGTCTGAAAAGCGTGCCCCTCGCCTTTTTTTTTTTTTTTTCAGAAATAGTTTGTTAGCGCTACTCTCTAGGCTAAGCTATCTTCAGAACAATTGTCATATAGCATCTTGCTGTTTTAGTTAGCATATTACACTAGTGACACTAGAATATATTTGAATACACAAAGTATGTTGCTTTTTTTTTTCTAGCACACACTTGAAAAAAACTGCAATTTTTTTAAGATGTTACGTGATTATTAAGTACCTTACTTTTTTTTTTTTAGAATTATTTTTTTCACACTCTTTTTTCCTCCATTTTTTTTTACGTTTAGATAGATGGGAATTATTAGTCTATCACCTTTGGAGGTCAATAATATATTTAAAGCAAACATAAAAGGCTACTGCTTCATTGATTTGCGCGAACAAGAAGAAATCAAATCACAAGGGAAAATCAGAAACTTTATTAATGTACCTTTCGGTTTGATGCAAACTGACCCTGAACTATTTGAGAGGGTTTTTTCATGTTTGAAGAACGTCAAGGTAAGCATTTTTCATATAGTTTTTGTTGTATTGAAAAGCTAAATTAAATTACTTCACTGTTTTCTTCAAACAAAGTTTGTGCTATCATGCCGTTCAGGCAGAAGAAGTTTGATAGTCTCTGAGTTTTTAATCAATTGCCTCAAATTACAGAGCGTTTACAATTTAAGTGGAGGGATTCTAGGTTGGATAAAAAGCAAATTGAACGTCGAACTTTTTCAAAATAACCATTCCCCATTGGTGATCGACTTCGGTTTGAAAACTTTTCTAGTTATCGACAGTAGTACTAGAGATTCAGTATTGGTTTGTATGTCCAGGGATATTATAAGCTATGAGGTCGATATTGAAGCTTTTTCCAATGCTCATAATATAAATATCAAAAGCAGTATCCACATAGTTGAGGTAAGTAGCTCCTTTGAAAAAAAAATGGGGAAATTCAACTAGGGCTTTTTTGTTTAGACTTTAAATTTGCCTGTAAACCATCTCTTTTTGAGTGTTCCTTGCATTAAGATAGAAGATTGTGTTGGCGAGGAATGGGTACTGGGCAATTCTATAAAGTGCAAAATAATTGCTAAAAAGGCAATAATAATCGGTGATTCTATATTTGGTGAGCACACTATTGACAAGACACTTATCACCCGACACTATTTTTAAAGTATCATTTTCGGTTTTGGTTCCTTTTTTTTCAAAAAAAAAAGAAGAGGCGCAGGGCTACAGCCAAATGCATAAAATGCTATTTCAAATGCACCATGTGAAATATAAACAAATTTTGGTCCAAATTCTTGCAAAGTAAACATACAAATATCTGTAGTTGTATATTGAAGAAAGATTGTTTCTAAAAAATCTCTATAAAAACAATTAAATAGGGAAACAGTATTTTGCTTTTCTGCTCAATCTATATAAACGCAGGCGCCATATCTTGCGAATTAGTGCAAACATAAGGCTGCACCTCCTTAGGCCTAAAAAAAAAGGAGCACGCGTTATACTAAATAGCTGACTGCTGCTATTTAACTATTAGGAGATGTATTGATTATTTCTCCCTGAATTTTTTCTCTTTTTTTGTCACGAATACCCTAATTGACGTTTCTCCATTCTCAAATCTATTATAAAAAGAAAAGCTTTGCGTGATTTTTTTGCTTTTTATAGTGGCCGTAAAGGGCGAAAACAAAAATAGGGAAGCAGCAGATAAACTTTACGTCAAAGCATATTATTCAAAGGTTTACGGCTTTCTTTTTTCTTTTTCTTTTTTTTTATTTGTTTGCTTTTTTTTTTCTTATCTCTTAATTAGCTTTTTATCAACAAGAGAAGTGGTTTTAAAAAAGATAAAAGTAATTAAATAGTGTTTCTTTTGTCTTTTTTAATTTCAGCTTTGCGCGATCGACATTTAAGTCAATTGTTTGGCCCCATAAAAGTTTTCATACATAATGGATGAAAAATCTAATGCATCTATAGTCCTGCAAAAAAAAACGACTGGAACTTCGAAAGAAATTTCTAATACTATTATCAAAAAATCTCTATCATCGCCAGCAGCCGATCCAATTTCTGCGCAAAGACAAATGAAACAAGAAAACTCTGAGCCCACAAGAAGACACTCAGCTAACAAAATATTGACTACAGCAGCTTCAAAGCCATCGGCTAATATAAAAAAAAGGAGCAGCAAAGGCGCTTTTGAAAAAAATAGTTTGGATTCAGTAGTCAAATCTCCACCCACGCCCAAACCACAGCTAACAGGAGATCGTTTCAACACAAAATACACAGCGCCTTCCATATTCGCCAAAAACTTACTTCCATCTTGGCTGGCCAAAAGCCACTCTAATTCAGCCCTTTCTACTTTAAAAAAGAGCTCAAGCATTGCATCTATAAACAAGTCAAATAATACAACAAACACTATAAAAAACGATCAAAAAGACCACAGCATATCACCTAGTTGCTCGGTAATTTCAGTGAATGATGATATAGAAAACGCGTACAAAGATGATGTTAACTTACTTGAAAAATTCGAGGTTTTTCTTGTGAGTGTATAAAAAAAAGTGTATATTACGATATATAAATTGATATGTTTCAACGGTTTGTCTTTAGAATGAACTCCATATGAAAGAATCCCAAAAAGAAAAACTTCGACAATTGCCCTCTAGCCGAAAACTTTATCTAGTTCAACAGAATAACCAAATGAAACAGAAAAGAAGTTTTTCAAAGATGAACGCGTCTATAACAAACTCAAACTCTTTTATCCAACAGTCAAAAACAACAAAACACAAGTCTGCAGTTACGAAAAGCGAGACCTCTTCTCGAATATTCTCTGACCATTCCTCTAATATCGAGCAAACCTTAGACTCCGATCTCTGCCGTGATGTTCCAGGCAAGTTAGACGATATTATACCAATCTCTATGGAGAATGAAACCGAAAAGGAGAAAATTTTTACCTTTTTATTACCTAAAAAAAAAGGAGAAGCTCATAAGCAACAGATGAGAAAACCTTCTTTGGAAAAAAGTATGTCTTCGTTGGATGTTAAAATTGAGCTTAGAAATGCAGAGATAAAAAACGGAAGAGCCGCAACCTATAAATTTGCTAGAAAAAACCTTCATAACTTTGATAGCACAAGATCCAAGGTGGGGTCTATGGTCTTAGAGTTTGATGCACTAGCATATAAGCAGGAAAATGCAACTTCCGATTCATCGGCTGCTTGGCTCTTGCTTGAAAACAAGTCGCTTACTAGTACACCTACTAGAAATAACAACAACCAGCGCCCTTCTTTAAATAATTTGTTTACAAAAACTAACAAAGAATCGGTTTCTTCTTCACTTATATCCAGTAGTTATGCATATCAAAGTTTAACACGTAAAGAGGCTTCTCAAGTTACCTCAATAATATCCACTGAAGAAAAAGGTAGACGTGGAAAAGAAAGAGACAGCCCTTACACATATGTAGAAAAACTACGAAACAGGTAAATTTTACAAAAAAAAACTCTTTTAGTTTCATTAATGACTTAAATTGTTCTATTCTTTCTCAAAAGAAATATAGCAACAGATATTTTGACAAAACATGTGGCATCTTTGAGTATTTTATTAGCTTCTGAAAGCGAACCTTGGATCAATGAGTTTCTTTCAAGAAGACATGATGGAATTAATGCTTTAGAAACAGTCTTTGAAAGAATGATTGAAAAAAGACCAAGGTTAGTAAAAAAAAAAAAAAAAAAAAAAAAAAAAACAATAGAGTTTTGCTCTGTATTTATTGGCGGTATCAAAGAAAAAAGAGCGGATCAAAAATCATCGAAAATGAAGAGGTTTGTTTGTTTGAGTGTATAAAGTGTATTCAAGCTTTAATAAAGACAACAGTAAGTCTATATATATAAACATTTTTGTGTGTATATGTGTACTTATTGTTTACTATCATTTCCAACTCTTTTTTGCAGTCTGGATTCAATCAAATACTGGATCGACCAACAGTTGTTCACCAGCTATTTACTTGCTTGTTTTTATGCTCTGCTTCAGTTTCTGTAAACCCTCAATCTAGCACTTCATTGTTCAAAAGATCCCCATCGCTCAGCTCTTTAGGTTCACAGCTGATACCTTCATTTAACGGTACATCTAGTTTGTCTCGAGCTTCAGTGGTTTCTGGGCCAGATAAAGAAAGCTGCTATTTGCCATCGTTTACTTTTAAAACTATGATGTTAATTTTTAAAGTGATTTCTTCGATTTGCACAAAATCTCCTAGTGGACATGAAGTGGTAATGCTTGTTCTGTCGGAGGTTAAAGGCGAAAAGTACAGATTCGAGAAGCTAATTCAAAGTTTACAAGAAATCAAAAATCCTGAAGGAAAGAAAAAACAAAACGAAAGACGAGCTAACAAATCTTCAGTAATACTGGAAGAAAAGTATAATACGCTATCATCTAGTTGTATTGCATCTGCTTTGGATTTCCTTTGCGTCATTGTTCAGGCGCCAGAGTCTGCCGAAAAAAGAAATATTCTTCGCGAAGAGCTAAGCCGAAGAGGTCTTGAAAGCTATATGAAGAAACTAATGGAGCAAAAGGAGTTTTTGTCGGGAGGTTTGGGTGACAAAATAGAATCTTATCTCAAGGAGGCAAAGTTGGACAAAGATTGTGTACTCCAGTTAGAAAACGAAAAAAGACAAAGCTTGATACAGCTGTAAGTAATTTTACATCGTTTTGATTCAGAAAGTTGTCTAATCCTACCAATATACCACCTGTGTTATTAGACAACCGCAAGATATGGTAGCTTCGGTTTTAAAAAGTTTTCAATCGCAGCCTGAGCTTTACTATCTTGTTATAGATAGCATTGCCGAGTTGGCAACAGTTGGGAGAAACCAAGTATCAACTAACAAGCAGTTTGTTCAAGATGTTTGGAGCGTTATAAATATACTTGCTAAGAGATTAAAGTCAACAACTACAAATGGTAACAAAAAAACAAAAAAACGAGAAGCTGACTCAAACAATCGCTTTTTAGACGAAATACATTTAGCTCTTCAGCAATTTATACCTTCTATCGAGCCTGTTATTGGGAAGTTATCTTTATTAGAGATTGAAAGTTTTGGAGCAGTCAGATCTTCGTTAGACACCATTGTATTACCAAGCAAATCAGTTCTAATAAATAAGCCAAAAGATAGCTTAGAGGATGTTGAAGGTCTTCGAAACATGGTAGAGGAACTAAAAGAAAATGTACATCATTTCCAAGAAATTGCCACGAAAATTCGCAGAGAAAAAAACGAACTACTAATGAAGTACTCCAAAGCAGCTGCAGACATAAAAGAGAGAGATGACCGTATCAGTACCATTAAAAAAGAAAAAGATGAAATCAGTAAAAAATATGAAGAGTCTTTAAATATCACTCTAAATCAGTCCTCAGTAATCCCAAGAACTATTACGCCCAAAAACACACGTGCTTCAGTTGCACTCGTACCCTCGGATTTAACTCCTCCTCCTCCTCCTCCTCCTCCTCCACCACCTTTGCCTATGCTTTTACCCAAACTACCGTCCGAGCTCCAAGACCCAAGTAACCATAGTGTTTTACCAAGTGGCGGTTCTTCTTCAAGAAGAACTATAAACAGCGCGGCTAGAAATTCCTCACATAGGTCATCCACTTTTTTGCATCCTTTGGCTCTCAACCTTTACTTTCCAAATTTGAAGTCTCTCCACGAAAATTCTACATCTGTCAACATTTCTTCGGTTTCTAATATTCCAACTGCAGAAGTAAGTTTGAATAACATCGTACATAAATCAAAGTAAACTAAAGTATATCAAGCCTCTTGTACCAATGAAACAATTCTTCTGGTCCAAGATCACTATTGATAGAATAAACAGTACCGTTTGGAAAGAAATTTCACAGCCTCTCCTCAACGAATGGAATAGCTCTGATACAAGTAGCGATGAATCAGAACAAGAAGATAATGGAGAGGAATCGCTAAAAATTGACACAAATGAGCTCGATAAACTATTTAGAAAACGTAACAGTATATGCACTAATAAGAGTCATAAACAGCTCATAAGAAAGCACAACTTAATTACATTGCTCGAGTTTAATCGCGCTAACAACATAGCTATCATGCTTGCTAAAATTAAACTCTCTTATCCCGAAATTCGAGACTCTATATGGAATATTGATGATAATAAGCTTACAGTTGATAATTTGATAGCTATTAGACAGTATATACCCAGTAAAGAAGAGATAGAAATAGTAAAGGAGTATCAAGGGGACGTCAATATGCTAGGAAATGCAGAAAGATATTTTATAGCAGTAAATTTGTTATCCACTCAATTCTCTTATTTATATTGCTAGATTATGTATATTCCTCGTTTAGCAGACCGTCTCAACTGTATGATTTTTAGACGTCGGTTCAACCAGGAGCTGAAAGAAATTATCCCGGAGCTAGACACTATACAAATGGCTATTAATGAGTTGAAAGAAAGCGCAAGATTTAAACGTGTGCTTAAAGTAAAGAAAGATAGCAAGGCAAGGAGAGTTATAGATAATCTTACCATAATTTATAGACAGTTCTTGCTATTGGAAACTATCTAAATGAAAAAACAATAAGAGGGAATGCTCTAGGGTTTCGTCTTGATGCCCTACTTAAGGTATTTTAAAAACTAGAAAACTCGTTTTCACTAAAAAAAACCTCCAATTTGCTTTGAAAAGATGAGAGATACTAAAGCTGAAGGAGAAGGTGTCAATAATGTTCCAACATTGTTGCATTACCTAGTTTATTTATTGACAAAGTCTGGAAATGATGTTGTCAATTTTAAACAGGATATTTCGCATTTGCATGCCGCGTCTAGACGTAAATCAGTTAACAAAGCCCTAAAGATATTTTTAATGACTTCTTTTTTTAGTATCGGCGCCAGCTTTATTTATATTGGTAAATTCCTTTAGCAATAGCCTACAGCAAATCAAAGAGGAACTTAGCCTTAGCCGAAGAAGAACATCAGATCTTCAGATCGACCGGTTTGTAGAGTCAATGGAAGTACGTTATTTATATACTTTTTTGTTATTTTCAAAGTGTTTATTTTTTTCGAAAGGAGTTCATACTGGAGGCAGAGCCTGTTATAGATGACTTGAAGTCTATGGCCAAAAGTTTGGAAGACAAACTGAAAGAACTGATACTTTATTATGGAGAGGACCCTACGGTCATTAAATCGGAGGAGTTTTTCAATATTATTTCTTCTTTTTTAGTATCTTTTGAGGTAAACACAGATACCGTAAGAATGTAGTTTATTAACAGTTCTTTACAGAAAGCACAAACAGAAATATACCAAGCTCGCGAACGGGCATTGAGAAGACAAAAGCAAATTGGGATTCAGCAGAAAGTAGCTGCTTAAACTAACTGCATATGACAGCATAAAAGAAACTAAAAGTTCTTCACTTTTTGGCAGCCTTGATGGCATAATAATTTTAAATTAAAAAAACAATTGTAGCTTTTATGCAATTGACAAAATTAATTCATTCAGACTTCCATTTGCTTTTTTTTTTATTAATGAAGTTAATCTTTAAAGTTTAAACTGATGCTGTTTGCACAGTGTCTTTCGTCAGTAGGGGTGTTGAAACCTTCTCCCTTAAACACGTGGCCAATATGACCATCACATTTAGCGCAACATATTTCTGTACGTGTCATTCCTAGAGTCTTGTCTTCATATCGAACAATTGCACCTATATCGAATATTAACTAACCTTTCGCTGTTGCTACAGCTCAAAAAAATTTACCTGGAATAGCATCAAAAACTAGGTAGAAATAAGTTAAATGGATTTTTTCTTCAGTATAAATGTTTTATTACATGCTGGCCATCCGCAGCCACTATCGAACTTGGTGTCTGACTTGTAAAGAGGTGAGCCACACCCGGCACACTCATATACACCTAACATTTTGTTTTTCTAGTCTTGCTCTTTAAAAGAAAATAAAAAACAAACCCTTTTTGTCAAAAGAAACATACTTTCCGACACCGGCTGGCTCAGTCCCTACCAAATGTCAGATCCTCTTTCACATCCAATGTCTAATGAACAATGACCTTTTTCGCGAAGTACTCGAAACTGCTCGGGAGAAAGAGTGGCTCTCCAGTTATCCTCCTTTTTAAAAAAATTGCACATGTTTCTTGTTATAGATATTGATTTGAAGTTTTTAGGGATTGTCTTCGTAAAAGAAAGACGAGCTAATGTTTGAAGCATATATAAGAAATGGCATAAAGTGACATTTTCACTTTTTTTAAATAGGTATTTCAACTACCGCGAGTAGAAGTCATACAGATCTTATATTGCTACATAAAAAGAGATCACTAGATAGAAAATCCTTCCATTGCTTCACTTATAATAAAATCGTAAACTCACTATCAATCCATTTTTTAGAGAATTTTGTTACAAATACAAGTGATTTCATGATAATACATGTATACATACGTTTATATTGTAAGAGTTATTGCTGTTTGGATCTGATACATACTTCCTAAAACTTTTAGTGTTTTATTTCTCTATAAAATTATAATAGTGAAAAAACTCAACTAGCTTTTCATCAAAAAATTATGGAACTAAGTGCATCTGTTAGTTTCAGGTTAGCTCAAATATCCAGAGACTTACATACAAAACGTTAGGCTACTAAATATAACTATTGGAGCTGAAAGCGGAGATAGAATACTAAGAATCTTGAAAGGTTTCCATTACTGCGTAATTTTGAATGACTTAATGAAAAATAAATCATGTTGTGTTGCATTTTTTCGAGGCAATGCCGATTTATATGTCCGGCTGAATATCTACAAACATCACTTACAGGTTATGCGTGATACGCAATTTCATCAATATGTGCCTATTGAAATTTTTTTTTTATTCTGAACCCAATGGGTAGCATATCAAACAAACTTTCAGCATTTTATTTTAACCAAGTATTGCTAAAAATGTTCTTTCTATATATATCTTTAGAGTACATGTATACACGGAAACCCTATGAGGCGTTTAATTAAAATCCTGAGAAAAACCTCTACGGAGAGTGTTTTATGCAGGTAACAATAGCGTAAAAAGTGATTCGAACCAAGAAAAGAGGGGAAACAATGAACAAAGGAGAACGTCAAAAAAAAAGTACAAAGTCTGTATATTTTTTGTCCGAAATAGGGGGTCTGTGGTTTAACAAATCGATAGTAAACGCATAGATATAAATGGCTACCTCAATAAAGGAAGAAAAAAAGTCCGAGTTTTGTATTCATAGTCAGAACGCAATAAGCTTTGAGCAAAGGAGAGTTTAAGTCCCAATTACTGTCAAATGTGAGATTGAGATACCAGAGTGTGGGTTTTTGAGCATAAATATAGGCCTTTTGAGGATATTTATAGTAGCATCTGCAAATCAAAAAGGTTCTCCCTTATTGCATTTTTTTTTGTCATTAGCAAAAAGACTCAATCGACATCATTTTTGATGCGAAGGTAAGCTATAACCACAAACATGCACTACTGTGTATAAGCAAATACCAAGAAACCGATAATAAAAACTTGTAACAGTTAATTACAAGCATTATCATGGTGCACTGTTAACTCCCTTAATGGAAAGCAGCATTTTTATTTTTTTGTTTGTTTAGGAGCAAAAATAAAACGGCATTGGTGCAGTTTTTTTAACTGCAGTTTTTTGGAGTGCAACTAAAAGAGTTTTTGTTAAGAGAAAATACTAAGGAATCCTCCTAATAGAGGGATATATTATAAATGCATGTTTTTGTATGTGAGTCGACAGTAACAGTCCTGATTTAGATCGTTAATTATATAAGGTTGCGAACAAACAATGAAAAAAAAAAACTGTTTTCAAAATTATTGAGTATTTAGAGTGTGTCTGCAAAAAAAAAAAAAAAAAAAAAAAAAACCTGCTTGTAGATTGTAAAAAGTAGGTATTTCTGACAAAAACAAGATGGCTAAAAGACTATACCAAAGCGAGTTATAAAATTATTCCATTAACAGCTTCATAGTGCTACACGTTATGAATCATAGAAGAATAGTTCCCTGAACCTCTTGCTCCTCCCTTGACCGGAAAGCGCTCCGTGATTGTTCATTTTAAAGTTTGACATAATTTTAAGGAATTTCAGTGAAGAAAAGGGTGCGCTAAGGAACTGTCTACTTAAAATAAAAAAGGGTTCTTTTTCAAGTTTGTTTGGGTTTCTGAAACGCACTCCGCTAAAAAAAATAAGAATTGTAATGTTCTATACTCATGCCTGTTGTTAATTTAAGCTTCCTACTTTTTTTTTTGTAAGAATCTGGAGTAGTTATTTGTTTTTGTTCACCATAATTTTGTTTGTATTTACGTTTCATCGCGGCTTTAAAATGTATAATGATTTGTTTATACTGCCTTGACTTTTTAAAAGCAAAGTAGTGTACTGTTATTTAAGGGGTTTGAATGGCGGGTGTATCACTCGCTAGCAGAAGATCTCAAACAAAACAAAAATATATCAAGAAATTTTTTTTTTCGTATTCAGAAAGGCTGTAAGTTGATGTATCTACATAACAACCTTGCTTCCCACATCTCACCCATTTTTTAATAACTTAAACGCCAGTTTACAGGATTCCACTATATCCCCATTTTTGGTCACTAAAAAAGTAATTGGGTCTTTCTTTACACGTGTTTAAAATTATCTAAGGGTGTGTCAAAGCTCCGAGTGTATAAGTATTTCTCTATAGACAACGCGCCATTCTCCCTCCTCCAAATAAAGTATAAATATTTATGTGTTTTAGCTTAGTTTTTTATCTCATTATTAAATTAATTTCCGTCGAACAAAAACTTAAACTTACGATTTTCACTATATACTATTTGAATTTAAATGAAAGACAGATCAGTTTGCACAAAAGCTCGAGCCAGTTGCGTTCGTTTCAAGTACCATTTTTCTGAAAAGAAACCTTCAATGCAAGTTAAGCTTTGGTGGGCCCCAGTGCTCCCAACAGATAAACCACCCTATGATTATGCTACTTTGATCGCCTATGCTATTTTGACAAGCAAGAATAGATGTTCGACTTTGAATGATATACATAGATCTATATCTAACAAATACCCATACTTTGACTTGAAGGTGAAGAACTGGAAGGTAAACATTTGATCAAATCCAGTGCCTTTTTTAACTCTAAAACAGAAAAGTGTCAGACAAACGATATCTAGAAGTACCAAATGGTTTATAAGGGTGGATTCATCTGCCTATGGTGGTTTTTGGAGAATTGAACCAGAAAAAGAAAGTTTCTTTGTTGAGCTACTGACTAACAGTGAAGCAAAAAAGTCCACTTTACAAGAAAAAAATATAGTCAAAGCTCTACCAGCAAAAATCAAGAGCCATAAAAATACTTTTTGTGGTTTAGGACTGGCAAAGGACTTGCCAAGCTCTTCTTATATAGAAAAGCCTATAAATCAAAGATGGTTAGAGAATGCAGTTCACGACTCAACTTTTTGGTCCAATCCGACATACAATCAATTCGACGTTAACCTTTATCGCCAAGAGCTTTTAGATATTTGCAACGTGTATTTTTTTCTAGAAAAAAACATATGCACTTTATAGCTTATGAAATTTTCCAAGGACAATATCAGCCGTCCAAATATCCTATTACTTTATTTTTATATGTCTTTATGTTATCAAAATTCTATCTAGTATAAATGTTTATATCTTTTCTATTATATATATACATATATATATACGTTGTATTCAACTATTAAAGAATACTAAATGCTTAGCTCATACTGATTTCCGTTTGTTGGCCTGACAGAGGGGGTAGCATACTAGAGTGTAAAAGCTTTTTAAGCGCTAAATGTCTCTGGCAATTAAACAAGTGATTTTGTTTCAAAATTCGTACTTCTCAATCAAGTTTTTTATTGTTAAAGGAATCAGTACTATAGCTTTTATTTACTTCTTTCGGTGATTAAGAAGTCTGTGCTTTTTTTGCCAACTACTTGCAAAAATTTTGGTGTGCAAGTCCAGCCAGTTTGCTCTAAAAAACAAGAGCGGTTATATATAAACTTCTGGTAGGATTTTATAATGAGCTTTACCATTGCTATTTATGGGATCACAGCTACACTTTTCTACAGCTAACCAAGAAGGTTCACTGGGACACTGTTTATGAGGGTTGTGGAAATAACCCATATCGTAAAAATAATGAATTTCTGACTTTTTAAGCATTAGAGCAGCTGCAATAGAATGAACGGGAGCATCGCCCCATCTCTCGTAAAAAAATCCCCCTGCTTTATCTAGATAATTAAAGTAGTCCGAATAGGCTTTCGACCTGAGCCACGATAAAGAAGCGATTTCAAAGTTGCTCCAAAAATGGCAAAGATTGTAGGTTTCTCCTTGGTCGCCACTAACCCAGCTCATCATACTATCAGGACTATCTACTGGAATAATATGCTGAGGGTACTTTTTTATAAATTCTTTAACAGTTTTCCATAAAGTAGGAATGGTGTTTTCATATTCTGGAAGTGAGATCGCAAAACCGTATTTTAAATTCCTTTCTTTCATTACACGGAAAGGATCGTAATCGATGTCGCAATTGAACTTGACATGGGGTTCCACTCTCCTGTAAACATTTAGTTTTATGCTATTTAATTCACTTCATACCAATAGTATTCAAACTGATCTAATAGGGGATGTCTAAAAAAAAAGCCGCTTTGAAATCTACTAGCTTGTCAGATCTAGAAATAACATAAAAAGTATCTTGCAAACAATACCTGCACATGTGCCTATACGATTCGGAATCGCCATACATTACATTTTCTTGGGCCATTTTTGCGCGACTGTTGCTTGCTTTTTGCTGGTCAATCCATTCGGGATATGACCACATTTCTTGCGGCAGCTCTCCATAGTAAGTCTTTCCAGAGGACAGGCCGGTAGTGTACTTTTTAAAGTCGCTACTAAAGGGGCCATTGTTTAAAAATACGTAAGGGTACTTAAACTTTTTGTTGAATCGGTCTTCGAGCATTTGCATGGTATTACGTAGACTTTCTAAATCCTCGTTTTTCGCAAGTATGACAAAAGCAGCCTTTTCTTGGGATGTACTGTTTGGTCTTATATTTGAATACGGTGTATAGCCGTTTCGGCGTAATACAGAGTGATACAGCATGAGAAATATACAGATAGGTAAAGCTGCTAACAGTGCAACTTTTCCGTATCTTGCTGAAAACATTTTTAAATTTTGAGAAAAGGATAGAAAGACAGAAAAAGGGGCTAAGATAAGATTAATAAATAAGCGGTGTTTAAAATAGCCACCACTAGCAAAGTAACATGTTAAGCTACTACTGGTTTGCTGCTTTCTTAAAAGTATGTGTCATAAAAAAAACCTTTACATTTAAAACTTGATAATTCAAGTAAAATAAACTTGTTAAATCTTAGGTTTTGTATTAAAATAGGCTGTGCTTTTCGATTTTATTATACGAGCTCTTTTTTAGTTGCATAAGCGTTACACTCAGTTTTTTTATTCAATAGGCCAAGGCCAATTAATAGCGAGGTATTTTATTGCTTGATTTGCGAGCCTCTGTTCCTAAAATACAATACTATCATTCCATACATAAAATAAATCAATCTGGTGTTTCGTAATTAATATATAAACGTAATCTATTTATAAGCACATCTTTGTTTTTTGAACAGCATTTATCGTTACTGTTTTACTTGGACTAGGATATAGATGTTATAGCTGTGCTTTAGCAAAAAAAAAAAAAAACTGAACTTCGTATACTGTAGCGCTTTCGTTGGTCTCAAAACCGTAGTAGCCTAATGCAATCAAAAGCCCCTTAATACCTTTTCATTCAACT
Source organism: Sporodiniella umbellata (assembly GCA_025677835.1). Taxonomy (NCBI): domain Eukaryota; kingdom Fungi; phylum Mucoromycota; class Mucoromycetes; order Mucorales; family Rhizopodaceae; genus Sporodiniella; species Sporodiniella umbellata. The sequence continues at coordinate 57,032 of JAIXMR010000038.1, forward strand.
CTCTCCAATAGACGTCCGCTTTCTAGAAAGAGAGCTTCAAGAGTAAAATCGTCCGACAAATTTCGCTCTGAGAAACTGCTCAAGGCTTGCCGGAAAAAAATTTATAGTAAAACAAAGTTCTATCTTTAGAATTTGAAAAAGAGAAGAAACAACATTTGTTTGATATTCCTTTTCCCCAAGATTATATACATGTATATTTATTTTGTTTTCAAACAAACTTTTATGTCTTTTTTTTAAAAAAAGAAAACCCCTTTAACCACGTTATAGCACAACAAATAATTTACAGTGCAAAGTTTTAAAGAAAATAAAGTATACAGAAAGGTTGGTATATTCGTACATTTACATTAGCGATCAGAGTTTTGTTACTTATTAAAGTTCCAATTAACCAAACGTAAAACCATGTAGTTTTGTGTATATAAATATTCGTTTGCGATAAATACAACAACTCTGATTAATTAACAACTCTTTGACTGTTGAGTAGTAATGTGCACTCTGTTTTTGTGGGTCACAAATATACACTATTTCTTTTCTTAGTAAGAGCAAAATTCAGTACTATTTTATTTTAGTGCAAGGAAAAAGGCAAGTGTATTTTTCGGAAGTACAAATTCTATTTTGTCAAATTAAGGAAATCAAATAAAAAGGAAAGCGTTTTATTGAGATGGCTCTGGTAACTGTACGTAATAGACAAAATAGAGTAGCGAGAAACAAACAAGAATAAACAACCAACCACCCAAAATCAAATAGATAATTGTAGTAGATTCAAGCATTTGTGTCGCGTGTGTATCGCTTAAAATAGCTACTAGTATTGATGTCCATAATATGCAAGCAAATGATCCTGTTCTAAAAAAATTGATCTAACACAAAAAAAGCATGAGTGTTTAAAAACGAATTTGGTTTTACAATGGGTACTTTATCGACATAACAAGGACTTGTCTTTATATTGTAGCAAATCATAGTAAGAAGAATCGTTATAGATAGAATAGCTCTCATACGATTTACTTTAGTAGTTGATTCAACCAACAAAAAAACAATTGCTAACAAAAGGCCTATAATGGTTAAACGTAGTTCCTTACTTATAATTTACCAACCCATGTTTTTTATGAAAGCTACGCTTATGGATTTGTATGCAATTTCATTTTCTATAGGCGCTTTTTCATGACTTGTTAAGAAAATGGTGGCTATAAAGTAGGCCAGTATATACCCCAGCAGAGACAACCATAGATAAAATTGGCGATGGATGTGCGGCGCATTGCACCTTAGAGTAGTGTTAAAATCATTTGAAGATATATTAAACGATTGGCATGCTGCAGAACTGACGAAGGTGGTCTATAAAGGTATTAACTATACTGTTTTTTTTAGGACTACATTATATAAATACATATAAATACCAATATAGGGATATACAATAAAGTTACAACAGGTATACACCATCGAACCCAACGCGTCGAGATTTTATAAGGATATTTTGAGTTAATTGCATGTATTGTACATCCCAAAAAACAGCTGCAAAGGGTGACTGTAAAAGATGTCCATAAAGAATATGTATACCAAGATGGAGTCCTCATATCTGGCATTAAACCGCCGGCGTTCAAAATAAATGTCATAGCTTGAGAGGGAGTTGGAGGACAATTTAAAGAGTTTATAAGATCTCTCAATGGAAACGTCATCAATTGAAAAAACTCAATAACTAAAATAACCACCTGTACCCAATTTGATCCCATTGATCTATCCCAATCTGAGAAACGTGTATCATACACAGCATTTATATGCTCGTCTTGATTAAAGAGCTTGCGCCTTTGATGATAATAGCATCGCTGTCGAACAATCAGATACAAATTGATAGAAAGTACGAACACAAATAGCGAACCTTGAAGCGCTTGAGGGCTGTAAATAGTACTAATCAGAGTAATAAGGCTAATGGCACAAGTGAGAAGAAACAGAAGAGAAAGAAGGTGATAAAGCCGGTCAGTGTAGACTCGCTCATATGCGTGCGGAATAGTGTTCTTTTCTACTAATTGATTCTTTTCCCATAAAACTGTGACTAGTGTTATCAAAGGTATTTTGAAGGCCGTTTTGACTTGCATTGACATATTATCGACTAGTAAATACACTTCTTGTTGTTGACTAACTGCTTGTTCTCCTCGTTGTTCTAGGGGAACTTTATACCACTCTGTGTACCAAAAATAGATAACAAAACATACAAAGAGTAAAATTAAAATAGTGAAAAATAAAATAATAGACGCTGTCTCATTGGCATGGTAGCTGGATTGTTGCTGATAGGAAGCGTAACCTATAGAATTGTCCATGACTATAGTTAAAAAAGAAGGGCAAAAAATGAAGAGAAAAATAGTTAAACAGGCCAGTTTATTAGAGAATTGACCCTCATTATCGTTCCATTAAATTAAATTCTTTTTTCTTTCATCACTGTTGCATGTCCGTTTTGACACGATGAAATAAAAGTGTGACAGTGAAATCCAAGATAAAAACCAAAAAAAAAAAAAAAAAACACATTTTTTACTCTAAAACAAACAATGAATAGACACAACAAAAGACCACATTCAGCCACAACAGTAGATAATAGCAACAACAGTGTTTCTAATACCACATTAAATCCTTCAGTACCTACACTGACGCCAGCTCAGATGTATTCAAACTTCGAGGAATGGATCAAGCTGTGCACTGACAATGTAAACTCTAACGCAGAAAGGAGCGTATACAATTATTGCTTAAATTTATGTTGTATTTATAGAAAGTCAACGCTAGTAACACTTGGGATTTTTCTTTAATTGATTACTTTCATGAAATGACATTCATTCGCGAAGGCGACTCCATCAATTTTCAGAAGGCCTCCTGTACTCTAGACGGCTGCGTTAAAATTTATACCTCGCGTGTGGACTCTGTTGCAACAGAGACAGGAAAGCTCTTGAGTGGGCTCGCTGATAGTTCGCGTACATACAGGGCTTATACTTGAAAAACTTTAAAATTAAAAGCTTTTGTTGAAATTAGATGACAATGAAGATGAGGAAGTGCGAAAAGAAAGAATGATGCGACGCAAAGTAACAAATTCTGTAAAAAAAAAAAAAAAAAGGCACCGAACTAAACTATATTTTTTCTAGTCGCAAAGGTCCAATACGTCTCTCGTTAAAGACTTTTCAGCAATATCTCTTAAAAAGTTCGATTTGGATTTTGCTGTAGATCCGTTATTTAAAAAAACATCCGCAGACTTTGACGAAGGAGGGGCAAGAGGACTGTTGTTAAATCATTTGGGTGTTGACAGACACTGTAAAATTATCTTTGATGCTTCAGATTCGACTGTAGATTACTTCTCAAGCGATGAAGCTGACGACGAGCAAGAAAATCAAGAGAAAGAGTTAGATAAACAAGAAAAATTGAGAAGCGAAGTGCCTGAAGAAGTTCAAGGGGAAGCTATGGAAATAGATACCGAGGGTTTTGAAGAGTCCCAAGAAATTGAAGGATGTCAAGAAGAGACTGATAAAAACGCTTTAAACACAGAAAGCGGTCTTGAAGAAACAAACACAAATGAATCTGATAAAGAAGAAATCAGCTTGGAGTCTACAATTCTAGAAACAGAGAAACAAGCTGATAACCTTGAGAAAGAAATTGCTGAGGATAATGCCAATACAAACACAGATTCCCAAAATACGGAAGTTGAGGAAAACCCCGCCAAAGTTCAAATACCCGACACAAGCAGCTGGGTGGAAATATCTCGCTTGAAAGGTAACAGCAAAATGAAGCCAGGGATTTATTAAAAGGACTCATTCCAAGTCTGAAATATAGCCAAACTACAAAATTTGGAGCAATTAGAGGATCTATCGATTGTGCCCTCTTTAAAAGCCTTTGACTTTTTTAGTGAAAACTTACTGATTCCAGAGCTACATAGCGAAGAAGAGATGGAGGATAACCCAAAGGATACTAACGAAGAAGAAGAAAATATGATTCCAGATTATGGAAACGACTACGATATGGATTATGAAAACGATGTCAGTATAGATCCATTCAACTTGGACGATCAAGAGTTGGGCGACGACGGTCAGCTGGATGATACAGAAAAGGGTTATCCCGAAAAAGACTATCTAGTTGCCCTACTAAATAACGAAAATAAGGATTTATTTAACTATTTTGATAACACACTCGTCAAAGACTGGGCAGGCCCAGAGCACTGGAAACTAAGGCGACCTCCTGTTACTAAAGAAACTGAAAGTAAGTAAAAAAAGGACGCTGACTTTTACTCACATCCAATTTACAGCTACAGCCAATACAGAAGAAAAAGGAGCTAAGAAGAAATCTAAGCAAACATCACTTATTGACTTTAAAGAAACTGAAGAGGACGAAACAGCAGAAGCTATATTTGAGTCAGCCTCAAAAAAGATCACACTTCCCAACAGTTCCATAAATTCAAATAAGTATCTTCTACCCGATGACATACATTTTTCGTCCAAACAATTCTTGAGATACTTTCTAAAACCAATGTTTCCGGTAACTATTAAAAGCAGAAGTCACATTTACTGGATACTTACACTCCTATAGACCGATGAGAAAAAAAAGAATAACATTCACACCACTGATGACGATATTCCTTCGACAACTGCTGAAGATGAGCCTGATACTAACTTCTGGGCAGAACAGACTCAGGATTATGGAGATTATGGTGCTGATATAGACTATAACAACAGCCTTCCTGGAGACATGTTTGATAACCCGGAATCAAGTAAGGAAAAATATGCTAAAACATTTTTATTTATTCTTCAAGCTATACTGAGTGCCATGGATGACTCTGTCATATACCAAGATACCTACGACGACTTTGAAACACCAGGAGTTTACGGGGACACTTTGATCACAGGTCATCAATTGAAAAGAACGCGACCGCTATATGTCAACTATGCAAAGACATCCAAAAGAGTAGATGTAAAGAAGTTGAAAGATAATCTCTGGAAGGCTCTTGTACCTGGAAATGAACAGGTTGTAGGCAAGTTCAAGTTTATCGACATTATCAGCAATCTCAAAAAGATGTACCCTCCTAAAGAAATGAAAGATATTTCTGTACCCTTTTGCTTTATCTGCCTGCTACATCTAGCAAACGAAAAGGATCTAGTGCTGACAAATGACGATAAAGACGATGATTTTGTGTTGGGAGATGAAGATTGGATAAGTGATGAGTCCAAATTGAGTAATTTTACAGTGTATCAGAACGTTAAATAAAACACGATGGATGCACAAGTAGAGCTTATCGGTTGACAGCTCAATCTTATTGGTTGTATTTGTCTGGTTTCCCATTTTAGGGCATCACCATCAAGTTTAGAGTCAGTTGTTATGTGATCAAAGAAACAGATGGCGCAATACCATGATATAAGAAGATCAACTTTTTTCGAGATTTTTCAAAAAAAAAAACACATCATGTCTTCTTCCCCCCCTCCTCGTTATAATCCTGAAGAAATCATCATTGATTATGAGCCCGATTCCTACCAAAAACAAACACAAGAGTTTATAAAGGTGCTACCGCACTATATCCAAGATTACTTCATTAGTCTATTCCCAGTAGTGACTTGGATTCATAGATATAATTTACAGTGGCTCATTCGTGATGTAATTGCAGGTCTAACAGTAGGCGTTGTAGTCGTTCCTCAAAGTATGGGATACGCAAAAATAGCAGAGCTTCCACCTCAGTATGGTCTATAGTAAGTGTTCATTGCAAACGCTGACTTGCATGTATTAATCCTCTCAATTAGTACCGCATTTGTTGGCCTTTGTGTCTATTGTCTGTTCGCTACTTCAAAGGATATCAGTATTGGTCCTACAGCTGTAATGTCGCTTTTGGTTGGTCAAACTGTTACACGCGTGACAAGTGCTCATGCAAACATTGCAGCCACAGAAGTCGCAGTAGCCATGTGTCTATTGACAGGAGCAATTGCTATGTTTATTGGCCTTGCTCGCTTAGGTATTCTTGTTGACTTCATACCTGGCCCTGCTATTGCCGGGTTTATGACTGGATCTGCTATCACAATCACTATTGGCCAGTGGCCCAAACTCTTTGGAATCAAAGGTATCAACACTCAAGAATCAACGTACCTTATTTTTGGAAATTTTTTTAAGAATTTGCCAAACACAAAGCTAGATGTGGCTTTCGGATTAACTGGCCTTCTTTGGCTATATGGCGTACGCTTTGGTTGTCAATATTTTGGAAAGCGATTTCCCAAGTATAGCAACCACCTGTTCTTTTTTAGTATAATGCGAAATGGCATTCTAATCATCTTTGCTACTTTGATCGCTTTTTTGATGAATATCGGCAAGACAACAAGTCCAATCAGTATTTTAAAGACTGTGCCTGCTGGATTTCAGGCTATGGCTGTACCTAATATAAAGGCGGACACTGTCTCTGCTGTCGCTAGTTCTTTGCCATCTGGTGTCGTCATTCTCATTCTTGAGCACGTAGCAATAGCCAAATCTTTTGGTCGAATCAATGATTACACCATTAATCCTAATCAGGAAATTGTAGCTATTGGCTTTACCAACATCTGGGCGTCGTTTTTTGGGGCCTATCCTTCAACCGGATCGTTTTCTCGTACAGCTATCAAGGCTAGATCGGGCGTTAAAACACCACTGGCTGGTATATTTTCTGCATGTGTAGTTGTCTTAGCTTTATACGCTTTGACACCTGCGTTTTACTATATTCCCGATGCAAGCCTCGCCGCTGTAGTGATTCATGCTGTTGCTGATCTTGTGTCAGGACCGGAATATATCAAGCGTTTGGCCAAGGTCTCTTTATGGGAACTGTTTGTGTTTGCCGCTGGTGTAATTATCACTTTTTTCACCACAGTAGAATATGGCATATATGCAGCTGTAGGTTTGTCATTTGTAATTTTATTGTTCCGTATTGCTAGACCTCGTTTTTGGGGTCTTGGGCGTATTCCTCTGGCTCAAGAAAAACAAGAAGCATATCTTTATGTAGCACAAAACCACCCTTCTCTTGGCCAAAGTGCTCAACCCCTTCCTTCTGGAATTCTTATGTGCCGTGTCGATGAATCTTTCACATACCCTAATTCGTCTTTTATTGCAGATAATATAATCAGCTACTGTAAGCAACACACCCGTCGTTTGACTACCAGTATCAAGAAAGGTGACCGTGCCTGGAACGATGACTTTAATCCTGCAAAAGATGCTGCCCGTGCTCAATTGCCTCGCCTACATGCTCTTATTATCGATTTTAGTAGTGTAAACCGTCTAGACTCTAGCGGTCTTCAAGCTATTGTAGATGCTCAAAATGCTTTGAACCGATATGCTGGGCATCATGTCGAATTCCATTTTGCCCATGTAGTAAATCCTTTGATACGTACTTGCTTGATAGTGGCCGGCTTTGGTAATCAGCCACGTCCTGGCGAGATAGACCTTACAAACAATGCAAGAGAGGTGTTGCCTATTGTACCGGCTTCAAAAGATGGTCCTATTCTAGAAGTTCATACTATAGAGAGTTGTAAGAAAGACATAGAAAAACCTGTAGTTCAGCTACCCCGTGACCGTTATCCTTTCTTTCATTGGAGTGCTGATGAGGCTGTCCGTGTTTCTTTACAGACACTGCCTTACAGAACTAGCGATGAAGATTCTTTAAATGAATGTGCAGCTTAAACAAAACTATAAGAATACAAAACACTGTAAATAACTCTCACCATATTTTCAATTTCATTTAAATAAACCTATATATTATTCAAAAGCTAAAGTCTAAAAACCGATAAAAAATTTTAGATGTATACAATATTTCCAGACGTGTGTTACATTACGTTTTGTTATAATCGTTTAAGCTACAATTGCTCCCAAATCATTGAGGGTAGCATTTTATTTTTAGGGAGTCTGCAAAAAAAAAAAAAAAAAAAAAAAAACGGCACAGTTTTTACATAACTTCCTCTCTTTTGAATTAACCGTAAAAGTTGATTTTATTCCATTAGCAACGTAATTGAATAACTTGTACTTAAATATAATAACTGGTTTTGTCTCTCTATATTTCTTGGACTGAAAAACTTTTTTAAAAAAGTTTTACAACTCTACTTCTCCAAAATCGTTTTTGTAATTGTTTATTTAAAATGTCCCTCTTTTGCCGCAGTTTTTCAACTTCAAGTACAGTAAAGTTGCTTATACCAGTGGCAAAAAAAGAAACTTTAACAATATAAATTTGTTGGCATCGAATAAATTAAGCACATTATTTGTTGTGTTTATGTCAATAATACTCATATGCATATAATTTCTAACAAAAAATATTTCTTTTTCTATTTTACGATTGAATAAATATTAATTACCTTACAAAAGTGACAAGGACCCCCCGTTTCCCAGAAGAAACCGTAGAATGTATTGGCAAAGTGTTGACAGCAAACGTAATCAGGATTAACATCGATGGTTTTCTCTCCCGTCCTATCCGCAAGCTGCGAGGTCTAAAACAAGGCGACCCCATCTCATCAACCCTTTAAAGCCTTGCACTAGAGCCTTCACTTCGCTCCATAGCACAAGACGCTTCCTTTCAAGGCTGTCAGTTGAGCTGCCACTTCAATAGTTCCTCATACTCACAAAATCCCATCATATTCAAAGCCCTCTGTTATACAGACGATACTCTGGTTTTCCTAAAGGATTTAAACGACCTAGGGCAGCTGAACACTCACATAAATCGCTACTGTCAAGCTTCGAATGTCAAACTGAATTTCAACAAAGTGCATTTCATCTTTATATCCGGAAGAAACCATAGCGATTACTGAGAAACGTCTTAAATATAATAGAAAAAAGGATTGTAAAAGCCATCTGATATTCAAAACTAACATACAAAGATCTTAAACTAAAAGAAAAAAAGTTTGTAAATGATTTGGATCACCAAACCCATTTAATTATACTTATTTTATGTAATTTTGTTGACTTTTAGAATATATATCTATTTTTGATAAAGGTATTAGTTTTGAAGATTATATTAGTTTCACTTAATAATTTCGCTTACAAAAAATAAAACAAAAAAAAACAAATGTAGTATGTCAATACTTAACATAGCTGGCCAAAAAAAATAAATATTTAAAAGAAAAGAAAAAATGATAGCAAAATCAAAACTATTCATTTGTGGTCGTTTCTCACTGGTCGGAAAGTTTGAACGCACTGCAGATCACATATGTTCACAAAGTATCTGAACCGTTCCCATCGTCTGTCTAGGATCCCCCTGTGCTAGTCCATAAAACAACGGAAAAACTTCTCCCAATTTCTGATGAAATTGGAAAAAAGAGCTCTTTTGCACTCCTCGCGCTCCCTTTCCGTTCTCGGGAGAGCTGCCATAGCCAAATACCTGCTACTGTCGATGTGCTGGTACCTAGTCAGAGCAACTTCATTCCCGTCCTCAGAAGCTGATGAGATCAAATCCGCAATAGCTAAATTTATCCACAGAAACATATTTCCTAGAATCAAATGGCCAAACTTGTGTTTTCCAAAACACCAGAGCGGCCTAGCCCTACTGGGTCCCCTTCTTCAACAACGGGCCTCATACTTCTTCTGTTTACAACCTCTGTTCTACGGCTCCGAAGAAGCGTCTACTAACCGACCTTACCTAGCTCTGAAAATCCACCTCCAAAGCTTTTTCAACTCAGAACATCCAGAGATCCCCCCTCCTTTTCCCTAGAGGACGGAAACAAGTGCCCAAAATGCAATTTGACATCTGCAATTTGCTGACTCAGTCCATGGATCAAATTCTCTGACGTTTCGAAGACATGGCTTTCAATCTCAAAGCTATTATGAGCCTACCTGTAAAAAGTATTTTCCACGCATCTAAAAGCGAATTTTGTTTTCTAGCTGCATGCAAATGGATGAAGGTAAACGACGTGTTCTACTTAGACCCTCTCACCTCCTCTCTTCGCCGTGTAGATTTCCCTGATAGCCGGGGGAAAATTAGCAGAGCTATGAACAAACTATCCAGGGCAGTTGCCGCAGGAAAGCTGCAAATAAGCACTTTCTTTAAGAAGCATACCCTCCTTAACAACATTGACTCTCCTAGTGAGCAACCAATAAGCTTCGCTTCTTTCTTCCAATGCTTGAATATATATAATAACTCTAGAAAGGACCCAAAACAATTTAGCCCGAAAGTCTATCGGGCAGCCTGCCAGGAAAACACCGTAACTCCCTCCCAGATCAAATCGATTTTGCCGGTTTTTTGGATCTTATTCTTGAACCCTCGCTCTCTGCCACTCAAAGGAACATTACCTACCGATCAATTTACCAAAGAATCCCACATCGAGGGCTTTTAAACCTCTTCATGCCTCTCAAATGCCCCTCCCCAATGTGCCTTTTTGCCTGAACCAAGAGTCATCTCCCTTCCACCCCCTTTTTTTCTTGTCCACCAAAAGCTCTGGTCTGGGACGACATCATCCGTGAGTTCTTATGACCCACCGTAGAAATTGAAGATATCTTCCAAGCCTTAGGAAGTTTGGACTTTTACAATATTGGATATTGTCAGCGAACGTCACTCTCAGCAAATATGGTAATAGTCATTGCACTATTCCAAGTCTGGATATGCCACTGGCAAGTCACTTTTGAGATGAGTAACTTCCAGTCGCAATTGGTGACTTTCCGCATAAGGGCAGCCATTCACTAATTTGAAGCCGAGGAAAGCCTCGCTTCACAAGCCCTCTACTAGCCTCTCCCACTCACCGATCTCACCACTCCGAGATAATGCGCCCCGTCCCTCTTTTCAAAGTCAATCTAATTTTCCTTTATTCCATAACATAACCTAAAGCATAATTGCGACCGTCTCTTGCTGAAATTACATTTTCAAGCTACGCAGAGCAACACATAAAAACCTTTTAAAGAAAAAAAAAGTAATCGAAAGGCTGACCTTACTATTCTTTGCTGTAAAAGACTCGATATTATTAAAGATATTAGTAGCGACATATATCCTAAATTTTTCAGAAAGTATGTAAACTTTGCCGAAATTTGTAATCGTCACTCAATGTACATTGAGATAGTTAAGTAAACTTGGAACACTTTTTGCCATATGCCCATTCTCGTTCTTACATAGAACAAGTCTCTGTAAAAACGTTTTTTACTCTTTCTTATAGCATTACCCAAGCCCTGACTGTGGGTTTTGCTCTGTCCGTCGGATATGGAAAAAAGCACATACCACGACAATACTTTAAAAAGTTTAAACTATCAGTCCAGGCTATAATATTGACGAATAGTTCTTTAAATACAAAAGCAAACTCTAAGGGTAGCCTGGTACGGGCATTTCACGTATTATCACTGATAGAATGTTCTCTATATCATGCAAGTATGCTGGTTTCATACGTTTCACAATACTTGCCTGAAAATACAAAATACTAAAAAAATCTTTATAGGCCCATTTTTCTGTCTATTAGATAAAGATGTGACAACAAAGGACTGGTTGTTTCCTCCATAAACAGAGCATACAGTCTCACAGGCGTGTTGGCTTGCTGTATTTAAATAAATTTGAATAGCGACAACACGCTACTCATCTAAAAAATACATAAAACTTCCTCGTTTTTTTTTTGAAATTTTAAAACTCATTTTGCCCTTAAAATTTTTTCTGTCTTTTAACCTCTGGTTTACTCCCTTCTTTTTTATCGAAAAAAGTTTATTACAAAACATGGCACAAGTAGCAAAAAGCACACCCTCAGGTTCCCAAGGTGGAAAGTTTCAAGAAAGAGACAAGCCAATGGAAGTGCGTTTGTCAAACATTACAGCTGCTAAAGGTAGACGGGAAACCTTTTTGTTTTTTTGACGTGTCTCATCATCTAAACCTTTTTTTTTTTGTAGCTGTTGGAGATGCCATTCGTACCTCATTAGGTCCTAGAGGTATGGACAAAATGGTAAGTCTATCTTTTTTAGATGAGCAGATCATCTTACATTTTTTCGTGTCTTTTAGATTCAAACTGCCAGCGGTGAGGTGGTTATTACTAACGATGGTGCCACCATCTTGAAGCACATGGCTGTTCTTCACCCATCCGCAAAAATGGTAAGAGCAAATTAGAGTAAAAACAAAGAGTCTCGCTAATTTGTAAAAAGCTTGTCGATCTGTCGGCAGCTCAAGATGTGGAAGCAGGAGATGGTACCACTTCTGTAGTAGTCTTATGTAGCTCTTTGTTAACAGCAGCTGAAAAGATGCTCAACAAAGGGATTCATCCTACAATTATTGCCGAATCCTTCCAAAAAGCAGCGGCTAAATCTGTTGAATTTTTGACCGAAATGGCTACACCTGTTGATCTCTCTGATCGCGAATCGCTGTTGCAAGCTGCCTCGACCTCGTTGAGTAGTAAGATTGTTAGTCAATATTCCACTCTTTTGGCTCCTATTGCAGTTGATGCTGTTGTACGCGTAATCGACCCAGCAATCGCTAACAACGTCAATCTGAAAGATATCCGTGTTGTCAAAAAAGTGGGTGGGACCATTGACGATACCGAACTAATTGACGGCCTTGTCCTCAACCAAACTACCGTTTTATCAGCTGGTGGACCTAGTCGTATGGAGAAAGCCAAGATAGGTTTAGTCCAATTCCAGCTTTCACCTCCCAAGCCCGACATGGAAAACCAAATTGTAGTTAATGACTATCGACAAATGGACAAGATTTTAAAAGAGGAACGCCAATATTTACTCAACATGTGCAAAAAGATCAAAAAGTCAGGCTGTAACGTTTTGTTAATTCAAAAATCCATATTGCGTGATGCTGTCAACGACCTTGCTCTTCACTTTTTGGCCAAGCTTAAAATCATGGTTGTCAAGGATGTTGAGCGCGATGAAATTGAGTTTATCGCTAAATCTTTGGGCTGTAAACCTGTAGCAGACATCGAGGCTTTCACAGACGATAAATTGGGTTATGCTGATTTGATTGAAGAATCGGAAAACGCTGGTGCCCGTATCGTTAAAGCCACTGGCATGAAGCATGCTGGTAGAACTGTCTCTATTATTTGCCGCGGTGCCAATTCACTTGTACTTGAAGAATCTCATCGTTCTCTTCATGATGCTCTTTGTGTTGTCCGATGTTTGGTCAAGAAGAAATACCTAATTGCTGGTGGCGGTGCCCCTGAAATTGAAATTTCTCAAAAGCTTACAGAATATGCAAAAACATTAGCTGGCATGGAACAATATTGCTTCCAAGCTTTTGCTGACGCTTTGGAAATCATTCCTACTACCCTGGCCGAAAACGCCGGCTTAAATCCCATTAAGATTGTCACAGAACTTAGAAACAAGCACACATTAGGCGAAAAGACAGCTGGTATTAACGTCAAAAAGGGCGCTATTTCTGACATTTTGGATGAAAATGTTGTTCAGCCTCTATTGGTTACCTCAAGTGCCCTCGAGCTTTCTGCAGAAACTGTCAAAATGATCATGAAGATTGACGATTTAGTACAAAGTCGATAAACAATGATATAATATAAATAAACTAAAATGCGAGATGTAGAATAACACATTGATTTTGTTTTTACTTTATTTAAGTTTGATTATTTGGGTTGATAGCTGTTGAGCTGTTCGTCATTCCATGTATACATTAATCCGGAAAGATTTTTAGGCGCATTATTAGCTAAAGCTGCAAGAACATAGCCTGGTTGTTCAGGCTTAATTAACTTTCCTTCGCTGTGAAGGTTGGTAAATTTAGTATGGTCGCTTCCCATAGCTTCTTTGCCTGTTTGGCGTATAGAATCCTGCATGTCTGTATCAACAACACCAGGACGGATGGCAATGGAGGTTATGTTTTCTTCTTCAGAAGCCAATGTGCTAGCAATATGATTTACAGCAGCCTTAGACCTATATATGTTATATTTTAGCACAATGGTAAATACGTAAAGTTCCACTTACGCTCCATAAGCACCCCAGCCCTTATAACCTTTAACCGCAGCTCCTGAAGATACTAAGACTATAGATCCTCTATCGGATTTACGCAAAAAAGGTATAGAGATCTGAACTAAAGAAATGATCGAAAACACATTTACGTCGAACAATCTAACTGTCATTAATATATAGTTTTGATAAACAAGCAAGTTTACTTTTTCCAATCCTCAACGGAGCCGTCAGCAATGGAAACAATGGGTTCAAGAAGACTAGTAAGATTGTTAATATTCTTTTCCAAAAAATTTTCAAGTTACCCTGCATTGGCAATAATTGAGTCCAGTTTTCCCCAAGTACTAATAGCAACATCAACAGCTTTTTGCGCTGTGGAGGGATCTGTCAAGTCACCAGATACAATTTGGATACTTTCACCCTTGTCAAAATCCTTAGCCACTTGCTCTTTGAGCGCTTTAAGCGCGTTGATATCTCTAGCCACAGCTACTATTTTAGCATTGAAAACAGTCAAAGCTTTGATGGCAGCTGCTTTCCCGATGCCCCGGGAGGCGCCCGTAATAATGACAACAGGACCGGTCATTTTTTTCTAGAAAGTAAATTAAATAAAAAACAAAAAATCTAAGAGCTTGAAATGTCAACATAAAAACGGAGTCGAAAGCTGATCTTGATTCGTATTAATTTTTTGTTACTCAATGTTTATCTTTGTATCAGAGAAGATTTATATGTTGGCTCGCGAAACATTTGTTTTATAAGTTTGAGTTTCCCAAAAAATACCACTAGGATGCGGCGTAAACTAACAAGTCTTAGATTTCCAGGTAATTATGAGGTTAGCTTAAAATCAAACAACTTAATTATTTAGGCTTTTTTTTTTGGCAGATCGTACTTATCGGTCAATTTAAACACAACTAAAAAAGACGTCTCTTTTAAAAGTCAATTACAATATCTTCGCATACAAGTATTTTTAAGCGGTTGTTAAAAGTTCCGTGAATATTCCGGGGAGCCTGTTCGGGCGTAAATAGAAAAGTATTGAAAAATAAAACTGCACCTACAAGACTTTTGTTTGCATAAATATAACCACTTAAAGAGGGACCTCAACGAATGCTGGTATTGAGTTAATGTTTATAGAGAGGTATTTAGTCTCCTGTTTTTGTCAAGCAATCAAGAGGAAAACAAACGGTAAGAATTTTTAAATTACTCCAATTACGCGGTTGCTTAACTTCTCATTTTTTTCCTTGTAGTGCTGTATGCAAATCTGCGATAATCAAGACTCTGAAGGGGTTAAAGCAATTGCCCGCAGAACAAAAAAAATTGTAGACTTGATTCATTTTAGAGTCCAACTAATGACAGGCTTTTCGAGCAGTTCTTTTGCGGGGATAAACCGAAGGAAAAGAAATCGGAAAATGACATCGAAAAGGCAGATCTCGTGAGAAGTAGCTCAATGAAGTATTGGTTGATCTTACTCTTCTACAAAAAACACTTGTACTACGTTGAATTTATCATGTCATTTCAACAATCCGACTTTTCGATTATACGGAACCAAATTAATTGATCGTCTGATGCATTATGCGAAGAAAATACACATTCCAAACAACGGCTCTGGTTCGCAATTGGCTGATTAATTACTTGTAGCTCACCACAATTGCTGCCAAATGATAATAGTAAAAAAAGCCTTGATGTGTATATCATTTTTAGCTTTGGTTTAATAAACAAATTCCCTGGATTCGCCCCTACTGTGTTCTCAGAGTTCAGAAGGCTGTGCGTATTCTTAATATTTAAAACCTACTTATGCTTCTTTAATTCAATCATTGAGGGTCAATGAATAATCTGTACCTAGATGTAAATTATTTCCGGTTTATACATATTTAAGCAGTGTGTATAGAATTGTGGTTTAAAACACCAAAAAAAAAAAAAGAGTTGTAGGTAGGTTTTCTTTTCAATTTCTATTACGCTTAGTATAAAAATAAAGAA
This sequence comes from Sporodiniella umbellata, assembly GCA_025677835.1. Lineage (NCBI taxonomy): Eukaryota > Fungi > Mucoromycota > Mucoromycetes > Mucorales > Rhizopodaceae > Sporodiniella > Sporodiniella umbellata. The sequence continues at coordinate 72,827 of JAIXMR010000038.1, forward strand.
AAAAGGCTCAAGCGTAGAAAAATGCTATCTGTTACAAGAGCCACATTTATTCAAAGCTAGGTCTTACTCTAAAATGAAGCGCTTTTTATTTTAGTTATATTTAGATTAAAACACGATGCAAAATAAAGAGGCAGTAATATTAGCAAGTAGATAATGGTTACTTATTATTGCTTCTTTGTTCTACAGCTTTATTTCTGAACTTTTGGCAGGTTTTTTCTTGAAGGTATTTCATAATTCATGATTGAAAAAGTAAATTTTGTATAACTATAGCGTCCATCTACTGCCGCTTTCTTTTTTGTTTGTTTTCATTTTCGCAAGTGGACAATAAAACAGATTGTCTCACTGTACCACTTTGTATACATAAATCCAGTTTACTTCAAACCTAAACTAATTATGATGTCGACTTATAATACCTACGACGATCTCCAGAACGAACTAAAAAGTGGACACTTAAAAATGCCTAACAGATATTTTCAACAAAACTTCTAAAATATAACCTAATTTATAAAGCACACCTATACATTTTAAACAAAAATTTTGAATTTATTAGAACAAATATACACCTCAAGTCTACCCTTTGGAAGCTAAAAGCATACTGATTATTACATATCGGCCTTCGAAAAAGGCTGAAAAATGCTTTTTTTCTAAAAAAAAAAAAAAAAGGAAATATTACAAGATTCCTTATTGAACCATTCTTTGTTTTTCCAAAAATGTCCTCTCCATCACTCAAAATAAAGCTTAGATTGTCTGGTCCTAAACAGCCGTCATCACAGGCTTCATCACCAGGGCTAATAGTAAGACCACCTACAAAAGAGGAAACGCCACCAATAGAAAGTCCTCGTAAAAGAGCCAAAGCAAGTGGTAATAGCCGTCAGAAAAGATCTAGAAATGTAGAAGGCGCATCTGGAAATGACACGTAAATACATTGAATAGTAAATTTGTAATTTTGGAAAAAAGGCTTCTAATAATTGAAATACCTCAATACTATTTCAATTTTAGACCATTAACAGCTGATGACGATACAATAGATGAAGGTATATAGCCAGACGTCCAGTAAATTGAAGACTTCTATACTAAAAGCTCACAATAAAAAGGCTCTACAAATCGAAAGGCAATAAGTGGAGTTGCAAATGTAAGCGCAACGATATCTAAAAAAGAGCTTTTAAAGCATATGGATGTCAAAGTGAGATCTTGGAACAGTAAGCCACTTATGTTTTATACCTTGGGTGGAGGCACTGTTGATGTCTCTAGCTGGCGCTCAGGTAAAGCCTATCAGATAGTAACAACTCAAAGCATTCTAAATAACTAGTTGTGCGTTAGACGAAAAAATGACACTGGGTGAACATACAACTGAACCTATCACAGCGGCCGAGATTGACCAGCTCTTTTCATCTACAGCTGCCGAAAAAGATTATCGGCCTTTTCTTTGTACCCAGCCTGGATGTTCTAAGGCTTTTACTTCTTACGATCAACTTCAGACTCATGAAACCAATATGCACGGAACAAAGAGTCTAGTATGTGGCATTGATGGCTGTCATAAAAGCTTTGTGACGTCTGGTCAGTTAACAAAACACAGAAAAATGGTTCATTTTCGTGCGGCGCGAAAAGTAAAAACAACAGCAACGGCAGCTGAGGCAACAGAAAGAGATGCAAAATCTAAAGAGGATGAAGATGAAGAAGACAATATATCTACTCAAACAGCAAGAATTACAGATGATACTTCAGATATGTAGCTTAAAAAGAGCAGTATGGGGACGTCTTGTCTTGTTTATGTATTTAAACATTAAAGATATGCTCTGTGTAGGCTTATTGAACTTAAGCTCAGTAGTTGCATCTTTAAAAACGACCGCCAAGTTTTTCTTTTGTGAACATGTTAAACTAGAGGAATATCTTGTTTGTGATTTTGTTTTCTTTCCGACAAACAGGATGAGGCCCCAAAATATTTCTAATAGAGTAAAAATCAAGACAGACCTTTCGTCATGTGTTTCAAGTGACTTTTTGCTTATTTCAAATCGCCAAACACGATGAAAGCTTTGCTATTGTCTGTATTAATAGAAAAAACTTCGTTTTATATCGATTGTTTATCATGTATTGTATAAATGGCTATATTTTGATAGCGATTTTTGAGGCTTTAAGTATATAAGACTTACATCATCTCAATATGAGAATCTTTGCTTGCTGATCAGTTTACACAAAAAGAGCATTTGATTGCCTGGCTAGCCAGATCTTCCTACAGTTATCTTCATAACTCAAATGCTGTTTGCATTCACTAGCCAGATCAAAGTCCGCTGTTGGTTTTTATATAAACTGGTTCCTTGTTTTGACTTCTTGGATAATGCCTTGGGTCCTTTTTTAGTTTTACTCTAACAGAAAAAAGACTATTTTTTTTTTATTTTTTTTCAAATATAAAGAAAAACACTTAATCATAGCTGTCAAAGCTCTTTTTATGCTTCAAGAAAATTTATTGTTTGACTAGACACAAAAGTCACAATCAAAAATTAAAAGTGATATAGAATACTCTAGTAAGGCAACTTACTCTTTTGCTCTTCTCTTCTCCCCCTCACAAAAAAAGGCCCTTTTTTTTCAGGATGGCGGGTAGACATCAATGTAATTAAGCCGATTTGGAAAGCTGAAAAAAACCTAATCTCAATTTTTCCATTCCTTTTTTAAATAAGCAGCTCAATACGCACGTTATACCAATCAACCTTACGCAAACGTAACAGGCAACAGCAATAACCTCAATATTCCTTTTCCTCCACCTCAAAACAGCAGCACACCTTATTCTAGTCAACAATACGGCAACAGTCCCTCCATGCCTTCACCTTACTCAACTTCATCCTCGCCAGGTTATCATTCTCCTAATGTCCACAAAGCAAGTATACCACTAAAAAAATATACTCTTCAGCCCCCACCACGGAAGCCTCTCTTAAGCAGAACACTGCCTGTACTTGGCTATCCAGATTTATTTCCACAGCGCCCTGGACAAGAAGAAGACATCTTAAGCGAATCGAACATGCGCCAAGGCTTTATTGACAGACCTATATCTGTAAGTTTCTTTGAAAGCAAACTTAAGCAGTATACTTTCTCTATTCCTTGAATTAACAAAAGCCGAATTATAATAGAACGAGACTAGTTCAGCACACGACATTGTATTTGGAAAATTACAAGAAGATCAACGTGCATTAAGCGATCTAAGTGATTTTGTTGTTGATGTTTTACATCGGCAAAATAGGGCTAGCTATATTTCGGGGTAATTTTTGTAAAAAAAAAAAAAGTGAAAGGGCTAGGATGAAAACGAGAAAAGTGTGTGTACTAAAGTTGATGGTAGACCTTCTTCCTTCAAGCCTCCAGTAAGAACAACTTTAATTGATGCTAAACGAGAGCAGTGGATGCACGAGCTGGCTTCAGGCGTTGTTCCACTTAGAAAACTAGCAAGAAATGTTCCTCACGGATTTAAAGGGGAGAAGCTATTAGAAACTCTAGCCACAAAGCAAGTACCTTTTTTAAGAGCAACTTGGTATATAAAGATTGTAGGACTTTCAGAAATGGTAAGTATTAGTATATACATACAAGTTTATATATACTTATAACGCTTAACACTCATATTGTCTTTTTTTTTTTTTTGTCGCTCGCTTTTTAGAGTCAACGAAATGCCAGTAACGCAGCGGCGTCTATGGGACCTCAGTCAATACAGTGGACAATGACAGTCACTGGCCACTTGAAAAAGCAATTGAACGATCTTGTGCCTTCTCCTCATGGGAGCACAAACAATGCAGCCAGTCCGCATGCAGGGGCGACACCCAATCGTGGATACAAAGGCTACAATCATCATGAAAACGCTGGAAAACCGTGGCTGACGTTAAGTAGCAGAACAAAGTTTGAACAAAGATGGTCATACAGTATCCAATTGGCACGCTGGCAGTATCATGAGGGATTAATAGATCAAAGAACTTTTTTGAAATGGTCTTTGGATACACTTGCTGCTAGCGCATCCTTTGAGCTTATGTGGGTTGTTCTAACAGGGCTGATTCAAGACTATGTGGATGAATACAAACGGAATAGAACTCTTACGAAAATACTGATCGAGACTCTTATTAAATACTATGGGGCAGTAAGTATTTTCCAACTGAATATAAATCTAAACAGTCTTAGTTATCGCAGTATGCAACCCAAATGAATTTGGATGAAATAGAAAAAAAAGTACATCACGGATTGAAAAGAGATATTGAAACCATGCTACAGGTACATATATATATATATACTTACCTATCTATGTTTGTATGTGTAATAGATTAAGGATTTCTTAGTCTTTGTTTCTTTCGACTCCGGATATGTTTGTGATACCAAAATTGTATCAACAAAACCACCAACTTCTTAGTGCCATTATTCAAGATGAGTCTACACAGAAAAATTCAAACGATTCATCTGATATGAGGGAAGTGATGAGTGAATACTGGACTATGATCAAAGCGCGTAATGAGTTGTTCTGTGGAAGTATAAGTGAAGTACCTTCTTTACAGAAAACACAGCAAATACATGAAAACAGTGGGGACGAGGAACAAATAGTGAATATTTTGGACGAAATTGGCAAAAACGTTGACAGTGTAGCAGGATTACTGATTAGTGATGAAACTTGGGTTGACGCTCACGGACATTCTTCTCGGTGGGCTTGTAAAATGATATTTGGCAGCGCCCAGCTAGAGCTAGAGAAAATTGTAAAAATAATCTATTCTCTATGTCGGTGGGCTGTAAACGAGTCTAGATATGGAGATTGGAAGACCTATCTTGTAGCCTCTATACTGTCTTCATGGATAGAAGAAAATAACTCTTTGGAAAACAAAAGGCTACTGCAAGAATCGCTTATTAGGTTTTTAGATGAGGAGACCAACAGAGAGGACACAAACTTATCTAACGGCCTATCAGAGAGTGAAGAAGGTACTTTTTTTTTTGGCTGTTATTAATTAAAATACTAATTCACTTAAAGGATGCAATATGAGAAAGACAAACAATCGTGTGGTTTATTTGTTTGATGTTTTGATTCGCTCCAGCTTGTTTTCATACCAAAAGTATTTATTGCGCTTAATTGCTCGTGGCGATTTGGAGCCCAAGCGCCGACATGAACACACTACTCAGTTTTATTATTTAGCTTCGTTTCCGTTGCTCACCCCTACACCGACTTACCTCATTAATCAAAGACGTATTGCCCTGTACGGGGCTTCGAGTAATAATAATAAGGAGGTAGAGATTGAAGCTTTAAACAATTTGAAGCATCTCTCAAGACTAGCTGTAATGGGGTTTGATCACCACGATACAGATTGTTTATTTGGAGCTGAAGCACAGGACATGATGCAACCAGTGCCTACGGACTCGTTTGAATCTTATAATTTGGCATTTTCTCAGGAGCTAAAGCATAGACTAACTAATGCGATGGAGTCTACAACCAGATTTTCAATACTTGAATTCACAGGTAACTGGCTATTAAGTGAGGTCAAAAAATTTGTAGTAAAAAGTATTCAGTAAGTACCACATGTGTAAATCCAAATACTCACATACATGAGCATAGGATTGGTGAAGACAACTGGAGAGTGATGACGTCCCCGGGTTCTTGCCTATTGAACATGCGTCAACTGATAACAATTGTACAGATTATGGAACATGCCAAAGATTATCTAAGCATTATTGAGACGGCCATTTGGGTTATTCAAAAAACAAACGATATATCGCTGCATCCGTACATCGTCGACATTTTTAGAAAATACTCATGCTACTGGAAACTAACGAATAACTGTACTCGTATTGTTCAAGCTGTATGGATGAAGGTAAAAAAAAAAAAAAAGTAATAGTGATACAACAAGAAATTTAAAACAATTTGAGTAAAGCATGTAGCGCTTTCTTCTCGTGGAGAAAGGGATAGAAATATAATGATGTATCTTATACAGCTTATTCAAGAAGGTCATCAAGTGGACGGTATGATACGAACACAGCTTCAACAAGATTTGCAGATCAAATCTAAGACCCGTAATCGTTACACAAACAACCTATCTGTCAAAAATGAGTTACTACAGTTAGCTAAAGAGCCATATTCTATCCAAGCTATCTCTGAGCTACTTTCTATACCTTCACAAAATGCAGCCGGCTGGATCGGCGTGATTCTAGAAACTTCGGGAGAAGTGTTGCGTACCATTGGCAAAGAAAAGCATATCGATGAAGAGATTAAGAGCTATAGACATGGAAGGTTTCTATCACCAGTACTCTACGAGTTTCATAAATTACTACGTGCTCTTGCTTCAGTTATAAAACAAGTAGCAAACGCAACACTTTTAACTGGACAAGCGGATACGACAGTGATTTACTGGCTATGGAACAGTGAGGTGGTTCAAGAAGATATGTATCAAGAGAATTCGTGGGTGCCATTGTTTGTTATTGTTCTAGTTACCAATCGTATTATCGCTCTTGACACGCTTATAAAGGACTTTGCTATACCTTGGTTTCAGCGCATAGGACAGGAGGGACAGCGGCAATATGCGGAGGATGTTAAACTAAATGTGTTTTGTCAAAACCTGATTGTTCTTATTCGCCTTTTGGTTATTCAAAATGACAACGAGCCTAAATCTGAAGAGGCGCCTCTGTCTTGGCAGCTTCGGAACGAAGAATTTTTCCAGCTTGAAGTACAACGACAAACATACCTTGCCAGTAGCCTAGACAGAATTGATCCTCTTTTTGGTCTTATGGAGCGAATGATTCAAATAGCCACAAACCTGCCGTTGAGCTCCTCTCTTCTCCAAGACTTGGTAATGCTTCGAGCTGATTTGTTACAGATCCCATGGTTTAGACAGGCATGTTTGAGAGATCTCAATGGTGTTTATCAGAGGTTTGCTTCTCGTGAAGCAGAAGCAGCATCAGAAAAGCGACTTAAGAAAAGAATGCTGAGCATTGTAGAGGAGTTGATAGGAGGAAATCTTGTATCTCAAAATAATGTTCAAGAAAACCCACCAAAGTTTATAGATAAGCTCCACAAAGTTTTCTTAAATGTCAGTCAATGGAACGAAGCCCAATGTCGCGTACAGATGAACCTGTTACTAGATAACATATCTCTATACGATGTGAACAGCCAGAACCCTAATAATCCGCACATATTGGGAGATGACCTCTCTCTGGATATTACCTCAGAAATATCCACATCGCCTCCTAATGAAGATCTTCAATCATTTGTATCTTTTTTCTACGATATTGTGCTGGCTGATGGGAAAGAAACTCTGGAGCATGTTGCTACACAGCGTCGCTTTCAGTTTTTTAAAAACTTAATCCACGAATTACGAGAATCAGTTCTATCTGAGCTCCTGTCTCATGCAGTGCGTCTTCTTGAAGGTGACGAGGGACAAGCATTTCCCGATAATGTTCTTTTAATGCAACTAGAAGGATCTAGCTTCAGATCTGATAGTTTTACTTATCGAAGCCAAGCATTCTTGAGTATGACTCAACACATGTTGGCCGAAAATATTTGGTCAAATGACAAAAAAATTGATCTCGTAAAAACTATGTTTCGACAGATTCTTATGTTTAGAAATAGCCTACCTGTTTACAAAGTTATGCAGTATGCTAATGCTTGTTTCACAGAAGCGTCCACTGTTCTAAAATCTAACAAAAATAACACAGTAAGTACATCGAACGACTTTCACCATCAAATACATTCTCACTATATTTGAAAACCCCTATTTGTATGTATTTAGGACATGGCTATTTCTATGCTTTTAACAGGAGAATACTCAGAGAGCATACCGATGGAAGCTGTCTACGATAAAAAAGTGACCCTTGAAGATCTACGAACAAGGTAATTTTTGTTTTTTTAGAAAAGAAAAGTAACTGAGTTTTTATAGTTTACTACTGAGACTAAGGCTTATAGTACCATTTATGCCTTTGATTTGGGAGCATCCTAAGGAAGACGAATGCGATATACTAGATTGGATTCGTACTCTTGTGCTTCTTTTGACCGTAAGTAAAAACACCGTGACACTAAGTTTAATATTCTTTTACAGAGCCCTTTAGTTCATGGTGACGGTAGTCAAGAACGCTTTTTTGAATTTATGCTCGACTTTGTATCCATATTGATTGACGGTAAATTAGATATAAAAAAAACGAAAATAGACCTATCTTACAAACCATTCTGCAGAGGTTCCAAAAGAACTAAAAAAATCAAGTTTGCAGCTACTCAACGTAAGGATTTTTTTTGGTTGTAGCGGTTTCCAAACAATTTACTGATTGTTTTTGCTAGTCTATGCATCACGAGCTGAGCTCTGTTCCTGGGATGTTTCAGGGTCGCGTAAAGCGTGTAATGCCTTTTATCTCCCATAACATATACTTAAACAGCACGCACCTAGCATCTTCTATACTGGGACTAGCTTCTAGCAGTGATCCACATCAACAACAGCAACATTTGGAGACATGTTTAGAGCAAAGCAAACCTTGGGAATGGTTAGAGGACTATGTAAATGAAACTCCGCACGACAACGACGCCCCTATCAGCCTGGTGAATTTTAATGCTCTTAAACCGAAATCTGTAGATAGTACATACATAAAATGGTTCAAGTACGGCTTTGATTCTCAAACAAAAGACTAAGCTCCTTGATCAATAAAATCATACACATCCTCATACCATTACATTCATTTTTTTATTTTTGTGACTTTTATTTCTTTTCATGCATATATACGCTAGTTTAAAAAGGTAAATAACATGCCCTTTGAGATTTACTGTAGACAAGAATTGCAAAAATGGCTACAACCTAAGTTGCTGTTTTCGTTTGGTTTTATACAAGGTTTTTTTTTTTTTTTCGAAGACTACTTGCGCTCCAAGTCGTGAGGAGAAAAATGAGAGTGGCCTTGGTTTGTTGGTTCGACTGACTCATCTATACGTGTTGTAGTTCGCGTTGGAGGAGGAAGACTGGGAATAATAAGTGAGGAGAGAGAAGATGTTCTCTTACCCGCTTTTTTCACTTCTTTGGAGGGTGGCCCGTTTCTGGAAGAAGCTTTCTCGTTGTGGACTGTAGAACCAATGGGCTCCAAAGGCAAAACATGAGTATTATGTCGGTATCGCATGTCCTCGTCATATGCTTTGGGTTGCTGAAGAGATGGAAGGGGCTGAGTAAGATATTCATGTGGTAAAACATCCTCAGCAGGTGCGAGTAAATTATACTCATCGTCGCTTAGACGCCGTTCTTTTCTAAGTTTGATTCGCTTTTTTGCAAGCACAACCGTATCTCCACCACAGTTGAATACGTTTTTAATGAACTGAGGAATATAAGCCAGAAAGCCATCCAAAAGAGCCTCAAAATATCCATGATCAGCCTCTTGTATTTGATATTCTTTGTTGTCTAAGCCAAAGTAAACTTGCATTAAGATGGCTACAACAGCCATCGTAGTGCATATAATCAGTACATAGTACCCGTTCTTAATTGCTTCAGCAGTCCAGTAAGTACCTCCAGGAGATCCCGGAGGTCGATCATGAATAATGCTAAAGTAGCTGAGAACTGCCAAAAGTAAATCGCCAAAGTAAAAAATAACCATGATTGGCCCTTTAACACACCAAAACATTCCATGCGCTTGAATCTTGCCATCCTTCCACTCGCGGTCATATACAGACAAATAGGTAAATAGAGCCATCAGTATAATTGAAAGAGAGATGAATTGAATAATAAACAAATATACGTAAGCACCTTGAGGGCTGAACTGTCCATCGCAATAAACTCCTTTAATTTGAGTGATAATCGATACAAAAGCAGATATGATGTTCCTGTTGTCCGTGTCAAAGCAAGGTTAGCTTTGCTATCAAACTGGACTGGAAAAAAAAATTTTCTTCACACCCTTCTTTTTTTTTTACATGAAGGTGAATATTTTTACCAAATTGGAAACTGAAGAACCAGAATATCAACTATCACTCGGAAATGCAGACCCCATTTTGACTGGCTAATAATGGGTTAAGATTCAGGTTTGTATGTCCAAAGAGAAATAAACTTGAAATAGTTACAGTTTAAAATTATACAGTCCAAACACTTTTGTGGAAATCTCCTCTTTTACTCCAACGTTTTTATCACGATAGGGCTGCAAGTATGCTTGTAGGCACATATAGAGGTTATATACTGCAAAAGATTCGAAGAGTCTGGCGAAAAACAAGATGACGGTTTCATAATCGTATTTTAGATACGATAGCCAAGCCAAGATTGCATAGGCAGCTGGATATGCTACAACTCTTACTTTATGCTTTTGAATTTCAGGCGTGCAATAATGATGAAGGTGCTCGTTGATTGTATGCGATGCAATTGTGACTGTGGCGAGCACTAAGAAGCCCGATATCAACCATCCCCAGACATGGTAGTTGCTGCTAAAAACATGAAAGTAACAATAATAACAGTAAAAACGATAATAGAAAGGAGCATTTAGAAAAATTCCATTTTATGAACAAAAATATACTGTATACTTTGGATCTAATATTAGTTGTTTCAAATCAAATTCTGGGTTACTATTTATTCGCATACAAGAATAAGTAAACTACAAAAGATAAGGAGATGAGACTTACAACCCACTTTCACCCAAACCACCTGCCGTTGGACACTGCTTCAAAGACATTTACAAAAAAAAAAAAAAAAATAGACTTTGAAGGCAGAAAAATAAACAAAAAAGAGCTATCTAGGAGGAAGAAAAGAAGAGAAAAAAAAGTGAGAAAGGAACCTTAAAAACTGAGAATTTAAACATAGGTGTAACATTGCACAAGTAATTAAATTGAGGCTTTAGCAATAAACCTTTCTGTAAGTGTAAAAAAGCCATCCTTGCCAAGATAAAATAGTATAAGTCTATAACTTTAAAGCTAACTTTCGACAAGTATATCATTTAAAAGCAGCTATGTAACAAAACGCCTGGACCTAAGAAGGACTTTACTATCATACTTATAGAGAGAAGCAAAAAAAAAAAAAAAAAAAAAAAAACAAAGCCTTTTTTTCTAATTTGTGATAGTATCTACAAAATATTGCAAGTCTTTTTTTAGATTTGATAACATAGTTTTTAAAAATCAGAGCATCTTCTGGTTATATAGCGCAAGTTTTGTAAAAGAGCTAAGGTATACAACCTTTAAAATAAAGGCGTTTGAAGACTGCTTAGGTACAAAAGTCTGCTAGTAAGTAAAACGGTAATTATATTTTCCATACTCATTTTTTAATAAGCAAAATAATTCATCACATAAAGCTACAAAACAATTAGATAGCAGAAAAGTATTGATTTGACCGTTTCTATTATCTCGACAAAATAAAAAATGTATATGGTTTGAAACGATTTACTGTTTTAGCTTAATAACACTTAGAAAACAATTCAAAAAAGCATTCCTGACTAAAGTTTTAGTCTATACTAAACATGTTCATTGGTACTTCTTCTAGACAAAGACTTTAACAGTATTTAGTGTAAATGAATTGTAAGTGTGTATAAACTGACGAAACAATGGATACGAAAATGGCAGTAGAGAGGATATCAGCTTCTTTCAAAATTAATGAGCTTTGCTTTACTGGCAGCTATAGTTTTTCTTTTCACCTTTTTTTTAAAAAAAAACGCAGATATTCTATAGTACCACCCCCTTTTTTAAGCTTTTTTATAGTACAAAATAAAAAAAATAGAAAAGAATGATCGTCACTTTATAGAGTTGAGCTTTATTTAAAAGAAAACTGCAGAGCCTCTTTGACCCACAACTGCTTGCTTGTTCGTTGATGGAGCTTCTTTATATATGTGTACCTTGCCCTCCTTTATTTCTGGGGGTAAAGCATTTGATTTTTTGTCCAATTAGAAAAATAGACCAACAAGACAATCAATAGATCAGATAAAATCGAAATAAACATGGACTTAATTTTTATAAGCAGAGGGTAGCGCATATATCTAATATATACAAATTGTAATGCACGATCAAGCAGGAACAAAAAAATTATATAAAGCTATACGTAAGAGAAATATAAGTAAGGCAAAAACAAAGAAGAGAAAAGAAAAAAAAAGGAATAGTAGGGCGAACGTTGATAATTTCGTGTGTTGATAGTTGCCAAACCAAAAACCAAATACAATAAATAAATTAGACACTGACAATAAAGTTTGAAGTTAACCTGTTGACAAAACAACTAGTGTTCTTCTCAATTCTAAACAAAAAAGGCAATAAAAAATAAATGAACAAAGACACAAAATATAATATACACTTGTTTTTTTTTATAAAAAAAAAAGCTATATAGACTCACAATGTAGAGGGATGCCCCAATTTTGGCTCATTCCAAAGGCACCAAATAAAGAAATGGTTCATACTTAATTAACTTGTTTCATCAAATCGAATTTATATATATATATATGTATATATATATATAAACATATATACGTGTGCCTGTATAGATTATATATGTAAGCCAAAGACAGACCGGCAATATACAGTCTGTTATCACTACTGGGAAAAGCGAACATATAAGAGATCTTATAGCTGTATCACTATTTAGCACATAGGCGTTTGGACACAAAAAAGAGGAATAAAAAAATCACTGACAGATGTCTAATCTTTACAGAGCAATACCCAATCTTTGGATAATATACAGCTACCCCTTATCTGAAACACACAGACCTGGTGTCTGCACGTCCTTATGCTTATAACATAAATAGAAATAAATTCTTTTATCTTTCTTTTTTTACATTTTTTTTCATCTATTCTCTCTTTCTCCCTCTTTAACTTAATATTCATTCATTCATGTTGGCCTGTGCACAAGACATACTATTTGCCTCCGACGCTAATCAAAACACGATCGATACCTCATTCCTGGAAAATCAGCAAAAGGAGAGTAAAAGACCTAAGATGAAGCATAGCAGTACCATGCAACATTTACAACATATAAAACACGAACAAGCATCTAACAAACACAAGGAAGAGGTTGGTTTTTGGTTACACATCTTAATTTAAACTTTTTCCATTCTTTTTTTTTTTTCAAAAGCAACAGGTTTGGCCTCAAGATGTAGAAGCTGCTTTTATTGAAGCATTAGAAACTATTCCTAAACTGGGCAGAAGAAAGATTCTAGTGAATGGAAAACCATGTGGTAGAAATGAATTGATATCAGACTTCATATTTAGGAAAACGCAAAAGATACGTACAAGAAAACAAGTGTCTTCGCATATCCAGGTGCTAAAAAATACTCGTAAAAACGATCCTCACTGTAGGTGTTTTTTTTTCTTTTTTTTTTTTTTTTTTTTTTTTTTTTTTGCGCGTTTTCTCATAATCTACATAACTAGTCATGAGGTTGTTGACAGACTCTGTAGACGTGGACGAAGGATTTGCAATGATACAACAGCCTGTACGTCCTCATCAGCGAAAACCAAAAATAACAGCCGCAAACTCTCGTCGTCATATATCAGACACTCAGAAAGTTAAGCCTACACGATCTCATCAAACGTCTTCTGACGATTCTTCCGACTCTTCTTCTCCTTCTCCCGCTGATTTTGCGTTTGACATGATGTATCAGGACCAGCAAAACTCATTGACTTCTATGCTTGATCTTAAAGACCCCTTTTTTGAGCCCTTCTTTAGCTCATTAGACTCTGTTACAGAAGCTACAGACAGCAATGGAGCTCTCTTTGACAATAATGGTTTGAACAGTCTCTTTGCAATGCAAGATTTTTCTGCTTTGTCCGCCAACGACGTTCTCCAGCAGCTTTTCCCTTTGACCACTTCCGACTCTAGTCCAACAATGATTGACCTACTTGAGCAAAAAAACTCAATCCATCACTTTCTGAACTCTCAAAAACAACAAAAACAAAAAAGAGCCAAGAAAACAGGTATCCGAAAGCCCAAGAAAAAGAATCTCAAGGCCTCCATAAGTTATCCCAACCTGGCCAACTTGAGCTTATTTCAATCCCCAACCCCTTTGACAAATAATCCATTCTCTATGGATTCGAGTGTATTAGAATCTAGCCCAGCTGTCTGGGTTGACCCTAGCCTTTATCCACTGTGGCCTAACTATCTATGCCTGTATTTGGAATATTCGCTGCCTTATGACCCTACTGTAAGAAAAAAAGACAACCCTCTGATAACCGTACACGGTTTTAACTTTCTTACTTTAGACCACCATACCTCATACATTAGCTACCTTGGCCGAATTCAACCCTTCCTGTATTTCTTCTGTTGATGGGGCCTGTGTGGCAAAAGAGAAATGCCCTCCATTGTCTGACCTGACTTTGAGTCCAGCTCTTAACGTGCTATCCGTTAAAGTTCAACTTAATCTAAATGTCAACACTTCTGATTTCTTTTTTAACAACACATCGTTTTTCGAAACAAAAGATCGTCGCACCGTTGAATGCACTACAACTATATACTCTTTTGGAAATGTGGTTCTTGAATCGAAAGAAGTACAGCAGGCATTGTGGTTAAATGAAGGGAAATACATGTACAGCTTTGCGTACGTCAATCAATTTTTTGACGCCTTCATGAAAGGAATAAGATCTTTACAATCCTGGGAAGAAGTTGACATTGCTATAAACAATCTATGCGTAGTACAAGTAACTGAATAACCTTTTTTTTTTATTATTAATAACTGGGTTAACGTTATCAAAAATAGGTGTTTGAAGATGTTGAGCAAAAATTAAGTCAACAGGCAGCCTTGCCTTTATTACCAGAAGATGCGCCCACTGAATTAGCGCCGAATACAAACGATATCCTTTTAGGTGAAATGGCCTCTCCCGTTATTCATCATGAAGCTGTGACCCTGCCGGATATTGCTTCTCCTCTGCTAGTCATGATTTACGAATTTGAAAGGGGATCAGGCACCATGGATATCTCATTGGTGGATAGTGGGTCGGTTCTTTTAGGTATTGCCTCCGATCTTCTACAATCTACAGAGAACCATCCTTAAAGTTACTTTAAAATGTTTTCTTTTTTTTTAAAAAAAAAAACATTCACGTATTCTTTCTGCGATTCTCATATTTCCCTACACGTTATTCTTAAACATCTCACATACTCTCCCTGTTTTTCATTGTGTCTAATACAAAACAACTATGAGAGAAAACAAATAATAAAATAAGTATTTTGTAAATAGACATCAGCATTTACTTTCTTCCTTTAAGGTTTTCTAATGAAGAACTTTATTAAATAGCTTATGTAGTTCAAGTCAAAACTTTCTAAAAAAAAAAAAAAAACATATTTGAGCATACTCGAAGAAGTAGGAGTAAGAATTGACTTCCTTGCTGCAAAAGGATATTGGTCCTATAACCAATCGAGTTGCTTTTCTCATAGCGTTCACTGCATAAACAGTAGTGATTGCATTGTGTTACACTCTTGAAAACAATGTAGTACTCATGACTTTTTCCTGTCGTCATAACTGCACGTGACATAGAATAATCTACAATGGTTCAGGAGTTGCGATTATTCGGAAATATATTTCTTTTTTATTAGCCAAGAAAATGACCAACTCTAGTAATTTGCTTCGATCAAGCTGCGGTTGCACCATTGAGCGGTCTCTTCGACAAGAAGATTGTTTTATCTTTGTTACTGGTGCACAGAAACAGTCTGATGTGCCTGGCAAGAGTTACATAGCATACCAGTTGCGCATTGGTGTAAGAATGATTATATACTTCTCTTCCCACCTTTTTAGATTTCTTACCGTCGAATCTTGTTTTGTTTTAATAGAACATAGAAACAAGTCGTCGATATAGCGAATTTGAATCATTTAGAAAGTCATTAACCTTACTTCATCCCACTTTAATCGTGCCGCCTATACCCGAAAAGCATTCTTTGGGTAAGCAAAGAGAATCGTGGAAATTGACATTCAACAAATTATTATTTAGTGGATTATGCAGCTTTGCAAGCTAAAGTCAGAGATGATTTGGCTATGATAGAAAAGAGAAAACGTATGCTTCAAACCTTTTTGAATAGAGTAGCCAAACATCCCGAATTGGGCCAAGATCACGTGTTTCATCAATTTCTAGAACACAACGTGGCCTGGGTAAATAGTAACGGAGCTATCTATCCATTTCCTGTTTATAACTGATCTGCCATGACTGTATAGGCTGACGTACTTTGCTCACCGCCTTTGTCCACCCTACCAAAAAATCCTTTACAGATGGTAGTGAGTTCAGATACTCAGGTTCCGACACACACCCAAAACCAGATTCTCTCTAGCAACCTTGTCCCTACTCCTTTTGCTGCATATCAGCTTAAAAATCCTGACCCACGATTTGAGGAGTCTGAAAAATTCACCTTTAGAATTGCCAATTATATGAGTAACAATCTTGATAAAAGCCAACGCAAAGTAATTAGACGACTGGGAGGTACCTGCCTTTTTTTTTTTTTTTATTGTTATTATTGTGCTAGGAAACTGACATTAGAGAATTATCAGAACTAGCCAACGACTATGCCGAATTGGGCGCAGTGTATAACGGGTTTAGTTTAAACGAAACAGGTGCTGTGGCCAATGCAATTGAGAAGATTGGACAAGCTGTGGATGCAGGTTATACTGAGACGGGGCATATGGTCACTTCACTTGAAGGTGATTTTGCTGAACCTATTCAGGAACATGCACAGTTTGCGCAAGCAATCAAACAGGTCTTAAAGTTCCGGCATATGAAGCATGCCCAGGTCGAGTTGACCGAGGCTGCACTGGAAGACAAAAAAGATCAACTGGACAGTTTACAGTCTATGGAGAACGAGGCTCGACGTCTTGAAGAGGCTTTGACTCGCAACAAAACCATAGGTCCAAACGCAGTAGATATTGATGAGATAAACAATCCACCAGAATCGCCTATTGTCTCTCCACCAAGAGCTCGTTCTTCTTGGAACGGACGGCCTATGCGCGTTATCAGTGCAGTAGGACATACACTACAAAACATCATTGACGTCAATCCAGAAGCAACACGACGAAACCAAATCGGAATGTCAAAGGATGCGATCAATGTACTTGAAGAGGCTCTGAGCCTCACTCGCAAGGATTTAAATGCAGTGTCTACAGAGCTTCAAGCGGATTTAGATAGATTCCAAAAAGAAAAGATTCATGACATGCGAGACATGCTGATTGCTTATGCAAAAATACACATTCGTTATTGTCAGAAGGTAAATAGAATGACATCCTCTTTTGTGCTTTTTTGAATGTGTCACTTAACTTTTTTTTTTTTGAAGAATCTTGAATCATGGCAAGAGGCTCGTGCCGAAGTTGAAAAGATACCAATCTAAACAATCTCTGGTTTATATATATATAAATTCTCTATATAGTTATGTAAATAGATACGTGATCTTTTTTTTTTTTTTTTTTTTATGTTGACTTGAAGTGAGTAACTACAACAAAGCTTTAGCAGATTCTCGTTTGAGTTGCTTTTCAATTTATAAATGAGAGGGGAGGGAGGTTTGGCAAATCAAAAATAGAAGGACTTGTTAAAGCAGTATGGATTTAGGGGCATTGTATAAACAGTTTTTTTTGAATTTATTTTTGTTTTCTTTTGATGTTGGATCAAAAGAGTATAATACAAAAATAAACGTAGTTTACGTGTGTTTATATATATAAAAAAATTAAATTTGTCAGTTATTGTACAATAAAATAATAAGATGTAAAGGCTATTGAATGAAGTACGGGTCTTGCTATATTTTTTGAGAAAAGTGAGTGAATTTGATTCTGTAGAGTTTGTGTGACTAATTACCATCCACTGCTTGGCCGTTCCACGCGCCTTGGGTTCTCTACTAAGTAAGGTGGTTATAACATAGCAAGTGTGTTTGTTATCAATCAATGTTTCCAAGCGCGGGATTTTCAACTCATGTTTTTGAGTCCAACAAAGGCCATTGTTTAAAGTGGGTGTGGATGGTGAGGGATGAGAAATGAAATGCAGAATTGTGTCGTCTTTGATATTACTTGGGAATAGCGTTTTTTGCGTCTCCAGTTCGTATATAAGACAGCCGAGTGACCAAAGATCGATACAAGCTGTAGCCACGACCCCATTGGCTCCTTCTAAACCATACGTAGTGGCCTTGGCTACTTCAGGGGAGCAATAGCGAGGGGTGATCACACTGACACACTCTTCGTTTATAGTTCTGCTTGCTTCAAAATCTATTAGTTTCCACTGACCCTCTTTGCACATCACGTTGGTTGGCTTCAAATCGCAAAAAGCTATTCCGCGATCGTGGCACCAAGCCAGAGCTTTCAAAAGATGACCTGCGACGACACGGGGTAAAAAGACTTTGTGTTGTATCCATGTGCTCAGGGTTTCATCTAAACGCTCCATCACAACCGCATATTTGATCTCGTTTTCTTGAATTGTCAAGACCTCGAGAAGTTCAACTACCCAGGGTGATTTGAGTTTGACCAACGTTCGACATTCCCTTTCCCATGCTTCTCTACGGGCAAATAATTTGATGGCCATCGGTTTCTGTGTCTCTTTCTGAGTGACAAATACTATCGAGTTACAGGGGCCCATAATACATGGCTGTGAATCTATTTGATACTGCTCAGGCAATAACGGTATTTTGGGGTCTGAAAGAGCTGAAGACGAAGTAGAGGGGGTTTGTCGTGCAATGGTGAGGGACTCGTTACTGCTGGTTGCTGGGCTTGACTGTCTGCCAAGAGAGGCTAGCAAATCAAGTGGACTCTGTCGATGGTATATGATAGGGCTAGCTTCTTGTTTCTGAACAGCCTGTGCTACTAGCGTATTGCTAGTGTTTGAAGGGTAATGGCGTCGTTTAGCTTCTGTGGTGTCCCACGTGGAATTTGTTCCTGTGCTGAGCTGATGTGAGGTGTTACTTTGGATGTATTGAATGGGGGATATAGGATCTGGCAGAGTCCAATTCTCATCTTCTTCTGCAGGATGACGGTAATGATCGACGGGAAGATCGCGTTGCTTGTTTATTGCCACAGAAAATTCATTGGGTTTCTGCGATATAATCTCATTGGGTACCTGCCCATCCGAGACAAGCAGAGTTTTGGAATGTCGACAGGAGTCACTACGGGGAGATCCGATAAGAGCTCCCGTTGTATTGACATCGCTCACCGCCTCTAATACACCAGTCACTACCCTATCTGAGTAATCGCCAATCTCAGAATGCCTTGCAAAGGAGGTATTGCTCCAGGCCTTCGACATTCGATAGGGCGCTCGAGAGGAGTCGTTGTATTCTTTTGATATCGAGGGTAAGTGATCTATTATTTCATCATGTATTGAACTTGTTTCGTCCTGTTTATCTTTTGGCTGCCTTCGACTTCTAATACAGCAGAACAGAGCCAGGGCAAGAAGCGCCAACAGGGCAAGACCGCCCACAGTTGCACCAACAATAATACCTACCATATTTGGTTGACTCTCGGTAGTGGCAACAGTCGCGGTTGTATTACTAGGGGTTGTATTATTCGTTCTAGGTGGAACCACTGGATTAATGAACCCTGTTGTTGGAATCTTGTTCCAGCTCCAGTTGTTCATGTCTAGAATATACATGTTGGAATCATTAGTGGCAGTGACTCCCCAACCACCAAAAATATATAGCTTTTTGCTGACGTTATCAAGCACAGAGGAATGACCTAGATAGCTCTGGTGTCAAAAAAAAAAAAAAAAAAATTGCTTGCTTTTTTTTTTTTTTTTTTTTTTTTTACCCATTCTAGGATTTGGGCTGTTTGTTTGGTTGGCCATTTCCATTCTCTGCCAAAACATTTGCGGATACAAGGTAACATTGAGTATCCAAACATCGGAATCAAAAGGCTGCGAGGTTCCACCACCGAAAACAACCATATAATCATCTAAGCAGTTTGCAGTATGAAGCCGTCTTGCGCCAGGAACTATAGTTGTCGATATGCCCTGGACGTTCCAGACTTTAGTACTCAAATTAAAGATATTGATGGCCTAAAATAAAACAATAGTTTATGCAAAAAGGATCAGTACAGACTATTTTTTTTTTTATAAAAAAAAAAAAAAAAAAAAAAAAAAACAGCAAGAATTTATTGTTACATCTGTCACACCTGTAGAACTCCCTGTCGTAGAACCACCGAAAGTAATTAAGGAGTTTATTTTCTTTAAATAACATGTTGTATGATCTGTCAATCCCAGTCCGTTTGAGCCCGGTGACATTTGGAAAGAGCTGGCATCCAAAAGTCCCAGTGTGTTTTGCACTGCATTTATATTAGGATAGCCGCGGTTATCTACACTTAATCCTCCATAGGTATATATTGTGTTTTCAACGGTAACAATCGAATAGCCGGCTACTTTAGCTGCAGAAGCTTGAAAATCTAATGCATCTTTCATTGTAAGGGGGAGGCGTTGTAAGGGCTATATTTTTTTTTTTTTTTTTTTTTTTTCTTTTATTACTTGTTGTTGGAAAGCTCCAGGACCAGCTATTGATATCTAGTTTTTGTAAAACATTAGTGGTAGTGTTTCCTACCCAAGTCAAAAGCTGGCCCTGACTTGGAAGGTGAGTTGCTGAGATAAATATCTGAGGTAACATGGTTGCTCCACTTTGAACTTGTATTTGTGGTTGGTACCAGAAACCGTTGCGGGAATCCCAAGCCCACACATTGGCTGATCCCGCTACATTTGTGTTGTAATTCGCCTTGGGATCTTCAGAACCAGCATAGATAATTGTGTATGGATGTAAAAAGGCTAATAAAAGGTTTAGTGTACCAGTTCTTTTATGTTTTCTAAAGGGAAGAGACCTGAAGCATGTCCGGCTCTCCAAGGGACGTTTGTTTGCGCTGAACCCAGCTGTTGAGGTTTTGTAAAGCTTAATAAGGACAGCAGCAGTGATAGGAAGAATATACGTCTATTATTTCTAACCATCGACGAAAAAAAAAGTAAAAATAAAAAAAATATAAAAAAATAGAACAAAAATAAAAGAAATAGAGCTTAATTTGGATTTTTATTTCTATTTCCATCTTTATTATTTTTTCGTGCTCTTTGTGTTTTCTTTGTTGATTTGTTATAAAACTCGTTTGCAGCGTTGGGGTATTCTTTTTCAAACTCTTCCTTTGCCTTCTGCACCATGTCTTTGTAATGCTGCTTTTCTTCATTTGAAAGTGCCTTCCACCTTTGGCCAGCGATTTTGCTAGCTTCATTGACGTTCATGTGCGGAAACTCTGCTCTTACCTTAGGAACTTCTTCTTTACTGTAAAAGATCCACACGTTGGGCGGCGGTTTGGGTTTCTCTGCAAACTGAAACGATCTGTTTCTAAAGACTTCCTTTTTCATTTCAGACATTCTGTTGTACGCCTCCTTTTTAACCTACACGAATCGTTCAATTGCTGTCTATGTGTTTTCTTTCTTACTGGCGAGATATTTCTCCATTCTTTTCCGATCAGTTTACTCAGCTGGTAGTTATCCAGCTCTGGGTTTTCTTCTTTGATTTTTGCCCGCATATCTTTATTAAATAGAATAAACGGGTTGAATCGATTGGCTGGCCTGGACTTGTACTTTTTTTCGGTTTTTTTCAGTTCCTTTTGTTCTTTGGCATTCATCTTGGATTCAAATACAAGCGGCCCACTGTCATTGTCGTCGCTCTCTTCTGTATATTCAGAGTTGTACAAGCTGGCCTCGTCATCCTCAGGATTCAACACGTAGTATTCGTTCTCCAAGTCTTTTTCCTGAAAGTCGTCACTGGCTACCTTGATGATCACTGCAGGTGATTGGATATCCTCAGTAACAACACTCTCACTGTCTGAGCAGGCTGGGGTTTTTCGATGGCGCTCTTCTGTATCGCTGTCGTCCATATCCGAAAAACCATCCTTGTCAGGCTTTCGGGTGATCAGAGACGTGTTGATATCCAGGCGAGGCTTTTTGATCTCTCTAGTTCTCTTCTGGTTCGCTTTTTTGTTTTTGGGACTCACAAGATCATCTACATTGCCAAAGAGGTCATCCATGTCCAGATCGAAAGGATCTAATGCCTTCTGCAACCAGGAATGATAACAATAGCCGCATTGTCTGTAATAGGGTTTGTTTTCGATTAATAATGAAGCTGAAAAACAAGTAGACGTATTTTTTATAAGAAAAAGGAGGGGGGGAAATGCTATTTACGCTAAGCTATTGTTCACTGTGACCTGAGTAGAATGACAAGCTCGACAGCGATTCATTGAGATTCGAAAAGATTATAGAAAAAAAAAAAAAAAAAAAAAAAAAAAAAATCAAAATCAAAAAGAGCGGTGGAGCTTTAATAAATAAGGTTCACTTTTTAGAAGAAGGCGGTGTGATAGGATAAATAGGATAGTGATATTCTTGGGTAGTCGTGGTAGCAAATGTGCGTTTGGACAGTTGGTCTAGAAGGTTAGTAAAGGATAGGGTGGCTTTGCAGTTTTTTACCCATTAAGCTTGGTATCGTAGACTGCCAGTCCTGATCATTTCTGCAATCGGGGGGACTGGGCAGGCGGTGGAAGCACTCGTTATTGGTAGGGGACCAAGTGGAAGGGGTTGAGATAGAACTAAAGGGGATTTGCGTTCTGGAAGAGGAGATGGAAAGGTCAAGCATGGAGTGGGTGATCGATTGTGATGGGGGCGGAGAAGCTAAGGCTGTTAGACAAAACTAAACAGAGGTCATTTGCTTACTTCTGTTGATCATCTCTCTTGCTGGATTCACGCCCTGAACTGTATGACGTTGGGGTCGTGTTCGATACGTCTCGCTGGGTTGTGCTAGTGTACTGGGTGCAAAGGCGCCCATTAATCTTTCTATTCTCCGAAGTCTATCCTCGATTCTTTCGATGGTATCCACCGGCTGCTTTTTAGTAGGCCGTCTTAGACATTCGATTCCGTTCGAGGCACAGAATCCGCAGGGACTTCCTCCGTCACACTTTGTCTTGCGCTTACGACATGTTTCGCAGGCTGAACCGGAGCCAAGTCTTTTGGCTGTCTGTGTAGAAAAAATACTACGAGAACCGTCGTGCAATACACTATAGGCACAGTCTTGTTCGGCTTGAATACAATGTGTACAGGGTCGTTGGGTATCGCACAGTCTTCCTCTCTTTTTGCATTGCTCGCAGGTCATTTTTTTTAAGGAATCGTTGTTAGAAGACACATTCGTAGTCATGAGAAAAGAAAAGAAAAAAGAAAAAAAGAGAGAGAAAAGGGAAAGTTGTTTTTTTTTTTTTTTTTTCTTGTTTTTTTTTTTTTTTTTTTTTCGGTTCACTTTCCGGGGATTTGTGTAATACAAAAAGAAGTTTTTTTAAAAGTGTTTTTATTCACGAAATCCACTTATGCCCGAGTGCTTCTTTGGGCGTCATACGCTGATTAGGGTCCCACGTCAGGCATTTTTGAATAAAATCAACAAAAAGCATATCACGTGTATTAAGCGTTTTCTGTAAAGGCTTTGCATTGGGGATCCTTCTTTCCCCTTTCGAGTTGAGTGCACTACGTGGGGTTCCATTGGAATCTATCAAAGTTTGAGTATTCATCAAGGCAGGCCTAACTTACCAAAAAAAAGCTTTTTTCTGGAGCACTGCTGAATCCAATAGCCTTCAGGTGGACCCAACGCTTCCATAATACAGCCCAGCTGGTCTTGTTCATTCTCCCCAGGAAAGAGGGGCGTGCCAGTATAGAGCTCGGCCATAATACAGCCCAAGCTCCACATATCGATAGCTGTGTGATAGGAAATGCCCAGAATCACTTCAGGCGATCGATAGAATCGACTTTGGATATAAGTATACACTAGATTAGGTCAGTGAGGAGCATGCGTTTAGAAGCAAACCTTTTTCGTGTTCAAAGCAGCTGCTGCCAAAATCGATTATTTTGATGGCGCTTTTGGCAGGCTGTTTTAACAGAATATTCTAAAAACAGGTCAGTTCTGTCATGGGCGCGCGCGTCAAGGATAAGTTTACTTCCGGTTTAAGATCGCAATGAATGATCCTGTGCTTTTTCATAAAAGACAGAGCCTTCAATAGCTGATAGGTGAATCTACAACCGTGTCAATGTTGAGGGGGGGAGGGTTAAAGACAGTCACAAACCTGCGGATGAGATTGATACTGAAGCCTTGAAAGTGATTGCTTCGAATGAACTCGTACAGGTTCATGCTCAGACACTCAAACGCAATACATAAATGACCTCTGAAATGAAAGTGATCGACTATTCGAACCATATGGCATTCGTCCTGCGGATCCCATTCTATCAACTTATTCAGCACACTCAGCTCAGTCATCGCCTGTGCCTGGAACCTTTTCTTGTTCCTGATCACTTTAATGGCCACCACCTCGCCCGTCTTGTGGTCCAAGCACTTGACAACCTGACCAAAGGAACCCTTCCCTAGCAGATCCAACATTTCGTAGCGATACGCCAAATGATCCTGGAGTTCGATCCTGTAGTTGCCTTGATCGTCATCTGTCTCGGGTCGCTTGATAGCATGCGGTCCAACAAAATATACTTGGCTGTACGCCTGAATCTCCTCTTTTTCGTGTGCTGATAAATATTTGCCATAGTATTTGAGTGCCGTCGAAACACTTTTTGGGTAGCGCGCCCCTCCAGAATAGTTTTTTTCTTTTCTCTGTGCTTTTTTGACGCATTCTCTAGGCGTCGATGTACTCTGGTGAGGTTGGACTGGATTTCTTTTGGGTATACGCTGCATCGGGATCGGATTCAGTGTCATCGGTGGTAGCGGCGGATGAGGTGCAAGGGGCGGCGGTTGAGCTAAACTGCCCGGTAAGCTCTAACAAAAACAAAATTCGTAAACAATTGATCTTTACTGTCTTTTCTCCATTACTTTTCCTCGTTTACGAGCCATCATCGGCTCTTTGCCCAAAATCTTTTGGTTTTCTTCTTGCTGTCTTTGAATCTGCTCTCTTTGCTGGGCTAAAAATTTAGAATGTCGGTCTCTCTGTATCTCTAACTGTCTTATGTCTTGTTCAATCGCTTCCAAGTCCTGATTCAATTTAGCTTTGCGCTCAGGTGCGTAGTTTCTTAATGAAGATGATCTCAGCTGTTGAGGTACAGGTGGTACAGGTGGTACAGCTGACATTGGCCCTAAACTGCTACCTCGAGGCGGTGGCGAGTATGTAAACGCACGTTGAGCAGTAGAAAGCTTGTTGTATCCTTGGTATACACTCACTCCAATAGACGCCTTGGGCTTTTGTAAATGGCTGAGCGAGGCGCTACGTTGAGGCCGTATGACAAGTTTTTTGGGTTTATGTGTCTCTTTTTTTACTGTTTCCTTCAAAGACTTGGCTCGTCTTCGCGGCCTAAGTGAATGAAGCTGAGAACGATGTTCTGATTCATTCAGATCCGGCTTTTGATAAGCAAATAAGTAATCTACGTGTAGCTGTGGTGATTCAAGCGTTTTTTGCACCTGGCAATGGGGTAAAGACATCAAGCAGGAAAAAAAAAAAAAAAAAAAAAAAAACATATATATATATATATACACACAATAATTTGTTTTTTTATTAGTATTTAATTAATTATCTCTAAAATCAAACCACAGAAATACCTGAGTATATATTTACATTAGCCATGATCACCAACGATTCACAAGAATTGGACTTGAACAAAAAGCTTGAGGCTTTCTCAATATCTTCTGAAGAAGAAAAAATATCAAACGGGTTGAGAGGAACTCGAATAGACGATAAGACAAAAGGCATATTTGCAATTCCTCATATACCAACTCAACCGAAAGAGCCTAAACCGAAAACAGAACAAGTACAAAAGTCTCAAGAAGACGGCTGGGGAGAAGGTCCTCCTAGCTATACGAGCATTGTTCAGGGTACTTACTTTGGTTTTAACTCCATCATACAATCCAAAGTACAACCTGCAACAACAGCTCCATCTCTCAATGAAGAGCAAGCGTTCAGCCGCTTCAAGCACAATCCTGTTTCATTCGATAGTCATTTGAATAAATGAGCTATACTTTTATTGCATCATGTTGTTTAGCTATTGAGTTTTTTCATCTCTTCTTGTATTTTGCGATGTAAAACACACATGTAGTCAACATAAGTTTGAATCTCAGCATTACGATCTTCAGACATGAATGTCGAAAACAAGAATTCAACGGGATCTAGCTCTTGACGAACAAGATAGAAAGCAAGATAGTTGGGTCTTTGGTATTGTAGCATGTTCAGAATATTGTGTATTTTTTGAGATAAGCTTGTTTTCAACACAGGAAGTGCAGCCTAACATGAAACTGGTTATTTGATGTTTTTACTTGGTTTTTTTTTAAATACCATTTGTGGATCGAGTTCTGCAAGAGTAGAAACAGAGAACAACTCTTCTAAAAATTGTTGTGATACTTTCTTTCCAAGCCATAGGAACAAACTAGAGCCGGTATCTAAGAATGATTTTAAAATGATTGTCTATTTGTGGTTGTGAGCAAAGTTACCAACAAGGTAAGCGCCATCAGCTTGAAGTCTTTCGTAAGACAAACGCACCATAGGCGGCAGCTGAACAGATCCATCTTGCTTTACTGAACCCTCTTCTTCTTTTATGCTATGTAAAGCAAACATTCGAGGGTACAGTGACCACACAAGCTCTGATACGCTCAGCGTATTAAATTTGCACATCCCAGAAACTCTTGCATCAATGTTCATATCTACGCCAACTGTATATATAGCAATTAAAATAAAAAAAAACACACTTCAAATCATTCAATTCTTGTATTTACCCCCTCTCAATACAGCCGAGCGTATTGCCCCATGAACATATACTGGTAATAGCTTGAACGCTTCTGGTAAGATAAGTTGCCCCTGAGAAGTGGAGGCAGCGCAGTTATTACGGTAAGCGGTTAGGACCTCTACACATAAATCTGTCAATTTTGTATGGATATCTTTTCTGTTCTTATGAGCCAAGTCAAAGATAGCTTGTCGTAGCATAACACTGATTGTTGTGTCCACATCACCATACCGGAAAACGTCAGATATTTGGCTGGTTGCAGACAGTTGTAAATTGTGAACTCGTACGCGACGCTGTCCTTGTCGCGTGGTATAAAGCAAAGCGCACTGGAATGCCACGCCTCGACTCAGGTCTAGTTTACCATCGTGCTTCAGTATAGCTGCCACTGCTTTTGTCTCATCAATACCCGCCAAGTCCATATCTGTATAAGTCGACATATGACAGGCACCATAGTGGTCCATCACCTGAAGCCCGTCGGAGCACCTTATACGTAAAACGCCATCAAAGCCCGTTTCTCGGTGCAAATCACGATCCAATTGATTGATAACACTGATCCTGTCTTTGGTTTTAAACTCAGGATAGCAACGAATATCACCACCTGTCAGTTGAGACACGCTGTGGATTGTAGCGAGATCCATGTACTGGGTAGGAAAAGCCCAGGTGTGAACACATACACCGCTTTTTACACAGTCTTTTCCCAATTGCTTATACGCTTCGCTTTGTGGTACCAACAGACCTCTTTCTTTCTCAGTTCCATATAACGATTTATCTTCGCGAGGCTTAAGAGCATTGGCTCCATAATTGGGGAGACAACTTTGAAAAATAAAAAGGTGACCGCCAGTGGATTTCTAAAAGTAAGCTTGAGTTTCTGCTTTTTTTTTTTTTTTTTTTGTTTTCTTTCTTATATAAACTGCTATCTTACCAAGGCCTCTAAACCTCCTTTTACAGCAGACGAATACACAGACTCTGCCCGAATAGTCTCCTTGAACATACCAGGTAAAGCATTCAAAAGCTCCAAGATAACGTTTCTAAAATTCAGTGAGTAATTACTCATCTATGTTGTTTAAGTGCACTTGTACTTTGATTCTAAAGGATCAGCTAAAAACCCAGCTTGGAGAGGAATAAATACATCTTCAATATCAGAAACAACAAGCATTTGAGCATGAGACAAGGGTGCCTATACATTCCCAAATAATAATAAAGATTAACTTTCTTTTTTTTTTTTTGAAAATAAGATAGAGGGGGGCTTACAGAAAGATTGTAGAATTGAACATCTTTATCGAACGTAATTATACCAATTCTGTTGTTTAGTTTTGTATTTCCTTGTTCATCGTACAAAGCGTTTTTTAAGCTTTCACAAGCAGCTTCCAGCATACCACTTTGAATGGCTAAAATAGACACATCCAAAGCAAAGACATAATTTAGAGGACCAGGCGCTCTTTCAGAGTGATACTCTTTAGGTACTTCAAATTCTACTGATCCATACTGCAATTCTGGCCTTTCGTCTATGTCAATTCGTCTACCAGACATATCAATATTGGCAAAATACCAAGAAGGCACCTCATTGGAGTGCTTACACAGGTTGCAGTCAAACCTAGAACCACCATGTGTAAACAAGCACCAGGGATTGATATAGGCTCTACAGCGTGTACAGCGAATAGGACCTTCGGCGCCATGATCTACTACATGAATACCCACTTCGTCAGGACGTTTTTTGGCTAGAGGCTGAATGACTAAGCCCAAAGGAAGCTTTGATTTGTCAGAGAGCTCCTTACTAAACGGTATACGATCCATAGTTGCTCGAATAAAGCGAGGATTACAGTTGCCTATTCAGAGCGTTAGCTTGAAACAAAAAGTAAACCCTTTTGGCTTATATATATATATAGATATAGATATACCCTGATCTAAAGCAATACATTGCGTAGTTGACAAAGGCACTCGCTCCCTGTCTATTGTACTAAAAAACTTGTCCGAAAAAAGATCTTCGTCTAACTCTCTTACAGCAACTGGGGCAGGCATTTGGTCAGGATCTATTCTTGGGCGAGGCTGAGTGGGCGGACGAAGTTCAGGAGGTAGAGGTTGATCCGTATTTGAATAGGGTCCGTTCGTGTACCCTAAGCCTGCTGAAGATGATGTATGTGTTGGCCGTATATGTGGCTGTTGCTGCTGAAGGCTGTTGGGCCAAGGCTCTTTGGGAGGAACTTGAGGCGCTACTTCAGGGTTAGTTGCATAAACCCGACGTGGCTTGTTTACAGTTTGCTATATATAAAAAACTTAGCTTTGTTTGACCTCTTGTTCCTCTTACCTGTTTCAAATTAAGATTTTGCATAGGAGATATCAGATTGTTTGAGTTTTGGACCTGTGCCTGTGCCTGAGCTTGCATTTGAGCCTGGGCTTGTGTTGATGCTTGCATTTGTGCCTGTGGTTGAAATTGTGAGTGAGGATGAAACTGTTGTTGGACAGCAGGCAATATTGGGCGGCTCCCAGGCGGTCTCATCATGTTTCCAGGATGTTGAGACATGCTATTTACTCCGGGCATGTGAGGCCTCTGACTCGAATTCATAGGGGAATTAGGCATTGGCGGGCGCATCGGTCTCACTTGTTGTCCCTGTGCGTTTGGTCTAATGGGTGCACCTGAATGAAGGACAAATAAACACTTTCAATTTTCTTTTTTGACAAAAAAAAAACATCCATAACGCGAATGCTGAAAAGTTTTTTTATTACCATTAGATATGTTTACAGGACGAATTGGTACTGAGCTCATGGATAGTATTGGAAAAAAAGAGCACACTCTGGAATATTAGAAAACTGCTACCTACGATTCCAGAGACAAAACACACTCCGACATCTCTACCAAACGTTCAATGAGGAGAGTTGATCGGACAATATCATTCATTTCTGGACAAAAAAACGTCTTTAGGCATCTATTGCAATATAGCTGCTGTAGTTTTACAGCTGAAGAAAATAGGTTATTTCTCGCTCATAATACAGTTTCAATTGGCTCTACTCGATCTGTAAACGTGATGGACGCTTTCACAGCCATACTTTATTTTCCTTTTTATTATAACATTATACAAGACTAGTGTTAATGATATAAAGATAACATATCGATGACTTGAAAGAATAAGCAATACCATGGGTGTGTATCTATTCCATTTTTGATTTTATTTCGCTAACATAAGGAGTGTCCTAGCTCTTTTTTTTCCTTCCCCCGAGACTGGACCTGTTTTCTTCAGTTGCTAACGAGTTTAGTCAAATAATAATCACACTAACCATATATCATGGCTCTATTAAAGCAATCAGTAGCAATTTTTAAAAAATTGGAAACAAATAGTAATAAATCTTCAAGTTGCGGTCCTCTATCCATAGGTAACAACTATATTAATTTTTTTCTGTTACCATATGCTTTAAACTAAAGCAAACCAATACAAAAGTAAACCATTTTACCTGACTTTTTCATTGTACTCATATTACTATCAAGTCAAGTACGCGTTGTCTTACCTAATGGCAAATCAAGGCGAATCTACTATCAAATAGGTAGTCCAGTTCCAAATTTTTGAAGGCTCTTATTTTTAAAAAGGTTAAACCCATAGTCCTAATACACACTATTTTCAGTATCATTTACATTCAAATCACAGCGGACACCTTTTCGTACTCTTAATTTTTTTGTAATAAAACATCATAGATTCAACAGTTATATACCGAGTATTTTGTTGTTTCAAACTGTATAAAGAGTTTATTGGTCCCTCTAATCCACGACATGGTATTTAATATAAGTCGTATTTCTTAATTAAAGAAAGTTGAAACACAATTTGGTAGAAGAAAGTTCGATAAAGAGTAACTAAACATTAATAAATAATGCTAAAAAAATTAACGACACCCAAGCTTTTTGTTATATAAAATATCTATATAGTCAAGACTGGTCTTGCAAAATTTGTAGGTAGCAGCCAAAACTTCAAATGTGTGATTTAACACGTGTAGTGTAGACTATATTGCCTGACATATTTGTGTAGCTTGTAGTGACAATACATAACTTTTGACAATATTAATGATCGTCAAGTAACTCTCATTGTAAGCGGCAATAGCTGCTTAGTTTTTTTTTACTTATAGTTAAATTGAAATACAATATCCCCAGTTCCAATTTAGCAACATGCTGACCTACTTTTTGGACTTCTCTTTCATAGCGAGCTTTTATTTGAAAAATCTTCAGAAATACACTTAAAAAACAAAAAAGGTGGCAGAAATTAAGCCGCTTTAAGATATAGATAGGTCTGAATCATGAGTTAAGAAAGAGCAAAATACATTCTACAGCACCTACTCAGATGAAAACAAAAGACAGTGTTTCTTTTTTGTGCAGCAGAAATTGGTAACACTGTCTGCAGTAGCCAAATCTGCAAATATACACTAATAAAATGCTCGAAAATGGATAATATAATACAACTAAGATCCATAAAAAAGATTCTTGTCAAGAAAACGAATCAAATAGTAAGCCAGCCTTCAGCCGAATTAAACGGAACACACAAGGCGTATATGACAAGTTTTTTTTACGGCAACAATACCGCTACTATAATTAGCACTGTCTACAGCTTGTCAAATAAGCCAGCTAAGCAACTTTCAAACAATTGATCAAATTAGCGTGAAAAACCTCTGCAATTTGCTTCACAAAGGTGATAGGATCTTCAAAAAGCTTCTAAATTAAAAGTTAAAACATTGTAGCTGTAGAGAAATATTTGTAGATACGATCAATTAAAATATACATGTAAGGAAACAAGAGAAGCAGCTTTTTTGAAAGACAGTAGTATGTAACAAAAGAAAAGAAGCAATGTTGATACTTAAAGTTAAAGTGTGTATGAAATAGTTCTCGCGATTGTAGCACCTGACAAAACAGTAAAGTCAAATTCAGCTAAAAAGAAAGATCAAAGATGAAATATGTCAAAACGGTTTTCATTACACAACTGAGCAAAAAAATTCCCCTACAGAGTCAATACTAAACTTATTTGAGTCAACCTTTAAAAATTCAATTCAACAAAAAAAAATCAGATGCTAACATCAATACATCAGCCCAATATCTACATACATTGTTGTCTTTCTTCAACATCCCATTTACTTAAAGCATTGAAGTGGGCGAGAAAGCACCATCTAGTGAAACTAAAACTGACCTTTCTATGGACGATGGCTTCACTCAACACAGCTTACAAAAAGCATATCCTAAAATTCTCAAACACGAAAAGTATGAAGAGACCAACAAACTTGTTTCAAGCATTTTGAAACAAGATTGGAAACACAAATCATACACAATAATCGCCTTTTGCCAGCGTTTTGCTAGCTTAGTCTTTGTAAAAGATAATCAAGCTCTTCTCGTCAATTTCATTGAACTTTACAATTATAAACTGTCAATCAATCTATACCAAGAAAAAGTTAGGTCAAAATTTAATATCAGTAGTATAGCTTCAAGTAGTAATAGATATAATGGTATCAGTATTGCATCAAATACCAAAGACAAAGACAAGAAAACGTTGATTAGATCCTTTGTTTTTAATGGACTGATAATTTATAGTATTTGGCTGGACAAAGATTTTTCTCCAGAAGTCGACACATTAGCCTCCTTTTTTTTTTTCGACAAACAATTCAAAAGTTTGTGTCAAAAAGTACTGAATTGGTCAACAAAACAGTCAATGAAAAAACTGGAACTTCTCATAGCCATGACTTAGACTTCCAGTTAAGAAAAGTTAGGCCTTGCCTTACTAGCACTAGGATGCATATTTTTTCGAGATTTTCCTCTTTACGAACCAACCATACAGGCTGCAGACCATATACTGTTTTTACTTTGTTATATAAAGATCGAATATATTTTTGAACAGCTTTACCGTAGCATCTAATATTTTGGTCAGTATTACTGAATGTATGAAAACGGAGTTTTCAAAAAGTTGGAAGGCTACTGATAAAATTAGCAGAAATTTTTACGCAACAGCCAAAGTTAGCTAATGAGCTCATTAAAAATAACACTTTAAATTGTTTAAAGAGGTTAGAGAAACGACTGAAGCGTAAATGATATTTTTCTATTCTTTTCAGAAGCCAATAAAAAATTCTATTCGTTTGGTTATCCCTAGCTATTGTTGAGTTTTTATAAAACTCGCTTTGCCATGTCATTGATGAAATATACAGACAATAGATCTCTTTGCTCATTGTTACAGAAAAATATAGTTTTTATGTCATTTTACTGTTTTTTTTTTTTTTTTTTTTTTTTTTTGCAAAATACTGCTTATAGAAAAAAAGAATCAAATGAAGAAAAATTTAGTGCCATGGCTCTATATTGCATCCGGAGAACGAGATTGACGAATACTCATTAAGGCACCGTCTAGTAAAGCAACTTTTTTTTATTACCAGAAGAGGATAAGTTTCAGGCTTAGAGGTTTATTTGAGCAATTGTCCCTTATCAAAGTGTTTTTTTTTTTCAAAATAAGCATATCCCAACGTACTCCCTAAATATCTAATAGCATTAATTTGCAGAGTTTTTAGTTTTTTTTTATCCAGTAGCCCTGAAGTAGATGATAAAGATTGTTTTTGGATGGTTGAGGTTAAAGCTGTTCATATCTGCTTTGTATTCTATTATTTGATGCAATTAGTTGAGTGGTTGAATCAGGAACTTTAAGTTATTTGTTTAACGTACAGTTACTACATCAGTATAAACTTAGAGAGCCGCTTTTAGCTCTCTTGAGCCATTTTTTCCAATCTGCTTCTTGTGTCAAAAAGTGTGCG
This sequence comes from Sporodiniella umbellata, assembly GCA_025677835.1. NCBI lineage: Eukaryota > Fungi > Mucoromycota > Mucoromycetes > Mucorales > Rhizopodaceae > Sporodiniella > Sporodiniella umbellata. The sequence continues at coordinate 106,161 of JAIXMR010000038.1, forward strand.
GTGTTCAAATCAGTAGTAAGTGACGGCAGCACAAGCAAAATTTTCTTCCAAATTTTTTTAACACACCAACGCGTTCCTCGACTGCGTGTTTTCTTTCTTTATTTCGTTCCAATTTTTCTCTTTCATTCAAAAGTTGGAAATTGCTTGTACAAATTTTGCGGGCTGTATTTTTATTAAAACAAGAGCAAAAAGGACGGAAAAAAGCTTTTGAAAATAGAATTATTCCCAATCTTTTACTTTCAAGAGAAAATCATAGGTCATGCCTCCACAACAAGGTCAGCCCATTCCTCAAGCTCACCAAAGAGCATTAATACCTTCATCAACGATTGATTTTCCTGTCCAAAGACGATGGGCTGCTTCTATATTTGTCGCTTTACAAGCTTGGAAAGCCACCGATTTAGTATTGGTTTACCAAGCTACTTATCCAGAACAATATAACGGTATTTTACTCAAATGGTGGTTGATCGACGCTCTTTATTTTTTTGCATTATACGTTGCAAAAATCCCTTGGTTACAATTTAGTGCTCTTAAAACTCTTATTCTTGCCACCATGTTGCTCTGGTTAGATCTTGCTGCTTTTTCGGCCCCTACTGTATGTCTAAAATAATTGATTTTAAAAAATTCTCATTTTCTTTTATGTAGATTGGCTTTACAGGTCTGTTTTTCAAAACGTTTTTAAGTAAGTCTTGTTTCGTTCGTGATCTATTTTTTGTTGCTGACCTTCTTTTTATAGCGGATGTTTTTGGGCAACAGATAAGTGTGTCCCAGGCAAGAATGGTGAATATAAAAAACATTGTACAGAACTCTTCTCATATTCTTGGTAAACATGCAGTTCATATTCTTCCTTACGGGTAAGACAACAGTTGGCTTTTAGATATAAGCATTGACGTTTTTTTTTAATAGAACCGCTAAGTTGAACGCTAACAACGACTTTTACTGTTTGTCTCCTACACATCCGGATTACCAACATGTTTATATACCCATTATTTTAAACAACACCGTGCCTCGATCAATTTCGCTTTCCCGCTATGAGTTCGATACAGAAGCTACTACGACCAAGGAATACAAAGGTCGTGAAATCCAAAGAGCTACAGAAATCTCTGATGCGAAGGAAGGAGTACAGTATTATTACATCAAGCTTACTCAACCAGGCGCTTACAAATTGGAACGCATTATATCTGTTGATGACTTAGAAGTTCGACTGTACGACAGGGTTTTGTTTATTTTCTCCTGCCCTACAGCCCAATTTAAACCACTGATTGATACAGATTATTGTGTAGAAGATCAAGGAACTTTGCAAGTAGATGTTGAGGGTGTACCACCATTTAATATTGAATACAACCGTGTAGCAGAAGCTGGGAAAACTACTAATCTCAAACTGGAACGTATACAACCTCTAAACCACGTTTCCCCTTTACAGAAGCTTCCTAACGGCTTAACATCTGCTGACGTTTCTTTCTTTTCTTCTAAAAAACACGAAGATTACAAATGGGGTGCTGTACAAAAAATTTCCATTCCTTTAAACTTGACCTTCAACACCATATCTCAACAAACGTACAAGCTTTCTCGTGTGATTGACGGTGCGGGCAACGCTATGGATTTGACATCTACTCAACACCAAGCGTTTTCAGTTCACCCTCGTCCTACCATCAAGTTTGGCTGTAGTCAAACTAACCCTGTAAATCTTTTAATTGGGTCTGACCATGTAGATATTCCTGTAAAAATTGAGGGTACCGCTCCTTTTTGGTTCAACTACACTGGTACCCAGATCGATGGGTCTCTTGAAGCCAATTTAGATGACCACGAACAAAAAACTGTGCCAGCATATACACCTGGTGAATACCAGCTGGATCAATTTAAAGACAGATACTGTCAAGGCCATGTTATCCTTCCTTCTGCTTGTCAAGTAGTCCAACCGGCTTTCCCCTCAATTCAAGTGACAACCAATCCTATTCCTTCCGAGTGCAATGGCGATAACGAAATCGGTATGAGGTTTTTGACGGAGTTGACAGGCACACCTCCCTATAGTTTGGAATATACCGTTTTCAAGATTCAAGGCAAAACGAAAAAAAGAATTGAGCGAAAAGTAGAGAGAGTCGATCGATCTCGTCACATATTTTCTTACTTGCCAGATTCAAGTGGTGAATATATTTATGAAATTGATGCATTGAGCGATAAATTCTACAAAAACCGTCCTACGGCTATTGAACCCATTCATCAAGCAGTTCATCCCCAACCTGATGCCAAATTTAGTGGTGGACGCCGAGCAAACTCTATTCAAACATGCTTAGGAAATAATGTCAACATTGATGTAGAGCTGAGCGGGGATGGGCCTTTTGAACTTTTGTGGACGGTAGACAAGCAAAAATACAAACACACAGTAGAAGGCAACAAGTATACAATCATGCTGCCACCCATCGAGAACCCTGGAAACTTTGTAGTTTCACTTGTACAGATCAAAGACTCAAATATGTGTATCAAAGATCTTGAAGCTCGTGATTTCCACGTTAATATTCGCCGTGACCGTCCTACGGCTTCCTTTTATACCAATGATGGCTCTCAAAAGACAGTTGAAATTACTGAGGGTTCTGGTGTAGATCTTCCCCTGCGTCTAACAGGGGATGGGCCTTGGATTGTAACCTATCGTAATGTAGAGCAAGGTGACCGCAGTAAAAGGGTTGTGACATTTAAAGACCCTAATGCACAGATAAAAGTCAACCATATTGGCCACTATGAGCTTATTGATGTTCAAGATGCCACATGTAAAGGTACAATCACTGGCCCTCGTTACGAAGTTAAATGGATAGACCGCCCTGCCATAAGCATTGCGCCAAAAGAGGTTAGCCCCCTTACTGAATCTAGTTTTGAGCGACTTGCTGTCTGTCAGGGTGAACACGACTCGGTTGAGGTACTGTTTGCTGGAAGAGGTCCGTTCTATTGTTCCTATGAAGAGTATCACCGTTTGCCTAACAAGAAGAGATTTGAACGTGTGGGTACTCAAGAAATCACAACTGGTGTTCATCGTGCACATCTGCCTCTTAGAACAATGGAAGGCGGTCAATACCGATATGTATTCAAATCACTAGCTGATCAGCGCTACTCTGAGCCTTTCAAAATCCCTACATTAGAAGTCCAACAGACAGTTCATGTCAATCCTACTGTTAAGTTTACCCACAATACTCTTCGTCACACACACGAAATGTGCGTGGGAGATCATGTGACATATGAAAACGAAGGAGATAAACAGGCACTGGAAATAGAGTTGACTGGAGCAGCACCTTATGAAGTTGAGTTCAGTATCAAACACCAATCCGAACTTAACCCGCAAATGTTCACTTTATCTGATATCAAAACGAAGAAGCACAAAATCCAACTACCTAAAAAGTTAGAGGTGTCAGGTCGCTACACTTTACAGTTGTTGCGTGTTCGAGATGCAAATGGCTGCAGCACAGCTGCCGTCAATTCTGATGGCTCTCGTATTAGTCTCAATGCATTGGATATCCCCAGTATAGTTCCTTTTGATTTGAAAGGGGACGTTTGTGTAGGCGATAACATTGAATTTACTTTGGGTGGTATAGCACCTTTTTCTATGCTTTATGAATTCAACAAACAATTGGAGTCTGTCAAATCAAGTACTTCTAAGCTCACAATGATCGCTGACAAACCAGGCAATCTTTCTGTTGTTTCCGTTGGACACCAAAGAAATAAGTGTCGTCTATTTACAAATGGCTTTACATACACAATCCGGGAGGTACCCTCTACCCGTATCAGTGGTGGAAAAGAAATACTTGAAAATATCCATGAAGGGGATATGGTTCAAGCTGTAGTGGACTTAATTGGTACTCCTCCTTTCGAGTTTGAGTGGCGTCGAAGTGAACTCATTTGGGATGCTACGAACAAACGACATTACAAAGGCAAAGTTTTAGAAAGCCATATGGTATACAATGTACAAGAACATCAGTATTTTATTAACACATCCGTTGAGGGTGTTATCGAAGTAAGTGTCACTGAATATACTAAGGGAAGATGTACTTATTTTTTGTGTATAGATTGCAAGTATTAAAGACTATTATTGTCAGTATCCTCGTAAGCACTAGAGAAAAATATCCCTTGATTTTTTCATATGTTGTAAATATAAAAATAAAATAAAAAAAAAAGCGGTGATTACTATCTCGAGAAGGAAACAGGATATATATCTAGAAAAACAGATAGGCAAAGTAAAACGAGAGTTATGTACAAATGAAAAAGAAAAAAAAGAAAGGGAGGTATGAAATGATCTAATAGTAACGCCTTTTTGAGTAAAGCAGAGGTGGCGAAGATTGATGAAGAAAAGCTGTTAAGGGTTTATCCATGATTGAGTTGTGATTGTGTGCAGTGGTAGTAGGAATGTGTTGTTTAGTCACTTGTAAAAGAGCAGTTGAAGACTATTATAAATTAATATGAGAGAGCAAATAGATTATTTTGGCTTACCGCTTTTGGGCGCATCATGTCTGCATATATCATATAACTTATATATGCTTGAAGAGCATTACGTCGAAGTTTTGGGTCTTGTTTCTATATATACTGATTAATACAACGCTAGAGAGGAGCCAGTTCTTTTTTGAATTACCAAGTTCAAAAACCGTGCATTTGTCAGCACCTGTTGCCTTTTGACATGCGAATAAAGTGGTTTGTCATGCCCCTCTAGACCTACATGAGGTCTTTTCTGTATAGAAAATCTATAGACGTTAGGCACATATATTCTAATGAAAATAAACTTACCCTTTTTCGATTTTAGAAGGGTACATTCTGCAAGAACGTTCTATTTCAGGTGCAGTAGGTTGCATTGGGAAATGTCCAAAGTATTTTGATGCCTGTAATCGATCTAATATCATGTGTGGACCATATAAGTAAAAAAGACTCCGTTTTTAGTTATAACCACTTACTGTCTACTATCGTTGGAAACTTTGTGTCATGCTTCTGTACATATGGATGATAAGAAGGAGGTGTTGGTGGAGTAGCTAAATTTAGTATTGAGTACATATCCAGTTACGATGGCAAATATAAAGACTTACAGTATCCATCGGATTGGTTTTCAGACGTCAAAGAACGGGAGTTGTACTGTGTCTGGTTGGGTGACTCAGGAAGCTTAATATAATGTTCTCTTATCAACGGTTCCTACAAACAAAATCTTAGAGATAGAAGTTTGGGAGCGCTCTTACCACTGATTTACTGTTGGTCAGATGTGTTTCTGTATAGCTTCGTGGACCTTTTGGGGAATTTTTGTTTATATCTTTTTACTTGGTGTAAGAAATAACTGAAATATATGTGTTTTTTTATATCTAACCTAGCAAATTTTGAATGGACATGGATTTTTTTGTGTTGTATACGATGCTGCTATAGCGATTTGGCTGATTTGCTGTAGTTGCGGGTATGGTATCTGCCTCTTCATTATAGTTTCCCTTTACTTTTTTATTGCTTATGTAAGGAAGATTGTAAAAAGAAGGAGTAGAGGACATATGGTGTAGTTTTTTTTTGACTAAGAAATAGTTCAAAATTTTATGAAACAGAAAAGAAAAACAGAAAATCAGAGAGAGAGAGAAAAAAAGCGGTATAAATCACTGCGTGTGACAGGATTTTTCTGCTTGCTTAAATACACTCTACAGCCATCACATGTATTTTGAATGTATAGATACAGTCCAACGGTATGCATTTTAAGCCGCATATGGTAAATCCTAAGCAGATCACATAATTAAGGAGAGCGGTCTATGTTACAGCTACAATCTCAGAACAGCTTATATCAACATTAATGTGCATCTAAAGGAAAAAGTTCGTTTGCATTTTGCAGCTGTCTAAATACTATGCGTTGCATAACGACCATTAAGGTATCCATATGCTCTTTCTGCCAATCATGTGATGTCCCTTTAAAACACCAGCTTAGTAGATCATAAATGCATAATATATTAAGTCCGTGCGTACACAAGGTTTGTTTTGATCTTACAACTTCGTTTTCTGCTACACAAATTATTTAAGGTTTGTTGTAATATTGTAGAAAACAGCCTTTGAGTTTCATTCTTCCATTGTATGGCGACACACCTTGGTGGTCTTTATTCAAAAATAACTGTTTGTTTTAATATTTCTTTAATAAAAAAAGAATCCTTCTCCTACATGTTTGGTCGTAGCCTACATGTCTATAAAATAAACACTATACTCAGTCTTTAGAAATTGACTTACAAATATACATTTTTAAGCGTTGATACTTGGGAAGGTACATGCCAGTTGTTTTTTTTTTTCGCAAATCTTTGCGAAATGTAGGACCATCATACGTGTACTCAAATATGTCATATCCACTTCCGTTTTTCCTACTGCATTTATGCACATCTGTTTGCACTGTCATAAAAAAGCCTAGAGCTTTTTAGGAAATTACTTATTTGGTGCCGTGATCGGTGCATGATTTCTCTCTGCGTGACGTTGCTCATTGTTTTAATGATCTTTTAAGAAATAACCTGGGATGTCCTGTGCTAGGTTGTACATACACATCGGCTAAAAATTTAACCAATGTCAATTGCAAGACGCTCAGTCTAATTGTTTATCCAAGCGAGAGTCTAAATAAGGAACAAGTGACTTTGTAAGGCAATTTGGTACATCCGCATATCCCAGAAAAAAATAAGGGATAACCTAAGCTATAATTACATCTCCTTGTTTTATTAACGGCAAGAAAACGCTGAGATACAGAAAGCCAGACCTTAATTAGTACTTCTTAGCAACCTTCCCTTCATCCCCCATCATTTCAATAAAAGCTTCAGGAAGATAGTTTTTAGTCATAGCCTAAAGAAAGCGTTAAAGTCTTATAATAGGATTAATTGCTTGGCGTACCTCATTTTGAACCGATCCTGCTGGCAAGTTTCCATAAAGTTTAGATAGTAGACTCACGCGACCAGTGTATGCATTCAGAGCCCAAGAAGATTCTTTACATCTAGTTTTGATTAGCATACTAGTCATATCGCTGAGCAAATAAGAATTCTAAAAAAACAGAAATAAGTATCGTAATTGATAAGAACACCTCCTACATGGCTTAATTCTTCAGAAACCATATCTTTTGACAGCTTGATTTTCTGAGCAACATGGTACAAAAACGACACATTATCAACAGTAGCAACACATCTCAAAAAAAATCTAATATATTGGGCAAAAATAGCCAAATCTTCTAAAGCAACAGTGAAATCCGGATGATGAGCCAACATGTGAATTAAGCGGACAAGAGATGTGCCCCACAACGCGGTCCCGCCAGGTTTAGAGCTAAACAGTGCGAGACGCCTTTGAACAAAGCTACCTATTTGTTTTACTAAAGCAGCCTCAGGTTCGTGAGCACATACAAACAAAAGAGCATAGTATCGCGAGTGAATCACTTCAGTTTGTAACCCCTTCATAAGGAATTCAGCGAATTCTGAACGGACATAGTAACATGTGTCTTGGAGAGTGTAACTCAGTCTTTCGTACCTAGGAATAGTAAGTTCATTGACATACTTGCTATGCTGTGTCAGTTTCACAATGGCTTCTGATGCTCTAAGTCGAAGGTGAGATGTCTCGGCAGCGCTATGTTTTTGTACAAAAAAAATTGCACGCGTTTAGTAGAGTTCTTAACAGCTGCTGTACCTTTTTTTCTTTACTTTGTATCGTCCTCAGATGCATCATCACAAGTTCTTTCAAGTAGATCCCATAGGATTGAAAACACCTTAGCAACAGTGTGCTCATCAGGTGAAGACGTGTTCTTACATGCTTCTAAATAATTTACTAGTAGCTGGACTCCAACCATTTTTTGTTTAGACAAATCAGGCAACGAATCATATACAACCCATTCAGGGTTAGAACTGGAGAACTTAAAATTCGAGTTAGCTTTCCTATAAGCTGAAGATGAAAGAAATTCGTTTTTACCGTTTTTGTTCTGGCTGTCAAAAGGTTTTTTTCGATAAAATCAGCTACTAGATCAATAACGGACGTAATTAAACTAGGCGCATAAGAAGCAAATTCTGAAAGGCTAGTAAGAGTAGAGAGAAGGTTGTTTTTGTTCAATTTCAGGCCGTCACAGAGGCCATCAACCAGATCTGCATACATCACATCAGCATCTTTCATATTTGACAAAACAGTTGCAGCTGATCGAGCTTGTGAAATGTTGCCTTCAACTACGCAGGTCCTCAGCTCATTAATCATTTCTCTAAAGCGGCAGTAAAACGAAATTATTGAAAAACTCCAAATACATTTAGGGGTGCGAGAAGTAAATACCTATCATATTTAAGCTTTGTGGATTTAGATTTGCTAACTTCAGCCAAAATTTCCAATGTTTCAACTACATACAAAATCTTCAGATCCTAGTTTGTTTGTTTTTTTTTAAAAAAAAAAGTATTAAGTTTACCGTTTCCATTATTAGAAATTTCCTGGGTGAGGTCTTTAACAAAACCCTCGTACATTGTAGGGTAGCTGACTGCAATTTCTTTTAGCATTTCTTGGGCTATTGTCGCTTTTTGACTTAATAGAGCCTGTCTACGTCCTTCTGATTGCTTGGCTGCCTTTGATAAAGACGGAATCAAATTTTTGTTCAAAAGTGTAGGGCATGCTCGGTTTAAAATAGCTTGAAAAACTTCAACCGACCCTGCTTGATCTTCATTTAGATGGGACAGCAAAGTTTTCTTGGAAGAAAAAAAGGTTAGAAAAGTTGCATACTTGTGTTTGGATTAGATTTTTGATGAAAAAGTTACTTTTGCTTTGAAAATTTTCTTGTAGGTGCCATCTACGCTGATACTAGTTCTTAAAAGTTTGATGTCTCTGTTGCTTTTTCGATTAAGGAAAGTTCTCATTGCGTTGAGAGTTCTAGGTTTGTCCACAAAATGGGCTAAGATGTAACACGCCGGTTAGGTGATTTCTTACTATAGTGTGTCTTTTGTTCTTTACCGGCCAAATACTTTATATGACTATCATTGTCAGATATGTGATCACTTAAAGATGTATCGTTAAGCTATATAGAAAGGTCAAAAATACGTATTGGAATCCGAATACTTTACCATATCTTCACACATTTGTCTGTACTTCTGCAAATCGTCATTGAACCTTTTCTGTTTTCGGACAATGGCTGTAAATGCCAATTTTTGTCGGTCTTCCAAAGCTTCAAAAACTGTAATGAGCCTATCAGTTCTTTGTTGATCATCCTCGTTGTAAGGGAATATATAATTAAGTAGCGTTTCTTCCAAATTGATCAATACTGCAGCGTCATCAGTGTATACACAATTCAATAGACTTTGAGGGATCCATCCTATTTTTTGTATGGAAGTTTTGTCGTTGGCTTGTATATTGCTGAACCATTTATCATAAATAGTGCCTAAGGTCTTCATCGCCTGGACTCTTACAACGTTCTTTTTGTTAAAAAAAAAAAAATAGAAGAGATAAAATGAAGGAGTGAGTATAGTTTCTCTCTGGTACAGCTTTACCTTTTTGTCTTTAGCTCTTTCACTAACTAGCTCTAGTGTTGACTTGTCAAGATGCTTTATATCGTTGTCTAAGAATATTTCTCCTATAACTTTACAAGCAACGAGTCGGACTTTCTCATCAGGATCAGCTAACTTAACTTTTATGTACTCTGCAACATAAAACGGATAATTAACACATATATAAAAGACAGTAACTCTTTGTCTACCTCCAATTTCATTGGCTAACTCGGGATGGTTTTTGTAAATTTCAACACACATCTCCAACCATTTTGTACGTAACTGAACATTTTTATCGTTGCGTCTGCCAACCCAAGTTTTCCAAATAGAAAGGTATTTCTCAGCAATATTTGTATCGGGGTAAGCAAAAAGCTTTGCCATCGTTTCAGTTGCAATTTGCCTTACGTTGAGTTGATCGAACTTCATCTCCTCTTCAACGAGAGGGAGTACATTCATCAAAAGATCCGGCACAACCATATTAAGCTTAACAATCAATTCATGGGCTCTCTTTAAATCGTCTAATTCTTCGCCAACGTCCGCGGTGCTGACAGATAACAAAATATCTGAGAAATACTGCACAGCCCTTCTTTGAAGAATATGTGAACAATTAGTGCACACTTCGTTTGCCATAATATAGGCTGGTATAGTGAAGTTCTGCATAATCTGTTAGACTGAGTTTTTCGTTAAAGAGGAATATTTTTCGGCACCTTTTCATGTTTTTCAAATTGATGAAATACAAGCTCTACAATGTCCTGTCCAGACACTCCAACTTCATCAATAAGTTGAGTTAAAATATCTGTCATGCACACTTGTACATTTCGAGGAAGTGAATGACTAAAACTGTTAGTATCAAAGACACCTATTCTCAATCTTACTTTTCGGCAGCCTTAAAGAATTCATCAAACACAGGAATAACGATGTGGTCAGCATTTTCAAGTTCCGAAACAATAATAAACGTCTTCACAGTTGCTAAACTTTCCAACAAATAAAAATGAAACTGGAAAGCAGCATGGTTGGTTGTGCCAAAGTGTGAGAGGTTGACTACGAAAAATTCAAATATTTTTTTAAGCTTGGAAACGTCGTAAGGAGCCTCAGGAGCATATAGGCGAAGTATGTCTGCTAAGCAGCAGGCTGCAGCTGCTTTCACCATCTCATTATCGTTTTTAAGTATTTGATTATCAGTCAACTCTTTTGCCACATTTGAGAGCGAAGCGAGATCAACAGCTCCTTGCTCTAAATCTTTTAACTTTTGGTGAAGTTCCTGAAACGAGATATGAGACTTGTATTTTTTTTTTTTTTTTCAAAAAAAGTTTACTTTCAAAAGAGGTAGTAATTCTTGAGTCTTCAGACCTCCACGCTTTAAAAGTGATCGAGGAAATTCTAATTTTCGAATTTCAAAACTTCCTTGGCCCTCTGTCGAGGAATCTAGGTCCATCAGCATTTTATGTAAAAAAAAAAAAAATGAAACGAGAGAATGTCGCTTTTCCGCGTTCCCAAAATAAACGCGTCTATTTGTCGGATATTGTAGCATAGTATTATGATTGGCTGACCTGTTTTATGTTTTCTAAAAAAAATCATCAAGGCATAATATAAGCCCCCACGCAATATATACACATACAGATAACATATTTGTTGCATAAATCTATATAAAATATATTTGATATATAACTGAGTACGCGTGTATTCTAGCAAATTTGGGAATAAAATATCAAGATAAGAATTCAAAAGTAAGCAAGAACAAGATGAAGTTGATTTTCCAGCCGGTAGAAAATCTTGTTAAAAGCAGTGCGGAGCAACCCGTATAAATGCATATTAAAATGCGGTGTGTTATATCATCAAAAAAAATTCCAACTATAAATACAGATCATTCTTAAAAATATGTTTTACTAAGTACATTAGAGAAAAGTGTATTAAAACAAAACATAGTTCAGTTCATATGCCATTTAAAAAGTACTCTACAACAATACATCATTTTTGAAGAAATAAAATCCTTAGGCAACTAAGCTGTAGCTAGGAAATTCTTTTTTGGTTTAGAAAAGTTTACCCTTTTTCCTGTTGCTATCTTTTATTTGAAGTAGACATTTTAATATTTATAAATAAGAACATCAGTTACTTACGGCTATAATCGCAGCTCTCTTAATAATCTGAGAATTCTCGTCACCAAGTGATATAACAATGCAAGTTGAACAATGTTATGGACAACGAATTCTTATTTAGCTTAATATCAAATGTAATAATAAGAAGCAATATCGAACCTCTGCAGACACCAGAAAGTGAGTTTTTTTGCAGTCTTTTTATTCAGAAAAACAAAATTTCAGTTTACAATGCTTTTAATTGGTTTGATAACCTGCCATTGACAGTTTTTTATTAGCTAAAAACGACAAAAAAAATTGAAGACTGTTTGCAGTATGTAGGATGAATATCCCTTTTTTACATTTTACTACTGTATATAGACATAGAAATGCTTTTCTGACTTTTTTCGCCATGTAAAATCTTTATTGTATAGGCATGACATTACAGGATTGTGTACGTGAAACGGTAGCATTTGGTTTTATATAGTCTGTAGCCGCATAATACGCTATTTTAAACTTGAAAGAGCAAGGCCCATCAGTAAAACATAAACAGGTAATGCTCAAACAGCACTCAATAGCTTTACAAAAGATCTAAATAGCACCAATACATTGCTCCGTTCAATTGAATCCAAAAAGAATCATGACGAATTTTATTTTAGAAATGTGTAACAAAAACACATCCTAACAAAATCTGCTAATAATATGTATGCAGTGTCAACAACATAGACAAAAAAACGTTTAATCACCTGTTTTCACTTACAAATAGAAACATAGCTTTTTTATGTGCTTAGGCCAGAGCCATAAATGACTTGATTAGAGCACCATACGTAAAACAACAATCCTATGTCGTTCATCTTTCAGCTTTCTAACAGCTTTTAGTTGAGGGTAGTATTTTAGAAAATTCAGTAGATTGTAGACTTTTTGGGAATACCACAATTGTTCCTAGGATACTGAAACACTCTAATACTATTTTATCAAATAGTTAAAACTAAATTTATAGTTGTCAGCAGCCATTTTTGGTCAGCTCAGGATGTATGTATTCACATTCAAAACCAGTGGTTATAAAATACACATTGGTTTTGTTTGAATAAACTACCCTTATGCCTCTTTTGCAATACACGTTCCCTGTATAGCAGGCATAAATTTTTTTGACCAAAGTTTTCGAGGAGTTTTTCTAAAAAAACAGTTATAGACAAGTCTCACACTCTGACCTAGCTGAATCTGTCTATCTGTGTATATAACATTCAAAAACACTATCGTAATAGTCAAACACATATAATCTTCATGTATAAATAAATACCCAAAATTTGTTATGTGTTGAGCCTTTTATTGCAAAAGTGTCAGTAGTTTCAGCTACCCCAATTTGTATAATTTGCTGAAGTTCCTAAGCGCCCTTTTCGTTTGCTAATTTTATTACTACATGTACCTAACAATACTAAGCTTGTTTGTAAACTATTGTGTATGTTTGTAAGAAATATTTGGTTGTTAACAGAAAAGTTACTTTTTGTACTTAATATGTACTTAAACTACTGCCCTAAAGTCTATTGCTGCTAAAAATGCGGCTAATTCCAAAAAAAAAAAAAAAAAAAAAAAAAAAGAGCAAAAGAAAAAGGCCACCCAAATTATATTGATTGATAATTTTGGTTAAAATATATAGCACTTAGATCAGGTGGAATAAGGTCTTGAAGAAAAAAGCTTTCACCAAAAGAATATGACAGAGGACTCTCTGCAAACATCATCTGCTTGGTGGCATCGAAACATGATTGGTGTTTTTCTGAATATTCACTATTTTCAATGTGTTGCTTTCTTTTTAATAATCCAAGAAGATTTTGTAGTAGGTGAACCAAAACTTCCCCGTTGGGAACATTGCGTAGAACAGGAGCCAGAGTTTTGTTTACTGCTACATTATAAAGCTCTGTAGCCTCTCTCGCCAAATCAGGATGGTTGCTGGTAGAAACAGTTACATGTACTAGCGATGCAAAAAATACAGGGTAATCTAGGAACGGTATTGTATGGATAAAGGTTGCACATAGTTGTGTCGCTTTTATGTTCAGTACTTACATGAGTAGTTCCATCCAAATTTGATCATGCGATCTGTACTAATACATTGGGACAGCTGGATAACTTGTTTGGCCGCTTCAATACACTTTTTCACACAGTGGGACACAAAGGGAACATCAGATTCCTCCAAAGACATAAATGGTCTGTACAAAGAAATGTGAGCAAGGTGATAACAAATAATTAAAGGGCCGCCTTTAGCTAGTCTTTTTGAGTGCTCATAGAAATCCTGATAAGAGACTAAGCTTTTTTGAAGATCCAGTTCTTCTATCTTCTTTAAATCGGGAGAGGTTTCTGCGTACCAGACATTTAGCGAATTTTGAAGGCTTTCGATGATTTTTTTTATTCCCTCGCCTCTGTATTCTGTAGCTTTGGCTCGAGCTGAGTGTACGAGGCGCAATATATTTCCCAAAATCTTTGTCAGTTTGATAAAGCTAACAAATATATCGAGATTTGGATCGGAATTGCTTTTCTCGGCTAGCTTCATGTCTACATCACAATCAAAATCTGAAATTGCTAACGGCTTCTCTGATATCAGGCAATGCCATCTATCTGTCACATAAACGCAATACCAAAGCCTTTTTCTTTTCATGTTAGAATCGCTGTTATTAGTTGAATCTACTGTGCGATGAAGACCCAAGTCTTGGGCCTAGGTATGTTGTTGGATTTCTACTTTTGTCCTTTTCTTTTGGTCTTACCAATCTAACAGCCAGTCCTGTAAAAATCCAAATGGTATCTGAGCTGCTTAAGAAACTGGAGCAACAGAACGATAGAAACGGCGGATGGTTGGCAAAAAGACATAACGCTTGTATAGACTCTATCGAGGGAGTAAAACTAGGCGTTTGAAAAAACGTAGAGGCTAATTTAGATATTGACTTATAAACAACCTCGTATGTTGTAGATTCCCTAGCAAATAGCGGGTCACATGGTTTGACTAGTAAGCATGCGTAGGCGCAGATAGCACATATCAATAAAGTGCTAGGAGGAGAAGGGCCTCTTCCCTCGTATGAATCTAGGAAGTCTTCGCGATCTACAATTGGTAGTAAAAGATCTGAAGAAAAATAGCTGATAATTATTACAATAAGAGTAACGTCAATAATGAATGGCTTTCTTAATAAAAAGGAAAAAAAAAAGAGGACATTACATGTTGATTAGATTGGATATAATAGACTTGGGAACATGGTCTTCCAAGCTGTATTCAAGTATAGTTTCTTCTGAGACTATACTATTGAAAAGCATACAATCGCCTTGACCCTTATTTAAATATCTGATATGAAAGTTGCTCATACCAAGAATTGGAGACAGATGTATTTTGTTTAGATCTTTGCGCTGTTCAGAAGAAGATGTACTTTCTTTAGACTGATTGTTTTTTGTACAATTCTCACTTGATTTGAGAAGCTGGGTCACAGCCTTACATCCAGACGAATCTCCAAAAAATTTAGTGTACTGCTCTTTTATCTTTTTTTGATACACTGGTTTTTTTGTTTCTAGGAATGAGCTAGTTTCACTTAAAAGCTTTTCAACTTTCTGTATTCTACTTTCCAAGTCCCTTATGTAGCTTATATTTGATGTGTTTATTTTGAGCAACAAAAGAATCACTATCTTCTACCTGGTTTTTAAACGCTTTCGAGGTAAATCCTGTCAAAATACGCATTTGTCAATTCTCAAAAAAAATTGTTGATGAGTACTTACATTATCGAACTCACAATTTCTACCATACTGTAGGCAGGTCGTGCATGGATTTCTGACGTCTGAATCGCACCTAGGCCTTTTAATTTTTATGACAACTTTTATTCCTCGTTACTTGCACTTTTTTTGCCTGCAGGTGTAACCTAAGACGAAGGATTTAGTAAAGAAAAAGCCAGTCATGAATCCGATTACAGGCTTTAGATATTCTTTGTCTGTGCTTTTTCTTTTCTTTGTTTGTATTGGCAATATTCATAGTCAACAAGAAAAAAAATAAAAAATAAAAGATAGAAAACAAACCAAAAATATAAGCTTTGTAGTAACTCGGGGAAACTTGAACCGCTAAAATCAATTGGCGGTTGCGTAAACAGTAGAGCCAATGAAATGGTCTGATGTATTGTATATGGGTAGCATGATAAATAGTCAACCCCAACAAAACTTTGTATTTAATACAAAAGACGTAAGACGCAGAGCTGCTTACTCACTCAATCTAAGCTTTTATTTTTTACAAGATTCTTTTTGTTGCAATTCAGTATGATACAGCGTTTCTTTTTGATAATTTTTTAATTTCAATTGGTGTTAGCGTTGAGGTTTCTATATTTTGTAAGGCACTATATTACCTTGTTTTTCTTTCAGTCGTCCTCATGCAAAACCAACCGCTTACCGACCTTCCTGCTAGTACTGTGAGAAGGTGTTGGGCCAGCCCCATTGTCGTAATAATTGTAGCCATTGTCATAGCTAAAGTCTTCTTCTTCGAGTGCTAAAATACGCTGCCGTTGGGAAACCCCAGTTGGGTATTTCTCATTTAGCAACATTCCTTTAATATCTTCCAAGTAAATTTGTAAAGTCTGGAGTAATCTTTCAGTTTGGCGGTGCTTAGATGAAGCTACAAACTACAAGGGTAAGTTAGCACCTTCACTTCATTCAATATCAGAATCAATATACCGAAATTCGGTCGTCTTTTATAATATATCCAATGCCAAACCCGTTGGCGACAACAGGGCCAAAGCCAAAAAGTCTAAGAGCTGGGTTTCCGCAATTGGATGTGCTAAGAATAGTGTGATTCAAAGTGGCCCATCCTGAGTCAGTGAATATACTAGGTAATTTCTCGTTTTTGTGTAATCTTGTCCAGAGACACTCCAGAGCAAACAAATGTCGATCTTGACCCAAGCCTTTTGAACAGTCGCGCGTGATTTTTGAATGCAACCCCAAGGCTGTACGCAAAGTCTCTAATCTTTGGCTATCTGTAGTATTAGCACTATAGAAAGTCTCAACAAACTGTCGTGAAGCCTCAGTCACTGTACGAATGGCTTCTGTCCGGCCATGTAAAAACATTTTAGTCATGACTGGCTCATAAGAACATTCCGATTTTCCATAAAGGCCATAGTAAGCTGCCTGTATCGACATCTGTTTAACGTAGAAGTTGTCATTAGATTATATTAGTTTTCTTTTGTTTTGATTTTTGATGTACCTGTACAAAAGCGTCTGGGCTCATTTTCATTTTTGTAATAAAATTTTTACCATAGGTTTGGAACTCCAATACTTTGACTTCGTTTTGTAAAGTTAAATCGCTCAGTCTAGTTTCCGCATACTGCACACCAAGCTCAACTTCCTCTGTCATATTCCA
This sequence comes from Sporodiniella umbellata, assembly GCA_025677835.1. Taxonomy (NCBI): domain Eukaryota; kingdom Fungi; phylum Mucoromycota; class Mucoromycetes; order Mucorales; family Rhizopodaceae; genus Sporodiniella; species Sporodiniella umbellata. Next base: position 123,062 of record JAIXMR010000038.1, read on the forward strand.
TTCAATTTTTCTAGGGTTATGATCAAAATAATCCTTAAGGCTATTGCTTTCAGCTTTTCCTGTTTGTGTATGATCTCTCCGTTGACGATAGTCGTGAAAGATAGATTGTGTTTGGCTATTGATTGTTTTTGCAAAACGTAAAATGGTATCCGTATATATATCTGACACAAATCTCAGGACAGTATGTCCATCCACACCTAAAATTGCCCAAACTATAAGATCCTTTTTCTGTTTTTTTGTATCTTACCCGTATGTTCAAAATTGATGCCTGCGCTACCATTTTCACACACAATAATCTAAACTGGAAATTCAATTTTCAAAGCCTTTTTTTTTTGGTGAATATACATACTTGAAGCTTGTCATACCAACGATTAGTGCAGGTACCTACTTGCTTTCCATGTTTTAAGCTATATGTACCGCATAGCATGTTATTGGCCAACTCCTCAGTTGATTTGGGCCGAACATGGTCAAGACAGACGATGAATAAAGCCTCATCGACCAAATGAAGAGAATCTCGATTATCGGGGTCACTCTCGAGATGTTCACGTAGTTTGGCCCATTGGCGGCGATTTTCAGTAGTCAAGACACCCACAGCACAACCTGCTCGCTCTGAAGACGGAGTCTTTGAAGCGTCCTTTAAAATTGCTTTGAGGTTAGCAGCAATTTCTTTCTCTGTCAGTGTTAAATCGCCAACAGCATTAAACACTTGGAAATAGTAAAACTGCGAATGAGCAAGGACAACAATATGCCTACTCTCAGGATGCGGTACCATATGACAGCCATTTTCTGCTGGTACGCGTGAAGTGGCAAAAAGACGATGAAATTGGGACATACAAAGCGGGGTACCTCGAATCACATCCGGCTCTAGATGTCTTGTGTTAAGAGCATGCACAAAAGTTAATGTGGAAAAAATGAGAGAGCATGCCCGGGTAATTTGGTTGTTTCGTTGTGGTGTTGGGTCATCTTCCAAAAGAAAAAAAGGGTTCAAATTTAAGACCACTGGATCTGTAAATTGAAGATAAGAATCGTACCTATATTTTGTTGAGTTACACTCTTCTCTGTATATTCTAATAAAGGAAAGTGCCCGAGTTTTTTTTTTTTTTACCAAAACTCTTCAATGTAAGATGATTTATCCGTAGCATAAGTTTTCAATTTCTCTTGAAGTAAAGGTCCTTCTTTAGCTAGAAATTCTTCCACAGCTACTTGAGTCTTTTTATGTTCTTGAAAGGACTACAAAATAAAAGTATGAGAAAAATAATCTTCTTTTTAGCAAACTCTTTACTTGTAAAGGTTTTAAAGCAGACAAATAACGATTTACTGTGTCTCTCAAATCAGGAATAGGAAGCTTAGGTAGCTTGCTCTGGTACTTGAAGGTCTCACCGTTATGTGAATCGTCTTCCAAGAATCGGATAGTCATTAGCTCTAAAGAAAATGTAAAAAAAAAAAAAAAAAAAAAAAAGAAACCAACTCTGTTTTTCTGAAAACAAATCTATTTATTACTTTTTTTCTTGTGGTGAAACGTGGAGTATCCCTCGAAACTATTTACGCGCTAACTGAACAAGCTTCAAATACAAATAAAATAAAAAGCTGTGCATCGATGTTTTTTGAAGTGGTTTTCTGTTTAAACAACTCTCAAATTTTGCAACCAGAGATTTGTAAAAAAAAAAAAAAAAAAAAAGGAATCTCCAATAGGTCGTTAACAAATGCTTAGTTACAAGCTTCTCTAACTTTGAAGCTACTGCTTAAAAAATTATCAGGCGAAAAACGATATATACTTAACGAGATGGAATAGAGACTCACTTATACCGCTTGGGGGAAAGCATGTAAGCGTTTATTATATTTATTTTTTCAGCTAATAAGAAGATTCAAACTTGCTGTAGTAGAAGCTACAGAAATGTTTTGTGGAATACTTTAAAAGGCATGTACAACGTCTGTGCAATAGGTAGGAAAAGTCAAATTTGGGTAGGATACCAGATAGACTGGGTTTAAACCAACCAAGTGCACAAAAACAAAGTGGAGAAAGACACTTTTGGAAAAGACGATATCCCGAAAAACTAGGAAACCTATTGGGGGTTCTTTTTTTTTTTTTTTTTTTTTTTTTTTTGCAAATCTCTGGTTGCAAAATTTGAGAGTTGTTTAAACAGAAAACCGCTTCAAAAAACATCGATGCACAGCTTTTTATTTTATTTGTACTTGAAGCTTGTTCAGTTAGCGCGTGCTTTTTTTCAAGCGCTGTATCTGTAAACATTTGAGTCTCTTTTGACAAACCCTAATTTTTTATAAAGTCGGTTAGCTGCCTCGCGGTCAATGCGGCTTGTAAGGTCAATCGATTTTGCGTTCAATTTTTCCGCATGCTGAACGGCTTCTTTGATTAATTGGGTTCCAATACCCATACCGCGGTACCCTGAATTTACAGCAACATCTTCAATACGAGCGCGAGTGCCAGTTACACAGTAAGAGAAGACAACCGAAGCAGTTCCTACCAAGCTGCCATTTCGACTTGAACCCAAGACAATTGTCTGAGATGAGGACAAAGCTTGCTGAATACTTTCCAGGCTAACCGAAGGGGTCAATTCTGTACTCAGAAGAGCAAGTAGTTCATTCAATTTTTCTTTTGTAACTGTTTTATCTGTCAAGTGTTCCACTTGAAATCCTGGCTCCATTTTTGATACAACAGCTGATAGTTTATACTCTTAAATGATAGAAAACAAAGCCAAAGGCTTTATTGAGTTTTTTGTTTATATGAACGATACAATCTCTCTTTACTTTTCTTTTTTTTAGAAGAGAAAAAAGACTCTTCAGTAACAAAATCAAGAGAATAAGCATACTGTATTTGCGAAAATAGGGTGTCTCTGAATATGGTAATCCAAAAAGACGTCACAATTCTCGTATTTCAGGAAAAAAAAAAGCAGAAACTGAGACTGAAAGCATTGTGTGTGAGAAAAACCCAGACTGACTATGAAACGAGAAAAGCAATAGTTTATTAGCAAGCACAACTAGATGACTCTGTTTGTTCAGAAGTAGTAAGATCCACTTTTTGCACTAATATGGTTTTAAAAGAAAGTTAATGAAAACAAACCGATAGCGCTTGTAAATGTATTTGTTACTTTGTTCCTTTTCGTCCAGCTCACTGTTTTGACCCATACCGGGCAACACCAAGGCAATACGTTTAAACAAAGTTTTTACATTGTGTCCAGCTTTAGCGCTTGTTTCCACAAAAAGTATTCCACAATCTGATGCTTTTTTCTCACCCTCTTCCGTTGTCACTTCTCTTTACAATTGATAGTCAGTTAGGAGTATACAAAGCCCAGTGCTACCTTTTGTCACTCAAGTCCGTCTTATTTCCCACTAAAACAATGATAACCTCCGGTCCCCGTTCTGCACGCACATCCTCGATCCATTTAGAAGTATTTTGAAATGAAAGCTTACCTATCAATTCAAACAGAAAAAAAGGATAAGTATATCATATCTCGGCTAACACATTTGTATACTCATAGTGGTAAATATATATGATGTATTTGTAAAGGAAATTACTTGTTATATCGTAAACTACAACTGCAACCGAAGAGTCTCTTATATAGCTGGGGATTAAGCTTCGAAAACGTTCCTAAAGTTTGAATATGTGTGGAAAAAAGGGGGAAAAGTACAAGTTTAATAGACGCTTCAGGTTTAGTTTTTCTGTAGGATTTTACCTGCCCTGCAGTATCCCATAATTGCAACCTCACAGTTCTGTCTTCTAAATACATTGTTTTACTTAAAAAGTCGATACCAATAGTAGCCTATAGTGTTTTTTTTTTTGTAGATCAAAACATTAAAGACAACAGCTTTGTTATTTTCTTTTTCATACTTGATAAGAGTTATCAAAGGTGTCGTACATAAACCGAGTGATAAGTGATGTTTTTCCTACTGTAAAATCAAGACAGCGAAAGGACATAAAGGTGAAAAAAAAGAGACAGATATATGAATGTACAATAATAGGTGAAGATGTATATATATGTTTGAGCAGATCAATGAGGCTATGTCAATGAGTAACAAGATTGAGACATGTCACTCTTTTTATACCGCTCTGTTCTCCTAAGAAGACTAGTTTGAATTTCTTTAAAGGGTTGCTGAATTCCTGACTGGTCATTGCACAGAGTTGAGAATTCCAAAAGAGAAAAAACAAAAATAAAGGCAACAATTTCTTTTTATTTTACACTAATTGTTATGTAAGAGATGTGTGTGTTTTAGATACGCCAATAACAATAACAAAAAAAAGCAAATAGAAATGCAGGAGTAGGATCTGATCCACTGTAACAAACAATTGCTATTATTTAATATATATATATTTAAAGAGAAGTTTTATGTGGTATTGGATGTATTGCTTTATTCTTGACTTTGTTTTGGGGGAAAAAAATAAGAGTATTAAAAAGAGGGAGGGGGGATATTAGCTTATTCGTCGTCTTCAACAGTACGACTCAACTTTTCAGTACGATAATTCTCATATAGAAAATCGTGAGTAATTTCTTTCAAGTCTTGCAAATGAGAGCTCAACAAAGCCGTCTTTAGCTTTCCAAAGTCAGAATGACGAGGGTTGTCCACTAATAAGTGCATAAATAGAGTTAAATGCTGCCTTTTTACGAAAAGCATCTTTGTTTTACCTTCTACTGCACCCCAAGGGTATTGTCTTCCACGAACAGGACGGCCATTAACTACGATTTCCTCATCGCTTCCAATTATAGAGAAAGGTAGCAGATTCTTTTCGAGAGTATATACGAATAGTGTTAGAATATGAAAATAGGGATCAGTAATTTGCAAAAAAAAAAAAAAAAAAAAAAAAAAAAAAAAAAGGGGGAGATTAAGAGAGGAGAAGAAGAAAAAGGAGAGAAAGAGGAATGTTAATTATGCTTACCCTCAATTCACTGTTTTCCTCAATAGTGTCTTCATCATCCTCTTCGACATCGTAAGGAAAGTTATAGATGGGAATGCTATAGTGCTCAACATCTTCCATGACCTGTAAAAGAGTAAGAAGTTTTGTTTTATAGATCAACTAGTTACCCTCTTTTTAAACTCTCTTAGTTCTTGAGGTGTAAGAGAATCTGCACGACCGATTACTGGAATGACATTCACACGAGGACTCAAACGACGCATCAACTCAATGTCAATTTCACGCAAGCTTTAGAGAAACAGGTTAATAAAAAAGACAATATATGTCATCTACAACTTGGACTTACGCATGACCAGTAGGCGAGATAAAATATAGTAGAGCATGTACACGGTTGTCGCGGAACCTAGGGTTACGCTTGATTCGAGATTCCTCAGCTAAAATGTCGTCGTATTGCCTTTCCAAATATCCAACAATCTCTTTAAAGCTACTTTCAATTTTAGAATAAAACTTTTCAAAATCCAATTTGCTTTTTACCATTTTTCATTGTCAATGTTATCACCAAAGCCAGGCGTGTCAACGATTGTTAAGGAGATTCTGTTTTTATAAATAATTAGAAATTTGTTCCTTAACTTCTTGTAAAGCTTTTTCTTCGCTTCTTATTAATCCATCAAACACACTCCCTCTCCTTTTTCTCCTTTTCTTGGGCTCCTTTTTTTTTTTCAAGTAATAACAATAACAATAATAAAAAAGATCAAAATTTACCTAGCACCATCTTCATCCAGTTCTATATATTTCAAATTGAGAGGTTAGGTCTCTTTCAAGAGCAAATCTTGTATATATATATATATATATATAACTAGTTACCAATAGACACAGGCTTGATGTTGATTCCAGGTTCATGATGGGCATCTTCAGGGTTATCACAAATTTTTTTGGACAACACATTGGAATCACATAAAGTGTTTACAAACGTCGTACGACCTGTCCCTGTAGCACCTATAACTCAATGTCAATGGCCGTTTTTTCCCCAGCCAAGCTACTTGCCTACAACCATCAAAGTGAACTGAAATCCTTTTTTTACGTTTTTTCTACGCCCGCCAAGTCTCTATTAGTTGTTGTTAGCATAAATACAACAAACAATCATATCTCTTTACATGTGCCATAATTAATTATTAAACAAATGAGAAGAAAAAAAAAGAAGAAGAAAAAAAAAAAAGAAGAAGGGAACTAAAAGGAAAACGGCATTCTTATATCTTACCAGGAATCTTAGGTCAACTTTTTTATATATAAATAAAGGGGTCAAAAAAAAAAAAAAAGGATACAAAAAGGAGCAAAAAAGCAAAAAAGACCTTGAAATAAGGTTGTTATTTTTTGTGAGGAGAGAATCTAGAAGAGGAGACGAGAGGAGTGTTGTTCTTTTGGGGTGAATTTATAAAGATCTTTTTATTATTATTATTCTTGTTGGTTTTCTTTCTGGGAGGTAATCCTTTCTATTATATTTACACTTGTTTCATCAGCCATTCCTTTAGCTAACCCTTCTTTTAATGATACATTGGCGAGATCTATATAGTTATGTCTCAAGAGACAATTCAAATACATATTGAAATCTTGGGTCTCAATTTTTAAGTTGGTATCATTGATTAGTTTCCATAGATGACTTGCTCTTGCTACATCATCTGTCCCTGTGCAAGTCTTCAAAGCAACCGCAATGGATTGTGCATCAAATTCACCCATGGATTCGGCTGTGTTCCATGTAGCCATAACCTGAGTAGCATCGCCTACGGAGTAGTAGGCTTCTAGTAACTGTTTGGTAATATCAAGATGAGGCTCTATACTGGGGTCCATTCGAATCAATCGGTGCACCTTTTTGAGCACGTACCCATCCCCTTGTTTGGCACACGCCTGAAGCATAGACACATATATTTTCACCGTCACTGGAATTTCAAGATAACACATATCGTTCAACAAAGTCAATGCGGTGAGTATAGAAATGCTTGAGTTCCCCTCCAGGTTTGCCACAATAGGTGAAGGGTTGTCTACGACTGAGTATTCATAAATAGGCTCAGATAACTCTTGAACAGCAGGTTGGTCTGGAACGGCTTGGGTCAAAACGTCAATCATTCTTGCATACATTGGAGTATTCATAGTAAGGTTTTTTAAGGTGGTATTGGGCGAATTGTCTTCATGACCTCTTAAAGCACGATAGATTTCCATGGCATCCATATACTTTTCGTCTTTCATGTAAGCAACCATAAGATGAGTAAAAGTATCCATGTTGGCCTTGATCTCGTGATTTCTAAATACGCGATCGTATACTGTCTGTGCTTGCACTGAGCGGCCATTAGAGGCTAGCTGATCCATAAGGCCATTAAATCCAGCTGCTGTTTTATTTTCAAATGTGTCTAATATAGGCATTATAGAAGCTGCATCTTTTTTGTCGGGAATAGTAACTAATGGCCGAAACAAAATGCCACTAAAAGCCCCTTGTTTTCTTATAAGAGTACCTCTCAATGTTTGAAAGGATCGTAAAAACATGACTAGTTTGTAACAGGAAAAAGGAAAAGAGAAAGAAAATGTACTGTTAAGATTTAGACAGGTTCAAAAAATAAAGTCGGGGTAAAGTTCAGAAAAAAAAAAAACACACAACCTCCGATGACTGCCTGGTACACAAAACCAAGCAAAGGATCTGTCACTTAAATGCACTTATACATACCTATTGGTAAATTAAGATAAGAAAAAGCATTGTATTAAATGCTTGTTTTCGTTTTTTTCTTGAAACATACGACTGTATCTTAACAGATTCAAGCCACGTTTGTTATCAAAATAGAGCTAAAAATTAAAGCAAAATATCACACATATTGCTTTCGACTTTCTTATCGACAAGTATAACTAGCTGTACTTTCTTTGTTTTTGCTTTCTTTATTATCTAAGCTTATTTAGTATTGGACAGCTAGCTACAATTTTGATCCAACTCTCAGTTTTGTATGAGACCCCGAATAACACAGAGCTCCCTTTTCATTATATATTCTTGTATTGAGAGTTGCTAATCGATTACCTACTCGGCTGGCTTCTGCTACAATTTTAAGGACTGTTCCGGCTGGTGATCCTCTCATATAAGAAACAGCCATGTCTGTTGAGACACCCATATCGCTCCATTGTGCCTCGGTGCTTACATAGATAGCAAAACTGCTGCATAAATCAATTAGCGTAGCAACTAACCCTCCATGAAGGTTTCCATATCTATTCGAAGGCGAGATGTAAACAATTAAATACCGTTTTTAGAAACCTCTTTACCTGTTAACATGTCTGTCCGTAACTTTAAATTCAAAAGTAATTATGTTCGGCTCTGCCTCGACAATCTTTAAATGATCTTCAAAAACGCGCTCAAACTCTGAGCCACTTTTCAAAAAGTAATCGGCCATGAGCTTGATATTGGGGTACTTCTCAGCTACTTTATTGTCTATCAACATATCTACTATTTATAGAAAAAAAATAAGAAAAAAAGAAAAAGAAAAAAGAAAGTAATCCCTTTCTTCTTTATTTTGCACACATTTATTTGATTACTATTTAAATGACAAAGCATAATGCGATGTCACACATTTCATTGAAGTACAGACCCTCTCAAATTTTAGAGACAAAAGGTGGGGATGGATCATCTGTGCAACTTTTCCAACGTCATATTAGATGAAAAAGACTGCGTTTTGTCATCTTTTTTTTGGCTTTTTTGGCTGTAACATTAGCTCATATTTGTATTTAAACTGCGGTCTAAAGATTTCGAGATACAAATTCTGTCACTTTGATAATATTTTATCAACTACCCAGCCACAGGAGTTTTTTTTATTTACTGCATCTATTAACGGAGGGATTATAAAAGCTATGTAAGATACAGTCAGGCACAGGAGAACAAGGCGTTAATTTTAGAGTGTTTGTCGTTCGATCCATTGATACCTGACCAAGCTACGAGTGTTTTAAAGTCTTGATCCAACTCGACACTAAGAGAAAATAGATCACTTGAGAGACGTTGAATACATAGCTTTGCTTTCAATCTTTTAAAAGTCTTTAGCTATTTATTTACTATTGATTAGCGTTCGCAGAAACAATCGCTATTTATTTTAGTATAAGCAGTTTTAGCTACTTTAACTTTAGCAACTTTGACGAAACAAGGGCTGCCCAAAGAAAAAGAAACATTGTAAGTAACGGGTTTGGTAGACTTCTTAACTAATACAATGTTGTTTATTACAGTCGTTCTTTGAGGAACGCTACGTCAGTGATGATTAAGGAGCCTACATTGGAATTCGAAACTAGAAACTCTATCGATTACTTGAAGACGAGATATAAATAGAAGATTTTGATTCTGAATTTATTAAAAAAAAAAACATCTTTGTCGACAAAGCTACTGATTTCATACAAATTTGAGAAAAAATTGGGCCTAGGAAGATACTAAAGTACCTGCTATAGTGAAGGAAACTAAAAAAAAAACTCCTGAAGTTGTTATTGGTATACATGCATCTAATATAATGATAATGATAACACTGCCAAAAAAAAAAAGGGGGGGATTTCGAAGCAGCAGCACCTTGGTAAACAAGAAAAGAAGAACAAAAAATATACTGTGGGTTACCCCCACCATAAAAAACTAGCTATAAGTTAAGTATATAATAACTACAAAGGCGATTTGCGAGATGGCCTAGTGTTGATGTTAAAAATAACACCTTATCAAATTTACAAATATTCTGTTAGATTTCTCGCTTCCTAATAAAAGCTCAAAATAGGGTTATTTGCTGATGAGTAGCTATACTATAAACAAACCAAAGCTGGAGAGTCAGAGTTCGTAATTATAAACTGCTTCCGCATTTGCTTGAATCAAAAACGATTGAGGAATTTTAGGTAATTTTAAAACAAAATCTTAATTGTCTTTTCTTTTTTTTTAATCAAATTATGTGTCGAAACTTGTAAGAAATGAGTAAACGCCGGGCTAGAACAACTTCAATTTAATTTGGTTCCCGGTATATATTGTTTTTCCTACTGGGACTTCACAAAATTTATCAATAGAAATACTTTGCCTCAATCTGGAGATTACATTAATATTTGTTTTTGTGAACAGATATTGTCCAAATACTGCAAAGATAAAGATCTACCTCGTACAATAACGAATAAAGGGTGCCTACATTTAAATATAAATCTTTGTTTTTGTTTTATTTTTTTTTGCTTCTGATCGATAAACCATAAAATAGCATTTAGCCCTAAAATCTCAAATTCTTGAACACCGCAAAGAGCAATTCTGAAAAGCTTTAGGATTATTTTAACCACCCTATCTTTTGAGAGACAGATGTCCTCGATTTTGCCTTTATAAGCGCCTATACATATAGAAAAGTTCTAAGAAGAGGAAATTCTACAGTCTATTACCAAAACGAGGCTCAACAACTTAGCGAAGTGCTTGCATAAATAATTGCTGAAATGGACTCTTGTCCTTAAAACAGGAATTATATTAAACAAAATAAACAAAAACGCATTAGAATAGACACGCTTACTAAGTGCTGATTAGACTACGCTTTTTTAAAGCCTTCGTTTCTCTTCTTTTTTGCCATAAGAAATATATCAATAAAAAAAAAGAGGAGAAAAAGAAAAAAAAAGGAGACTATAGAAAGCTCTGTTAGTTTTGAACATTAAATTTTTAGTCAAGCAAACTTTGTTAATTCATTTTTTTTTGTTTCTCTTTAGTTTGTTATCAAAAGAATTTATTAAACTCTCTCAAGCATCTAGCATCGAAAGAGAAAAGAAAAATAAAACTGTACCTTCAACCCCTTTTTTAGGATTGCATATGCGGTTTGTAAATCTCTGTTTTTTTCTTATAAAGTTAAGGTCCTGCTTATTCAATTTTGATCGAAAACCCTTTGTATAAATATTCTTTGGAACATTGCTTTTTTTTTGTTTTGTTTCCCCAAAACTTTGTTGCTATAATCCAAAGATGCGAGCTGGTTTTTTTATCACATTAGCTACTACTTTTTTTATTAGCTCTTCTTTTGCTGCTCCTGTTGAAACTGAAGGGGTTTATGAATCGGTTTTTAAAAATTCGCCTTTGGATTCCCGTTTTCTACTGGGTACGACCAGTGTACTCTTAACAAAACGTCAAACTAGTACGACCCCAGCTGATCCCCCCACTTTGGACCAACCTCCAATTATTGCAAAATCTCCCTCAGCTTATTATGCAGACGGTGCTGGTGCAAATAATAGTTTCGCAAAGAATACAGAGATGTTTAAAAACATTATTGAAGCCCTTCTACCGGTTTTAGGTCCAGAAAGAGTGGTAAGTCTTGCAAATCAGACCGCTTTTGGTTTACTTTCACCCGGAAACCAAAATGCAACATCAGGGCTCCAAACCCCAATAACGAAGCGAAAAAATACTATAAATGAGTACTCGGATTTTAATCAAGAAATAAAAGTCGATAAGAATGGTTTTGCCTTCAGTCGTGGCTCAAGAACAAACGAATACAATGTGGAGACTGACTAAAGGCCAAGAAAACAAAAACAAAACTGTCTAAAGCTTCGTGTACCTTTCTATCTTGCTATGAAATTGTACACTTTTTCTACTTTTAATAAAGTTATTCAGTGTAAAAGTAGCATAAAAAACTCACTTAATTGGTCAAAATGCGAGTTGCGTCATATTTTTATTCAAACCCAACCCTGAACTTACTTTAAACTACACCTCTTTTTTTTTTTTTACCAGTTGATTTCAATTAAAGGAAAGCCTGCAACTACAACCCCCCTACTCTTATAAATCGTTTTGACAACCTCTCTTTTTCAAAACAATCGAAATGGCTTCAACCTCCCTTGGATTAAATGCTGCGAGAAGAGCTTTGAGTAAAAAAAAAAAAAAAAAAAAAAAAAGATGAAGGCTTATTATTTATTTCAGCATGGACTGCCACCAAGCCCTCAGCTGTTCGCCTCATGTCAACTGAAGTCACCAGAAATATTGATCAAATCAAAGATATTACAGTGAAACCTAACAATAGTGCTGGTAATTTTTTTTTTTAACAGAAAAGACGACAATTCTATTTCGATCGAGAATTAAAAAGACAATAGAGTACGTTTTGTCTACTGTGGATCGTGTCGTTAGTTGGGCTCGTGAAGGCTCTGTTTGGCCTATGACCTTTGGTTTGGCTTGTTGCGCTGTTGTATGTATTGATCTAGAGAAAGTTTTTCTTAGACATCAAATATGATGTGTTAGTGTTTTTGAATACGAAAAATATTAAATTCAAGTTTTTTTTTTATATAGGAAATGATGCACTGCTCAGCACCTCGTTATGATCAAGATCGTCTTGGTATTGTATTTCGTGCTTCTCCCCGTCAATCCGATGTCATGATTGTTGCAGGCACTTTAACGAACAAAATGGCACCTGCTTTAAGAAAGGTTTACGATCAGGTAATGGAACACGGACAGCACTAAAAAAAAAGGCTGATCTATTTTATTGTTCTATAGATGCCTGAACCTCGTTGGGTTATCTCCATGGGAAGTTGTGCTAATGGTGGTGGATACTACCACTACTCTTATTCAGTTGTCCGTGGCTGTGATCGTATTGTGCCTGTTGATATTTACGTTCCTGGCTGTCCTCCTACTTCCGAAGCCTTGCTCTATGGTATTTTCCAACTCCAAAAGAAAATGAGAAGAGTAATTAGCTAAGATCATTGAGGATTTGTAAACAGTTTACTGAATAACTTCTCCTTTTTTATATTTATAGACCAAGATCACTCAACTTTGGTATAGAAAGTAATTACTTTTTTCGGGAAAAAAAAAAAGAAAAAAGAGAGAGAAACACCCCAACAACCATAACCACACACACACACACACCAACACACCCATTTCCTTTCACAATCCATTTTTAAACAACCCTTATTTTTCTTTGTATTAAAAAAAAAAAAAAAATACACTGTACAATTAAAAAAAAAAACGCAGAAATGTACATTTTGTTGAAAAAACCTGTAGATCCAAATACAGATACCTATACTTGTTGTTATTTGACAGATTATAAAAGTTGTTTTTGAGGAATACTTATATACTTGTGATAGAACAGCCTCATATTGAGGTGATGTCAGTCTCACAAGCACTGCCAACAGAAAGTAACATCATGTTTTGTAATACATACTCTACTCAAATTCAAGGTAGTGATTTTGCACTTGCGGAAAAAAGTAGCTTATTTATGGCAAAAGATTGTACAGCTACAACCATGTGTTAAATTACTAAGCTATGATTGGCTACAATTTGGATAGTAATTTTGATCAAAGCCTTTGAAAGAGAATATAAAGAGTAGTATTTTGCGTTTTACAGGAAATATTGGTAGCATAATACTTTGACTAGACAAACCTCATACCCTCAATCACTGACTCTGATCATTTTGAATATAAGCTATTTGTTACTATAATCTTTAAATAGTGAGCTAGCAAAGTGAGGCTTTATTAGCATATCTAGAGTCAAAGCTTAGCTCGATCAGAACAATGACAACTACTATGTAAACTCAAAGAGAAAGCAGATCTAGAGTTGAGATTCATTAGATCGTATCACTAAACCATATTGGTAGCAACTTCTGATAGATGAGTGAAGTTTAAATCTCGGCATATTTTTATAGCAACCCAAGCTCAAGAGCCTTGGGCTATTGTTACTGTCACTTTGACTACATTATTGAACCTGACAAGATCTATTCATGTTTAACGAGAGTGTTATGTTGGTCTTCCTCAAGTCCCTTGAAGAGAGCTTTAGAACTAAATAAAAAAAAAAAAAAAAAAAAAAAAAAAAAAAAAAAACGGAATCAAAGTTTTGTAATATCTACCTGGTTTTCTATGAAAAAATGAAGTAGGTTGGGAAAAGAGACCACATATTTACCAAAGAAGGGGTAAAAAGACTAGAAAGAAAGAAAAAGTAGGGCTTGGAACTTCTATAGACAAGCCAGTAAAGACAATAAGAATGCCTAGAAGACAATATCCTGTTGTTTCAGGTAGCGACCAGACACAGCTGGCGGATTCGTATCTATAAAAATGAAAATACAATGTACTTGATTCTACTTTTCCGAATTAAATTATTGAATTGTTTAGTAAGCAAGTTTGCTAATAAAGAGGCATATTAATGGCTGCTATTTAACTCAAGATAACAAAAATGCGAAAAAAAAAGGGGGGTACTTTTGATGAAGGCGCAAGTGAGAAGACATTTCAATAATGGTTTTGAAAGTTAGAAGGGGACTCTGATCTAAGCCAAGAAGCCAGAAATACAGAAAGATTGAGTTAGTTTTAAACAAAAAACGTAATAGAGGATAGTGACTAGGCTGTTTCAAAGCTAGTATATCAATGGCTCTATTTAACAGAGATAGACTACTCACAATAGGCCAATCGTGTAAGCATGGATTTTTCTTGTTTGTATCCAACCTTTCAATGAGCTTTTTTTAGCACCACGCAATGAAGAAGTGGATGGTGTACTCAAGTCACAGGCTTTTTTTAAACTTGCTGTACAACAAACAAGTCTAAAAGATAAAAGAATGCTCGTAGAAAAATATATTCCTTTTGTTCAACAGGTGTTTGATAAATAGACGAGTCCAAACCAAAATCTCTAGTATAAAACATCCTTGCCCTTTGAAAACAGATACTTATGACAATCGAGAGCTGATGGCAGCAGGCCATTTACTGTTTTTTGAATATGAGATAAAAAATTAATTTGCGCTGACATTAAAAGAATATTTACGTCAAGGTAAAAATAGTTTTGCGTTGCTTAGTGATAAATTTTGCGCCGAGATTAGAAAAAAAAAAAAAAATATGAAATAACCTAATACTTGCTTCATGATGTTAAAATCTCAGTGAGCATTCAGAGTGCGTCTGTTGAAAGCTGCACTCCTACTGACTATTTTAAAGATTTCTTTCCTCATCCAAACACTTCTGGAAAAATGACATTGAATGCTTAATCCATCCTTCACAATCTTTTTTTGTTACTTTTCCAGCCGATTCACATATACGATCTGTGAGACAATCATCTGTCGTCAATGGTGTTCTTCTAACACCAGCTTTTACTTTTGACCAAAATTCCTCGATTGGATTCAAGAAAGGAGAATATGGTGGCAAATATATGCACTTATGTCCTCGTTCTTCGATCAATGCTTTGATTACTTTTGGCTTATGAATAGGTGCATTATCCATAACAATATACTTCCCCTTTATATTATTTTTATCTAGTGTATCCATTACGTTGTTTAGATAGGCCAAAAAGTGCTCAGTTCTTGTCCCAACTTTGCCATTTATTTTTACTTCCTTACCATCTGCCCTTCTTTTTTTGGAAGAAGCTGATTCTGGTTTTTTAACTCCAATATTTATGATACCTGCTTGAGAAATTGCACCTAAAATTGTAAATGTTACACCTTTTCCAGTTGGTATAGTGCCCTTTGCAGGTGTGCCTTTTAATGAGCGGCCGTGGTTTCTTTGCGTATGCAAATTGAAACCTGCTTCATCGATAAAAACACAATTCTTAGAAAAATCCATATCTGCATCACTCTTATACTGTTCAACAATCGCTTTTCGTAATGCTGTTACACTGTCAGAATTTCTTGCTGCTAGTATTTTTTCAAGTTTCTTTAACGTAATGTTATGCTTATGTACTAAATGTGTGTGGATGGCAGAAATAGAAATTTTCAAACCCTCAAATTTCTCACAAAGTTTTAACTTTAACTCATCCAATATAGCTGTGGTATTCTTTTCGATATAGTCAACTAGAAATTTAGAATGCTCCTCAGTCAACTTATTACGAGGTCTTCCACGAGGTTTAGAATAAGATCCTGGAAGTCGTCTCTCAGGATCATTGTTATAAGTTTTAACGTAATTCTGGGCAGTGCGTACATTAATCCCAGTGGCTAAAGCTGCAGCTTTTGTCGTGAATCCTTCTTCGATTATTAAGTCGAAGAGTTTCTCAACTTGTTTAGGAGTATATTTTCTGTAAGAACCTCTTGTTTTAACATTCAAAGCCGTATGTCTTTTTCTCAATGGCATTAACTCTGCGAAGAGAAAAGCATCTCCAAAAAAATCTTCATTCTCTTCCTCTATTAAATCTACTTCCATATATTCACGTACATATGATAGAGAATCATTCCCAATTCGTCCTATTTTCTCCATCCATTCTTCGCTCAAGCTGAAATGCTCAATTTCCATTTCTTCCTGCTCGTCATCTTCCACATAATCGTCAGATGAAGTGTCCATATCGTTATCTGAAATAATTTCACTATTAGTAATAAATTCACTAACGCTTTGCATGTTTGTTCTAATATTTAAACTAAATAAAAGAAAAAAGGAGTCGAAACCTTTACGATATTTTAGGTTATTTTATATTTTTTTTTTTCTAATCTCGGCGCAAAATTTATCACTAAGCAACGCAAAACTATTTTTACCTTGACGTAAATATTCTTTTAATGTCAGCGCAAATTAATTTTTTATCTCAACGCAAACTCATATTCAAAAAACAGTAAATTTAGAAATGTAACAGTCACTACAGAGTTTGGCTTTTTAGCCCCTTTTTATTCCTTCACTTTGGTAAGGTCAGGTGTCAAGTGTTTCAAATAAAGTTAAAAAAAAAAAAAACGTCTATCCCAATTAAAGGTGGCTTTTATTGTTGGTTTTAATAAGAGCACATTACTTCCGCATTTATCGTTCGACTCTCACTGTTTCTTATTCTTTGGTTTAGTTTGCCAAAAAAAAAAAAAAAAAAAAAAGAAAACCCTGTTGATTGACAATCATGCGCAACACCGTTCTTGGGACATGTAAATGACTCTTCCACCTTCTGAAGCAATGGTTATAAAAAGAAAAAAAAGGTGTGTGTAACATAACTCGTAGTGAATATGGGCTCAGTTCTACAAACAAAAATCTTGGTTTTTTGTATCTCAAACTGTGCAGTTTTCTTTAAATAAGATTGAAACTAACCCTATTATTCTCTCTTATGACTTACCTTATCGATCAGATCTTGACAGTCGACGAGAAATAATAAAAACGCTTTGCTTTAACTTCTATCTGCCAAAGCATAGATTCTGAAAACAATACGTCTCTCCTTCTTTACGGTTCCAGCCCAAGTTTTTGTTCAAAGAAGTAAGATATTATACTCCCTCTTTCATATCCGCTTTTTCCTTATTGGGAGTAAAAGCTAGTCTTTTTTTAATCACCTTGGGTGAACGAATCATTTCTGAAAATAGTACGTGTTTGTGTAAAAAGTAAATAAAAAACCCTTTTGTTTTCTTTTTTTTTGTTTTGCTTTCTTCCTCTTTGCTACTTCTTTTTGCTGAGCCTTGCTTTAGTTTATTGTATTTTAACCAACGCCTTTTCTTTTATTTATTTTTTTTCTCTTAATCTATGTCTGAAGCCACTGATCGTCAGACAAAAACTACTCTAAAGGAAACAGAACGAATTACTGCCACTACCGAAAAGGAAACCACACAAGATCCCACCAGCCAAAGAGTAACCACTACTGAAGCCACTACAACAACAGAAAAGGCCACAGCTACACCAAAACCAACTACTACGCAAACAGCCACAAGCACAGAAAAACCAACGACAACTCAAAGGCTGACAACTACCGCTGACAGTACTACCGAAAAAGCTACTAGCACACAGAACCCGACGACAGAAAGACCGACAACTATGGAAACCCAAACATCTTCTGAAAGAGTAACAACTACCGAAAGCCAAGCAACACAGCAATCTACAACCAGCGAGCCAGCCACTCGTAGTGAAGGTCAGACGACAGCAAGTCCTACGACCCAAACTGACAGCTCCTCCGTTCGTACCACAAACACTGTATCAGAGTTACCTACAGCCTCTGTAATAACTACGACTACAACTGATGTGCAGACAACATCAAATGTACAGACAACACTAACCTCTCTGGAACCAACAAGTACGCCGTAAGTTTTTGAAAAAAAAAAAAAAAAAAATTCTGTAGCTAAAAACATTTCTGTCTGCGTATGATTCTATTTATAATTTTCTTTTTTATTTCTTTTTTTAACCCACTTTTCTCTCTTTGGATTTTTTTTTTTTTTTTTTTTTTCAATTGTTTTATTCTTCTTTTTTGTATTTTGTATACTCCCTCTTTTCTATTTATTTGTTTTACTATAGACAGCCCACCTCTATGTCCACTACAGATTCCACAACTACAAAAGCAACTCTGCCCGATCCTAGCACTATAGCCTCAAGTACAACCCAAGATACCCTCACTACCACTTCTCTGAAAGAAACTACTTTGTTGCCGAGCAGCCAGAGTTCTGTAATCCAGGAAACCAGCAAGAGTCAATCCACCATGCCAACCAACCCTGCAACTAGTAGTGAACCCACAACCTCCGATTCGAGTAGCTCCATTGTTCAAAGTACTACCGCTCCTTCTACCAGTCCAGAAAGTACGCCAACGACCAACCAACCATCGACCACTTTACCCCCTACCACTCCGCCCACCACCAGCCCATCCACTTTGCCTCCGACCACTGCACCGCCCACTACTTCCCCTGATCCTACCACCACACCAGAAGAGCCTACGACAACTACACCTAATCCGACTACAAGACCTGAACCTACACGAGAGCCACCGACCAGTACAGAGTTCAAGCCCACGACCACGTCCATGGCTGTCTCTTCGGGTTATCATACAACTCGTGTAACGGTATCGACCAGTTTCTCTACAGAAACGGCTGTCGTCATTGACGGTGTAACGACTACGATTACTACTGTCATTCCAACCACGTAAGATCACTATAGATATGCATCTACATGATACTCATCTCTCTGTAAGTATTGTAATACCCAGCTTAGCGTTAGATACAGCCGACGGCCAGAGTACAGACACAACGTCTATCGGAGCTATCATCGGCGGTGTGATAGGTGGTTTGGCAGGTGTGGTTTTGATTGCAGCAGGGCTGATCCTTTTGAAAAGACATCACAAGAAGAAAAACTCGAATCAAACGTATGATAAAGAATTCTACGGAGACCCCTATCAACATAACAGCGAGTGGATGTCTGGGGCTAGATATACCGGCACAGGTGAAGGAAGAACCAGCTTAGATGAAGAGCATGATTTCTATCGTTCACAAAGGCGATCTTGGTGGTCATCGATGTCCACTGTATTTCGGGGAAAATAAAAAAAAAAATAAAACACGCATATGCCTTCTCCCCCCCCTGAGAGGTGGTCTGTATAAAAATCCTGTTTCATCCATTGTCTGTGCGTCTTTGTTTGTGCACAACTCAAGGGATAGTCAAAACAAAATGTAAATGTAATAAATTTATGAACAATAAAAAGATGAATAAATTTATTGAGCTTCAACAGCTTCAACAGGGGCAGCAGCAGGTCTGAAGTCTTGAGCAGTGGGTTCCTCGATGGGCTTTTCATCCTTGGGCTCGAGGATGGTGACGATATCGGGAAGACATTGCTTGGGACCGTTACGGCCGGTAGGATCGTTATCCAACATGATCTTGACCTTGATACCCAAAACACCTTGACGCAAATCGACGTGACGAACAGCGGTAGTAATGAATTCACGGGCAGGGTTACCAGAGTGGATCATGAAACCATCAGCAAACTTCATGGCTTTAGCACGGGCAGCGCGAACCTTACCAGAGACAACGACTTCGCAACCCTTGGCACCAGATTCCATCACAAAACGGATAACACCGTAACAGGCACTAATAATAATAACATTAAGTCCCCCCCTCTTTCTAATTCCATAAGCCTCTGACTTACCGACGGACGGCCAAACCGTTAAGAAGCTTGAACTTGACAGACTCACATTGAGCAATGGCACAGAGACCGCGGTTTTGAACACGCTCAGCGTAGAGTTCAACAGCATTTTCAGGGAACTTGAAACGCTTTTGAACCAATGTGGTCAATTCACGGATACGGCGGCCCTTTTCACCAAGAACGTTTTGTGTGTGGGTGGCACGGATGATGATTCTATAGCGTGTTAATATCCGATTTCTTAATTTGCATTCAAAACACTCACTCAGTACGGGCAGGAGTGACACGGACTTCAACACCGGCATAACCATCTTCAGCGAGTTCACGAGTAAAGAATTCGTTCAATTCGGCGTAGAAGACACCATCGGCGACCTGTGATGAAAATGAGTGAACCGGTTCATTTGAACTATACGTTGATTTCCCCTTGTTTCCTTTTTTTATGTCTCCTCTTTTGTATACGTTGTTTCTCTCTTTCTCTCTGTGTATGCGTAGGATATATATAAAAAAATTTGAAACTTACAAACTAGAATTGATAAAGATGTTAGCCTTCCTTTCTTATCCATCCATCCATCCATCCATCTGTTTTTTTATCTTACCTTTCTCTTCTTGGAGATTTGAGCTGCAACAGCGGCCATATTATATAACGTTAAAAAGGAGGAAAATTAGACCTTGCCTATTGACTCTCCTTTTTTTTTTCCTCTCGCTCACTTGCTTATTCACTCACCCTCCACACGCATTTGACGCAAGTTCCTTCATACACACCTTTTCAACATCCGATACAAAGCTACGCTTGAGCGTGGCCCGGACTTTTTTTGCAAGGAACAATGAAAAAGATAAGCCCACGTCTTTACTTGAGACTCGTTATCAGTTTGACCCTCATGAGACTGTCTGGACCATAAATATACTGATTTGAGAAAACAACGCAACTAAAGTTTTCTTGGTTTTTGGTTATAACATCCTATCTGATCTTAAAGACAACTTTGAGCACTAAAAAAATGTGCTTTTGTGCAAATTGTACTTTAAAAGATTAAAATATATGTACTATAAAAGTACTCTATCTGATAACTACACAAGCTGTTAACTCAATTCGTCCAAAGGTGACTACGGCAACAGTCAACCAAAAAAAAAAAAAAAAAAAAAAAAAACAATTCTACAAATTTGGCAATAAGAGTTTGTAGCCATGACTTAAAAAAAGCAACCAAGCCCTCTGGTTCGGTAAATATACAAAGACCCCAACCTTACATTGGCGCGGCATCAACATAAATAGTATTACAAGCAAAAGATCTGTCAGTGTCAACCATTTATGCATAACAACCTTAGGTAGAAGTGTTGATAATCGAAAATCCTTTTACGCAAGTACAATTTGCAGCAGCTCACTAGCTTTATATTTGTGTATGTCCCTATTTGGCTTCACCAACAAGAGCTGAAATCAAACTAATTGTTCAACAGAATGCCAAAATTACTAGAGCAAAGATCATACTGAACAAGTATAACAGCACTTTGGCCATTGGAATACTTTCAGTGACAAAAGTTTCTTTTTTTTTTTTTTTTTTTTTATCGAGTCAACAAAGCTTAGCTCAACATTGGATATAAGAAGAACCCTTTTATCTATAAAGCTCTATAACTGATTTCATAAACCATTGCAAAATGAGCGAGAAAGTGGATTGTAGTTAAAGTTTCAATTTTATTTGCAATGAAGCCTTTATTTTTTTTTTTTTTTTTGGGGGGGGAGAGCATATATTATTATCTACAAGCACAATAAAGGCCATTGTCGAAAAACTGAGGATTGAAAAAAAAAAAAAAAAAAAAAAAAAACTCCCCACCAGCCTGACTGTATTAAAAAATGCTGCTCAACACGTGTAATACAAAAAGTGACACGACGTGGAAACCTTTTGGTTATCGTAAATGACTTGTCTCTCTAATAGTAACGTGAGTAACATTGAATTTTACGTCTTTTTTTCTTTTTTTCTTCTTTTCTTTTGTTTGTTTACAAATGAATAAATTAAAAAGTGTATTTCAACGCTCACAAAAGACTACTGAAGAAAGAAGACCACATCAGTTCATTAAAAGACACTCTTCTACAACCTCTCAGCATACTTTAGAGCAAATCAACAATTCGCCTACTATTTCTCTTTCTGAACTGTCAGAATCAGAAAGAGGATCTTTCGAGTCCTGTTGGAAGGACCTGGATCCTTTTGGTCTAGGAAAGATTGGACATCCAACAGTACTCAAGTTTTTGAGTGGCTGCACATTAGACAATAGTAAACTCAAAAAAGTAGGGCACAGAACTGTTTTTATACACAAACTAAAAAGCAAAGCCCTTTTATTTATTTAGATTTTGGCATTGTTTGATACTATTAACGACGGACTCTATCAGCGGCAATTCTATGCTATGCTGAGGCTCGTTGCTCATGCTCAAAACGGCCGAAAGATTAGTAAAGCCCTAGTCTACTTGTCAGGTATGTTTACCTTTAAAACCTAGAAAAGGAACTAAACAGACAAAGCACCTCTACCCGAGTTCCATACACAAGCGATTAAGGCATTAATTAAACCCACAAATGAAAATAAGTGGCAAGACAAACCCAGCCACATGGATGAATATGCCAGCTGTCGACCTTATGAAAGTCTGTTTGTGAAACAGACAAAAGATGAGGCTCAGAAGGCACCTTCACCATTGTTTTACCCATCAACACCGACCCACTCACGATCCAAATCAGCGGGACATGCAAACTATCTGACTCAAGGGAGTCCACTGCATTCTTCTAGATCTTCGTTATCGCTGCACGAGTTGGACTCCACGCACCGTTCCCTTCTCCTTACCCAGAAATTTGTATACCAGTCCCCTTCCCTAAAAAGGCAAACGTTACCCCCTTCCTCTCACAACCCATTCTATTCAGTCATTCCAGACATTCACAGTCCGTTTGGGGATGAACATATCAGTGAACCTTCATTTGATTTCATACCCTCTTATTCATCCCATTCACTTTATACAAAAAACCCGTTTTAATGTTCTCTCTCTCTCTCTCTCCTATCTCTTTTAATACCAACAAAAATGCAGGAGAATGATTAATGACCGCGTCACACTATTTTATATTCGCCTTTTAATTCTGTGTTTTAATAAACAAAGGGGGGAGTGTTTACAATAGACACTAAAGAGAGACAGTTCATCTCATTATGACATTAGCTGGTACCAGTAATAACTTAAAGAGAGAGAAATCCGATTGAAAATTCTGTTATAAGAAGAACAAGCTCATATAATATAATATAAATTAGATTTAATAAACAATAAAACTAAGGAACTATTACTTTTATTTATTTATATTAATCAAGTGGATAGGTCCATATACTTCAAGACTTCCAACATCTTTACCCTCAGTAAAGAGTTGGTCTAAATCGCAAGACGTTTTTACGAAAAACAAGAGCGGTTTGAAAAAGAAAGACGCTGCATGTGTTGCCTGATTGATGAGTGCTGATCTTGTGGTACCTGAATAAAGCGCTTAATTGATAGCCTGTAACAGTACTCTACTCAGTAACCGATTGATCGTTAAGGCTAGATCAACACATACTCCTTCTGGTTCACTGACTCAACATAAACCGATTTCGATAAGATACATGATACTCTATGTCCTCTAATGAGCACTTTTGTCTAGTACTCAGCAACTAAAGAAAAGTTATTGCTTTAGACTAAAACACGTTTCATTTACTATCCTTTTTTTTTATTCCAAAAAAAGAGTTCCTGCATTCAGACAGTTACACAATAATTGTTTATTTGTACATGAGACGAAAAAAAAAAGCCATGCTAGCTTTTTTCATCTACTTCTATCAGTACTTGTTATACTGCATTCACTCATACAAGGCCTTCCAAACGTCATAAAATTGTCTTTTGTGCTACTCTTGCTAATTAAAATAGATGTCATCCAATCACTACAAAACTAAGATCAACCGTTGCAAATAAAAAAGTAACATTAGAGAAGGAAGAAAAAAGGCGCTTACAAAATAGTTCTAGAGAGATCGCTCAAAAAGAACGTGTACAAGATAATTGACGATAAAAGTCAAACCACCGAATTCTTTTAAATGAACGTCGCGATAGCATCGTGCATTATAAAGCGTGTTTACTTGAAAAAAAAAAAAAAACAGTAAGCGATAACAACAATGTACCCAGAATTGAGAGAGATAAAACACACAATAATAACAAAAGCATATAGCACGAATTTAATTCTGACAGAGCTTTGTATATATCGATCCATACTATAACAACACGGCTTTATAAAAGTAAATGTAGACGTCTACTTTCTACAAACATGTAATAAAGTACATGAAGCTTCCTTTGTGTTTTTTTTTTCTCATGTACACTTTAAGTATGTTCAAGCAACTCCAAAGGTTTTATAAACCTAAATCTGGAGGCGTTTAGTTGAATGTTTTTAATAATAAAAAGACGACATGTACACAGCTCAAAATAGTCTTTAGAGACCACGAGTGAAAAAATGAGTTGCTATTCCTAGGGTGCATGTTATTTATTAAAACGAAAAAAAAAAAAAAAGCAGTTGGCGTCGTGTCTAAAAAAAACCACCTTTGGTTTCTATGAAGCACTTTTTCAGGGGCTACTACTTTTTTATACTGCTTTTCCTTATGGTTTTGTGGTTTAATGTTTTTGTCAGCAGTCAAAAGCTTTTTCTACTACTTGCAAATAAAGCTCTATAATACAAGAGCCTTATGAATATGCAGGAGAAAGATGAGTGACCGCGTCACATTATTTCATATTTACTTTGTGTTTCAATCAATATGTGTATATATATATATATATATAAGGAGTGGGAAAATAAAAGAACTGTAGGTATATATGAATAACAACTGTTTTTATTTCGCTTGAATGTTTGTCTTTAGTAATTATAATTAAATAAGCTAGCATAGATTGGCTTTCTCATCTTTACATTAAAAAAGCAAATTGAACAATATAATCAAATAGAATGAACGGAAACCAATCAAATCTTTTATAGGATTTATCCCCTCTACCTTCTTTAATTAAGTGCATACAAATACGAATATATATATATATATATATATATACACTAAGTGAGTTGTTAATGAAGTGATGATCTACAGTTTGTTGTTTTATATATATATAAATAGATGCTCTGTGGCAAATATGTCAGGGCACTCCATATTTACGTGTGTGTGTGTGTGTGTGTGTGTGTGTGTGTGTGTGTGTGTGTGTGTGTGTGTGTGTGTGTGTGTGTGTGTGTGTGTTCAGTTTCAGGGTCAACCCAAAACAAAAAAAAATCAGTTCATTATTTTATTCACGGCAAGACTAGATTTTGCTTTTTTGTACACAAAAAAACCTTAAAATTACCATAACAAGTGAAATCAACTTTCACTGTTTGACAAGAAATAGAAATAAAAGAATCTGATATTCTCAATACAGTTTTTACAAAAACCCTCTTTTATCTCTACTCTACCCCTTATACAGCTGAACAATGGTTTGTGCACTCTGCTTTTTGTTCCTTTTTTTTTTTTTTAGTATAGGCCTTCAGGAGAGCTTGGCCCCAAAAACGTGGCAAAATTCTTTTTTTTTTTTCTGTTCCCAGAGACATCTATTCAAATAATAAAGTAGCGTCAAATTAAAGATGAAACAATGGGCACATTTACAGAAAGAAAGAAAAAGCGCAAGTATTTGAAGCCAAATATAATTATGACCAAAAACAAAGGCAAATCTTTAATTAACCATTGTTTTTTTTTTCTTTTTATATTAAAAAAAAAAAAAAAAGAACAACAACCCTGAGCTATAAGTGGTACAAAAGAAAAGGGGGGCAGGGAGATCGGAAGGAGAGTGAAAAAGCAAGTATGGAAAGAAGAAAAGAAAAAGAAAAATCTGGACAACTGTAAGTAAGAAAAAGGGAGTTGGTCTATTTGGCTACTTTCTCTTGTTATCGTTATTTTGATGATAATCTGTAGATTTTTCTTTTTTTTAAAAAAAATGGGCAAATGGTCTGCTTTACATAATCCATGCCTAGACAGGTTTGAGCCCTACAGCCACTTTTCTTTTTTCTATCTCTCCCTTAAAGAGCCAAATAAAAAAAAGCAAAAAGACGGAGGGAAAGATACGATGAGATATTAGAGATGATATATGGGCTGCTAGCAAATCAAAAAAAAAAAAAAATACCCTTTCATTCTTAATGTTAATAACAGAATGATGCCTCTAATTGATTATGTTTTGTCCAGAAGCTCATGCGTCATTTGACTTTCAAGTCACTGCTTGATGCCATCTAGATTTCCTTCAATCATACTATTTTTTCCTGGGAGGATTCCATTCTAAATTATTTGTGGCAAATCTGGTGTCTACATTTTCAAGTTTGAAATTGCGCCTTCATAAGGCCAAGGTCGATCTTTTTTTTTTCTTAGCATACGTGATTGAATTAAGGCATAAGAGATGTTTTGATGAGACAACAATGACTCCATTTAATATAGCTTTTTAATAGTCTTTTTTTTTTTGCTATAGTCCAGCACGTTGTTTTTTTACTTGTGGAGAGGTACATATATATATAGATAGATGTATTTGTAAGTGTATTTGTAAGTGTATGTGTGTGTGTGTGTTTTATTATTGGAGTAACGAGTGGAGATGGAAACAAGGAGAAGGGCTATGTTCCACGTTGTTTTAAATCAGCTTTGTCCTTATTTATTTAGAGTGATGGAGGCTTTAAGGGATACGTCCAAAAAAGAAAAGCAAGAACTCTTTTAAAAGTATTTATAAACCTTTTGTTTTCTATTTGTTTTGTTTTCTTTTGCTTTTCTCATTTCTAAACCACTTTACTCTCTCACTTCATCTCTTTCGCTTATTTTCTTCTTTTTACATGTTGAACAACGAATCAGTCTTATGCATCAAAAATTCCTCTGGAAAACACGTCAGTCTTTTAAATGAAAACACCAGCTTACCCAGCCTTTCTGCATTCAAAGTTCATACGCTAGAAACTTCATTGAATCTGTTGGCGGTGTCTAAAAGAAAATATCATTGTGATGAGCCTGGATGCCATAAAAGTTTCACGACAAGGTAACAAGGGTTCTTAAGAAAGCAAACCAAACTAACACTGCTTTTTTTTTTAGTGGTCATCTTGCGCGCCATAACCGAATACATACAGGAGAAAAGAATTTCCATTGTCTCCAGCCTGGCTGCCTCAGCCGCTTTTCTCGCCAAGACAACATGATGCAGCATTACCGCACTCACCTCTCTCAAAAGGAACGTCGCCAAGCCCCTTCGAAAAGGGAGACGCTGAAAACTCCTGGCTATTGTCGCTCTCAGGAGAAGAGAACACGGGCCAAGGCTGCGACTAGACCCCGAAGATCTACCACCATGCCTAGTTTACCTTACCCTGCTTTTGAAGACAGGCCTTCGGTACGTCCCCGTCGGGCCCTGTCCAATTCGTCCGCGAGCTCTTCTGCTTCCTCCATGGGCTCATCCTATCCATCTCCCCCGTTTCATGCTATCCTTCCACCTCCCATCTTTCATCATCCCCATCCTCATTATCCTCATCATTATTCTTATACCTCAACCGCATCTTCACCTAACAACTCATTTCATTTACCTTACCCCTCTCCACCCACTCTTTGGGAATCCAAGCCCTCTGAAAAGCCTTCCTCAGGATTGGTTCATTTGGCCAACATCGTCAGTACTTTTGGCTAAATCCCTTTATCCTATTTTCCTTTCTATGTTTTAACGTGTATGTGTGTGTATGTTCTTTATTCTTATAAGCTTACTTTTATTATGTATTTCTTTTATTCTTTTCTATAATATATTAAAGCATGTATATGGCCCTGATATTGTTCTTTATAATTTTCTTATGTCTTTTTTTCTTTTGTTTATTACAAACAAACAATGAGACAATGAAGGGACGGTGGCTTCTTTTGAAACACCAAGTCAAACTGGGTTAGTTTAGTTTTTTATTTTATACATAATCATGATAAGAATAAAGGGGGTTAGGAGAGTGAGTGTATATATATATATATATATATATATGTAATAAAGGGGTAGTAGATAGGACCCTATTATATAATTATTTCTGGAATCGTTTTTTCAGGAAATACTAAAAGAGAAATCGTTTTTTGCCTCCTTTTTTATTTTTATTTTTTCAAATGATTTGGAGCGTGATGAAATAATGTCTTCCACATATAGGCCTCGGACAACAAAAGCTCGACGTCTCTTTTTTGCCAACCTTGAGTAGGCAGCTGTTGAAGGAAGATCATGACTCCTTGAAAATCCAGTTTTTGTAGCTGGTTTGACCATTTGACCAAAAACGCTGCACACACATATACATGAAATTCTGAAAAACCTTCAGAAGATCCTTCCGCGAGGTAGGTATCCCACATACGAATCGTACTATGCAAAGGTAGCTCTCGCATCAGCAGGCAATTCATCCATCGAAATGCAAATTGAATAAACTCAATGCCTTCTGTCTGTAAATGCTGAGCAAGTTTGGCATCAATACGACACACAAGCTCTTTGAGAGTCACAATTTGTCTCTGTATCCCTGGCTGAGCAAATGTATAATTGTCCTGAATACCATCCAGCAACTTTGATAGACACCAGAAACTATCAGCTTCTATCACAGAGAGAAGCTCGGGATCCAATTGACCCACATCATAATTTTCTGGATCTTCATCAATGTAAGCAGATAAAAACACTTCAAATATGGGTGTCACTAAATCGTTGATTCCTTGAACATAGCCACTCGCTGGATGTCGGATAGCCCATTGATATAGTATTCTCTCTAAACACTAGAATCTAAAATTGAGTCTCTTCCTCCCTGTAGAAATACATATGAGTACGTCTGGCTCTTACCAGTTGTGTCACTTCGTTTCGATACAGAGCAATGCCTGGATGCGTTCGGGGTATATCAATATGAATCTGGTGCCATAAAGCTTGATCTAAGCCAGCTGTTCCCTTGGCATAGGTTAGATTCACGCTATCTAAATACTCTTTTCGCTTTCGGGCCAAAGTAGCCTTTCTCCTGGTTGAATTACAAGGCAGATAGCCTAATAGAAGCTGCCATGCAATCATCCTTAGTTCCTTTGGAATACCACTCCAACTTAGCGCTCTTAATGCCACTATGTATACTCATTAGATCGCGGACTCTTAAAAGGGACATGTACATAGAGCTGAATTTTACCCAAGTCTACATTAGAAACAGACAGCACCTCTTGGAATTTTCGTGTTCTTACAGGATCCTTTGTTTCCTCTGCATCCAGCCATTGGAATAAAAAAGTTGGATCTGGAAATTCAAATAGGCAAGATAAACAAACTGAAATCTCTTCTTTTCCTGTGTATCTTTACCTAGTTGCAAATCGTGAGCATATTCTTTCACACCGCTCAGTAACGTTGTTGATTTTTTTCTTTTTGGTGATTTTTCTATGGAATGTGGTGAAGGGATCTCTTGGTGGATACTGAGTTCGGCAACGCTTTGTATATCATCGCTCCATTCATCGTTTGTGTCTTTCAAAAAAGCATGAAACGACTTTGAAGTGCTACGTGTATGATTCTTTTGGGTCGGGGGAACCACCTTAGGTTCCGCTTTTGGTTCAGGTGCACTCTGGAGTATAGGCGAATTGGAAAGAAGGGGTTGTCGTGCAATCAACAGGCTATGGTAGGTATAATTCGATCCGTTCATCATCAACGAGCTGCTTTTTTTATCCTCAAAAGTGTTCACGATGCTCACACTGATCGTATCCTAACAAATTGAGCCTTTATCTATTCTTTTTTTTTTTTTTTTTTTTTTTTTTTGGTTTCAACAAAATGTATTTCTTCTCACCTTCCAGGTAGCTTCAAACTTCGATGTTT
The DNA here is from genome assembly GCA_025677835.1 of Sporodiniella umbellata. NCBI lineage: Eukaryota > Fungi > Mucoromycota > Mucoromycetes > Mucorales > Rhizopodaceae > Sporodiniella > Sporodiniella umbellata. The sequence continues at coordinate 152,486 of JAIXMR010000038.1, forward strand.
CCAAAAAGACCTAGTTCATACATCAAACTTGAGCTCATTGGCCTCATCCAGAGTTGTGTCTGACATTCACAATATATGTATATATAAGGGACGTATGTCTTACCTCTGTACTTCTACGATACCAAAAAAAAAAAAAAAAAGGGAAAGACAAATAAGTTCAGTACTCATCAAAATAGGTAATATCTGGGGGATGTTTTTTAAAAAAAAAGTAAAAAGCAACTTACGTGATTCCATTGAATGGTTAGATTGCTTTTAAGCATAAAGTTTTTAAAAAAATAAATAGGAAAAAGTATATAAAGCTGCGCTGATTGAACCAAAATATAAAAAAAGGAAACCTTTTTGTAGCTCCGTTTTTTCTCTTCATACGCGCTTGAATGGGTTCTTTTTCAGTTCTTAAACCTCACATACAAGCTTTCTATAGAATTAACCTGAAACGACCTCTGTATAGATGAGGAAAAAAAAAAATTAGATGAATAAAAATAAGGACGTTACTTTCTGGGCTCTTTGTAATTCTATTATTATCTATCAATGGGTTTTAGACTACCACACATTGGTTTTGGCGTTTTAAAAAGAAAGACGTACATCTTATCAAGTTATAATGCCTTAAAAACGTTGGTTGAGACAGACCCTACTTGAAATGAATTCATTTGATTTTGGCGTACTGGTGTATAAATATACATTGTCGTTTGTCTAAAAAAAAGGGCTTACTTTTCAACGCACAGACTTTTTTTTTTACCCCTCAAAAAAAGAGCCATCAACTATATAAAAAGAAAAAAGAGGGGAAAGAAAAACTAAAGGAGCAAAACAGGTATAAAACCTCTTCCCTGAAAAAAAAAAAAAATAGGCTCCCTCAAAACAGCCTTCGAATAACACAAATACAAGTATTGGCAAGTATTTTGACATGTAAAAGGGGTTAAACTTTGAAAAAAAAAAAAAAAAAAAAAAAAAATATATATTAGAATCCAGATGCCAAAAGTGGCTTGAAGTGTTGATGTGCTATAATATCTTTTTCTTTCGTAAAAATTTCGTTTTGTAAATATGAACACAAGAAGTAAAGAAACACTTGAAAATGTTTTTTGGGGCACTGGTGTATCTGGTAGGTATTCCTGCAATGACACACAAAAAGTTATTTACTTTCGATATACAGGTTTTTTGGGGGCAACTACAGGAGCCACGATGGCCGTTTTAAAAAATGCGCCCATCAAACAATTCTCTATATCAACTGGCCTAAGTTGCAGTGTGTTTGGCGCTACTTTTTTTTGTAAGACATCAACACTACTAAATTGGCTCATATTCACTCTGTTTGTAAAAGTGGTTAGAGAAACTTTTATTTCATACCAAAGACAACAAAATACACAGTTTGGATTAAAGGATTCAGAAACAAGAGATATCGATGCGCTAATTAGCAGTACTATGGCCGGTGCAACCACAGGTGGTTTGTTATCAGCAGCGTTTCGTAAGTAGCCCGTAATTGGTTTTGGGAAACACACATCGACTAACCTCTATATTCAAAAGGAGGACCCAAAGCAGCTCCTTCTGGCACTATAATGTTTGGTGCTATTTGTGCAGGCCTTCAGATGGTGTACACAACAGGCAATCACTGGCGCCAAAACAGTATTATCAATCAAGATCAACATGCATCAAAACCGCACTCTAGTTTCTTAAGACAGTTTCATTTACCCACCTGGTTTCCCATTCACCAAATCTCTGAAGAGGAATATAACGAAATATTAGATACCAGATTAAAAACATTAGAAGCAGAGTTAGCAGAATTAGAGCAAAAGCTATCCAATGCACAAAAGTAACACATTCAATATAATTAAATTTGTAAACGCCCTCAAAAAGGAACACCATTTTTGTAACTTTACCCTACATATATACGTTTGCTGTTTTTTTTATAAAAAAAAAAAAAAGTAGGAAAGGGGTATGTGCTAATATAATGCATATGTATATATCTGGAAAAGGCAGAGTTGACTAAACATTATTCTATAGAAAATTCAAGAATAGGTTTATCTTTTCGTTTAAAGACTTGTGTAAAGAGTCTTCTTCTACAGTCTGCATGATATTTTGATCCTCTTTCACAATCACATTCACCTAACCCTTTAAGATAATTGCAAGTGTAATTTTGTGTGCTGATCCAGAGCATAGGCAAATCATGTTGGAATCCATACTTTTCTTTAAGATTTTGATTGACCTTTGTCCTGAGTGCTATTTTATGAGACTGATAGCGACTGATGTCTCCATTCACCATATCAACATGTGTAAAAACAAGCAATACATTATCCCAAAAATAGCTCTGCTCTTTCATTAAACGATTAAGAGATTCCATACTTTTCATAACAGTATCTATGCTGATCAGAAAAAAGTCAGTAAAAACACTACATCGATCAAGATCTGGAACTCACTTTGCATTGATCTTGAAAACCATCAGAATACAATGAAGACCTTCTTTATTAACCACAATATTCTCAATGGCCTCCTGTATCATTGGAAAGAAGCCTTCATCTTGAAATCGAGAGTCTCCAAATCCAGGTGTATCTGTCACACTGATATAGGCACCAAAGTTTTCTTTTCCATACAAATAGGCATCCAAAGGCGCCCAGAAACCAGTATGTTCAGCAATTTCTTTTGTTTGCGACTAGAATAGATCAATTTATTTGTTTGAAGGTCGGTTTTTTTTATGTTTACTTTGGCTGAAATTTTTTGCTTAAAGACCTGTCTCCCAAGTAAATCGTTTAGTAAACTCGATTTGCCATCACCTGTCCGACCCAATACAATAAGGTTAAGACAATCATGGGGCTCATCAGCTTCGATTTTTCTTCTTTTCTCTGTAAAATGTTTCCAGCCTTGTCTAGTCTATACTGCTTTGTTAAATTAACCGAGATTCTATCTCTTTAGAAAAAAAAACTTTATTCTTTTGCTTGATTACTTGATTAGAAATAGTCATGAAGAGGAACAAAAAGTCAATTAAGAAAAAGGCGGAGTTTAACGTAAATGCAGAGTAGTCACGTGGTTAGTCCTAATGAATTATGCAGACATAAGCTGTATTTGACCAAAAGAATCTGGCTACAGGAAAAGACCGAGAACTTTAGAAAAAACCAAAGAGCAAGATTTTTTATTTCCTGAAAATTTAAAAACTTGTTCTGCTTTTTTAATTAGAAACAGACTTGAATTAGGTCACGATGGTCTCCACGTTGCTTACAAATAGAATTGGTGGTAAATAATTATGCATGTGCATTCGATAGAACTGGTGTAGTCATTAGAAAAAGAGCCCTTAAAGCTGTTGGAACGATTCGTTGTAAAGATATTTAAAGAACCTAACAAAATTTTATTCTTTAAAACTGTAATTGTATAAATAGCACTGCTACCTATTCTTTCATAAGGATTCCAATAATTGCTGACAATTGTGATACCGCTTATCGAGATTTTCTTTATTGCATTTTCAGAGTATTTTCTTTCTATTATCAAGAGTAATCACCAGGAGATGTGGTGGAATAGAACGTCTTTTGTACAGTCCGAAAATCCAAGCACTGGATTTCTTTTTTTTTCTTGATCGTATTTTCTTTTAGAAACCTGATACTGTCAATTAAAAGTATCTTTTCAGTATGTTTACTGTCGTTTTATCAACTCCCACGGCTTTACTACGTTCAATTAATAACACATTTCACAACTGTTACTATAGATGCAATAATCAGTTATATTTTTTTTCAAATTCTCTGTTAAAAGATAGAAACGATTATGACCAAAACAGATGCGTTTCAGTGTATTTCGTTCAATCTATATCTAGAACAATATATTTTTTGGTAAATTTATCAAACTACCTTACCAAAAGTATAATAACTCAGGGACTTTGGAAGGCTGAACCTAGGTTTGATAAAATAAAATGACTCTTTTGTTGTATTGTGAACAAAAAAAAAAGCACTTGTTCGGTTTTCATTCAGTCTCTACGACCATATTTAAAGGTCTTTGATGCGACTTTAGAGTGTCGGTTTTGTTGGTTTATTCGGAGCGTCTTGAATTGGCAAAAGCACCGTGACTGCTTGGCTCTTGATTGAAAGGATGGGTTTTGGAAGGTAAAATGGACTTTAAAGCTTTATTTTTTTGTTATTTCGTCTTTTTATACAATAGAGGTACAGCTCTAAAAGAAAAAAGAATGTCCAAATTTTATGAGAATATTTCCAGGTACAAAGAACGCTGCATCAGTCCCAAATACATTTCAGGAGAAAAGCCGACAGAAGTATTTTGATTACTTTCAAAGCTTAACCTATGATGTTAACTCAACGGCCTATTAAAACATTTGACAATAGCTTTACAGAATCGTGCTGTCCTCACCTCTGTATTAGCAAAGTCGCTTTTGTCTTTGTAAAACCACATATTGTCTAATAAACGTTTGACTTTTTTCTCAACATTTTTTTCTTTAGTTCTTGCCTTGAACTGTACAAAAAAAAACTCATGTCTGGTCAGGCTTTGGTCAGATTTTACTCCACGCATACTGTTTGTTGAGCTTTTATCGTCTTTCAGAACGGGTTGTACAGCAGGCTTTTTCCCACGATAACATACCTACTGGTATTTGTATTATATCGGTCTATTAGTATAACTTTGAAAGCCTGTCTATAAAAACAAATTTCCTTTCTTGTAGCGCTGCTTTTACCCTGACACGGACAAATCAAAATAGTATGTTTGTCTTGAGAAAGAAGTACAACGTTTCCCCATTTTTTTTTTTGCCGTGGTTCTTTAGTACTATTGACACAAACCTTAAATAGAGAGGGTCTTTTTGGTTCAAAACGTTATTAAGAGAACTCCTTATAAAAAAATCAGCAGCTGTTTTGGTTAAGTTCAAAGTCACGAAACAAGCGCTTGAGAGAAGAAGAGAATAGAAACAGAAAACAAAGAACAATCCATATATACGATGAATGACTTGAGCATTTCAGAAACAAAACGGTTCATGCGACACAAGAACTAGATTGTGGTTACAAAAAGATTTGTTTGCTTTTCATTGTTAAACAAGATCTAGATTTTCCCCCATCGAGCTGGTAAAAAAAAAAAAAAAAAGAGAGAGGTCATAAAAAACAGAGATATCACAGGTGCTAGTCTTCTAAGACGATTCCTATTCGACTCATTTACCCTAGAACACAGGCCTATTTCTTTGTGTGATTTACTATAAAAGGGAAAATGCAAAATTAGGATATACATAGAGAGTGGCTTAAAAGATTGAAACGTGAACAGATTCAGTACTTTTATAATGTGAAAAAAAAACCAAGGCTGATCTAAGAATGTGACTAGCCCAGCCAAATCATGCAATTAAAAAAAAAAGGCAAAAGGGGAATCAAGGGCTCAACAAGTTGTCATAACAACCCTTATCCACAACTCTCAAAACTTCTTTTTTTTTTATTGCTTGTCCTTGACCATGCGAGCCGATATAGGAAATTAAGAGCCAACGGTTTTTTTTTTCCCCCTCAAAAAACAATACCTTGGAGCGACCCATAGTTGAACGCCTAGGCTCTTCAACTGTCTTTACACAAGAAATACCAGACTAGAACTGCGCGGGAGATTCTAGCCTTTGTTGATTTAGGGTCAAGACGTTCGGCTCGTGTTCGTTGCCTTCTTTCTTAGCCATTTACACTAACAGCTTGTAGTCTTAATCGAAAAGGTTTCGATCTACCTTTTTGTATAGATGCATACAGAAACTAAACAAATTTAGGCTGAGACAAGCACTTTTTTCCGCAAATGCTACAAAACCACCAAAACCTATGGTGTGTCTAGAGCAAAAACAAATATTAGCCATATTACTTAATGACTACTTTTCTTGCAGTACAAAGAAAACTCTGTCTACTTCAGGCGAGCTTTTATACTTTGCGTAGTGCAAACTTATTCTGCCCTTGATGGCTGCGAGTCTTGCCAGGAATAAGCTAGTTGGGCTGGCTACTGCTTTTTTTAGACCACTTGGTCTGGAAACAACAACACTATGAAAGACATTTAAACCCCCGCGTGCTTTTTTGACCTCGGAAATCTTTCCCTAACAAGGCTTTCATATGCTTGACTTTCCGATTGTATCCGTACTTAAGACTTCTATTTTTTTTTTTTTTTTTTTTTTTTACTTTTTCTTTTGTTAATTATTCTATAAAGCATATTTAAAAAAACGAGCTCTGTTTTTCTTTGACTCCTTTACATAAAACATCCTCAATAGCATAAAAAGTATAAAAACGTACTTTACCTCCACCCCTTTTTTTTTTATTTATTTTCACTCTTCTTCTGTCTTTAAACGGTTTTGTTTTGTTCTTTATTTGAATGAAAAGATAAAAAAAAAACCCCCAAAGAAATGTCAAAGAATCCGATTTGGTCTAAAAGAACAGCACCTTGTACGATATTTTCGACAACTACTTTGTCGCCACGCCAGATAGCCAACAAGGCCTATAGTTTGGGCTGCAAAAAACTGGAAAGAGACGACAAACGATGCCAACAAAGGTATCATTTACGGGAAAGAATGTTCCTGTACGACACCATTGCCAAGGCTGAAGAGGTGCTGAACTCGAGAACCCGCCGGACAAACCGACGTGTGATGGCTGCAGAGGACGAAGAGGAGGACGAAGAATTTTCTCTGCGCCCGGCCACACCGCTGCGGGAACCCAGCCACCAATCTTCCTTGAGAAAAGAACACAAGGATGAAGACGATATACCCTCATTGACACCTTCCTCATCCAGCTCCACTATGACATCGGAACCATCCCTCCCCCTTTTGCATTCAGACTGTACATTAATAAAAAAGGCTATCCTCCTTTAAGCTTTATTTAATATTGACTCGATCTGTTGAACGATCTCTTCGTCCTGATCAAACGCCCCTTTAAGTCTATTTACAACGTCCTGGATCAATCGACGGCCTGCCTCGGTCCAGTGCGTATCCTGCGGGCTGTGTCCCAGGCAAACCGACAGTCGATCGGCTGAGACCATGGACATGTCTAAAAAGGTTGTTTTGGTGTGTGTTTGTTCATCTATGCTCGTAAACGGTCGAAAGAGCAAGATCTTGACAATATTGTAAACCATGTGCATGTGCATCCCTATCCCTGTCTTTTCTACAGAATCCCAGCGAGCCCAAAGTGGCAGCTCGTTTTCCCAAACACCCACATCTTTCACAAGCTCCAACACCTCATCCACGTCAATCTTTCTCTCTGCCACCTCTCCCTCAAACTGATAGAACAGAGTCACCACTTTGTCTAACAAAGGCATCAGCTGTGCCTCGCACAACACACCTTCTTCTGCTACATCCCGGCTTTTGGTCCACCGGTTTTCTCTGTAAGGAAACAAGGGTCTTCTGGACTGCATCAAAGCCGAATAAGCATCCAGGTAAGCCAGCAGTGGTAAAAACCCCCTTAGCTCAGAACTTGCATACACCATACGCAAGGCGAGTTGGATCCAGAGATCGTTCTTGGTCTTATTGATCTCTAGATAGTACCATGCCAGCAGCAAGAGACAGCAAAGCACCGGCACAGGAGCCTTTGGGTCGCCTAGCACCACATCTACCAGACGCAAACTCAAGTCTGATATACACTCTTTCCAGACAAAATCGGACAGCGGCGGCTGGCTGAGTTGGGGCAAAGGCGGGAACAGACAAAGCGAGCCAATATAAGCTGTCATAATGCAAAGGTCAGAGAGGCCGTCAGATGTGCCTGAGGAAAAGCAGGACTCTAAAAAGGGCTTTAGGTAGAGCATGATCAACACAAGTTGGTGCTGTTGACCTTCGAGTTGCTGATAGCGCTGCTGAAGATGCTCGACCATGTGAGCCTTGTGCATCGCCACAAATACCGGCATGATCCCATAGGTTTTGTATTGCTCTGTCTGAACAGGCTTTGTCATCAACAGTGTCTGGAGCGACAACACAGGCACAGTCACCAGGTAAACATCCTCCTCCAGCTCTTCTTGTTCCTCTTCGTCTGTCTCCAGATCCCATTGAGCCGGTAGACAATCTTCCCCAAAGTCGCGTGCCATCTGCCGTGAAAGTGACTGAATAAAGCGATGATACTCATACCAGTTACGAGTGACGGCCTGCAAACAGAGCCCTGAAGGCCCAAATGACATGGACCAGCCACCCACCTCTTTAATTCCTATCTCTTCTGGGATTTCTGTCTCCTCCTCGGGCTCTGAGACCGGCTCAGGTTCCTGCTCCATATTTTGCATGTATTTTACAAGAAACTCTCCTTCTAGTTCTCTTAGCGAATCGTATAGAGTCAATACTTTTTGCGATAGATCAGATAGATTCGGTGGTGCATCAGGGTATTCGCACTAACAGGAACAATTAGTACAAGTAATCACTTTAAACACGAAAACTCTCATGTTTTAAGCTTGTTGAGCATTTACTGATTGGTTTGACCGAAGACAGCGCGTACAAGTGGGCCTTGTTTTTGAACATCTATAAACATTTAACAATTGCGATCTTTTTGTGCAAATACTCTCTCACAAAACAACAAAACAAAAAATTGCTCATCCAAACACACATTTACTTTGCTTTTTTTTTTCTACATCGAAGGCAACTCAAGTCTTTATTGGCTGAAGATATAGTACAGGGTGAACTTATAGAGGATGATGTTTCATTAGAGTCGGCCATGCTTTCAAAAAGAGAGAAAGAAAGAGAAATGAAAATTATATTCTGTCTGCGTTCTATTTTTCATGTGTCCAGCGCATTGAATTGTTTGTACAACTTTTCTTTTTTTTTTTTTTATGCCCTGAATTCAGATATGCAAGGGAACAAAAAAAAAAAGAAAAAAAATAAGAAATAATAAGAAAAGCATAGTTTTTATTTCAAAAGCTTGTTGCGTGTATGTGTTTGTAATAAAGTATAGCTTGCTATATGGAAAATGTACACTTCCTGGACTTACGTAGTTTGCTGTTTTGTTTAAACAATAGAACCGCTTCGTTGAACCGATCTACTTTCTCCTTCTTTTTACTATCAACTCTGATATTAATTTCAGCTAATATACTTTTTCAGGATAACGAAAAAAACAATTTTAAAAAGAAAACAACCCACCCGCGTTATATTATTTATTCAATGAGGTAAGAAATATGTTTAATGAAAATGATCGCCTTACTTAAAATAAGTTTTTTCGCTATTGCTGTTACTTTTCTTTCTCTTTTCCTTTTATTTCCTTTCCTTTCAGGCTTTGCCGTAAACATTAAAAACCCCTTCCCCTCTCTCTCTCTCTTTTTCTCTCTTCACCTTTCAATTGATTTACTACGTTCTTTCTAAAGTTTTTATAAATACGACTTAAAATGTCTGTTCAGAAGAGTTCTATGCACCCATTAAGACAGAATTCAGTTGCTAGAGTCAATCATGATTCTTCTTCTACATCTAGTCTAGGTTCCCAAGCAACAATGACAGACAAGCAGGAGCCTGCCAACACTGTGATCACTATGCCTCCACAGGTAAGACCCAGCTTGTGGAGGTCAGCAACTTCCCATAATCGGTCTGAGCATGGGTCCAAGGCCAGTTACCGAACAGACTCTTATCATCATTACCTCTCCAGAGGCAATAGTATTGCCACGGCTATTAGTATGAGACGTGCTGACATCATGGTATCTAGAGACAACCCTCAAAATTTGCATCAAGGCGAGACGAACATAAACCGAAGAGAAGATGAAGAACAGCCTGTACCGTCGGTGATGGATATCGATACCTGCCCCACAGAAGAAGAAGATGTGCTTTATGAAAAAAGAAGAGTATCATTATTCTCTTGGGTCGCTTGCTTCTTAAATGTGGATGTCCTTGTCATCGTGTGGTATACCTTTAGATTTTAAACAAACTTGTACTCATCTTTTTTTTTTTTCTTTTTTGTAAAGGACGATATTCTTCAACATACGTCTAGTCTTCTCTCTTTAGATACTTCCTTTTCTTTTTTACCGGACTCTGTTCTCATTACTTTTACTTATGGCAGTCATTCCGAATCCATCATGGTCAAATCCCCTCAAGGTTATGATACCGGCAAAATAGCCAGTATCAATGATATCATGAATTCATTTTTTAAAGGCAGGTGGACTTGGATCGATGTCTGGTTTTACTTCACGATGTAGCTACAGCCCCACCTACTTGCGGCCCTTGGGCTACTCTTTTCTTCTTTACAGGCAGTAGCTTTTGTGCCTCAGCCACCCTTTTTCAAGGTACCTGGGTGGATGCAACCATCAGTGGTGGTATCGGCCTCTTAGTTGCCATTCTCTATTTACTCTCTGCCCATTTCCCAATTTACGCTCGCATTTTTGAAATCTCAACTTCTATCTTAGTAGCCATTCTCTGTCGCGCTCTTTACCGCTATTGCTGTTTTACTAGCGTCGCTATGTCGGCTATCTTGATCTTATTACCTGGATACACTATGATTGTTGGCGTGGTAAAATACAAAAGACAGAAAGAAAAATACTTTACATGTACAAACAAACGGACTCATTTATTTTATTTGAATAAACTAATCTTCATACAAAAAAATCTTTCTTTTTTTTGTTATACACATACACATACACAAATTCCTCTTCGACAACACCAAAAGATAGAGCTATCAGCAAGACAAGTAACTACGGGTATTGTTCGGCTTGTTTATTCTATATTCTATGCATTCCAATTAGCTTATGGTCTACAGATGGGAAGCAGCGTCTATAGTGCTATTGATCCCAAAGCAGCAGAGTATGGCCTCTGCGATCAACCCACTGTCTCTCCTTGGTTCACTTTCCTTTTGTTGCCCATCTTTAGCATCACACTTTCTTTATCCTATGGCTCGAGCCGAAAACAATGGATCTCTCAAGGCATTTCTGCTTCTATTGCTTTCTGCATCTCATTTTTCCTTAGTAAGGTTATACCAGATGGTCAAATTGTCACAAGTATTGCTGCATTTGCAGTTGGCCTGTATTCGAACTTTGCGTTAAAAATTACAGGCGAAGCGCCCTTAGCCCCTTTATGTGTAGGCGTCACTTTATTGGTCCCAGGAAGTATAGGTAAAAGGAACATCAATACACACAACTCACGCCCTAAACTTTGTCTTTCTTATAAAAAGGCGTTAGAGGTGCTTACTCTGTTCTACATCAAACAGATACAAGTCACATTGCTTTTCCTCTTCAGATGCTATCTATAGCCCTAGGCTTATCTGCTGGTTTGTTTGCCTCTGCTATGATTGTATATCCAGCAGGAAAAAAAAGATCAATGTACATTGCACTATAAAACTCTCGTTTACCCCTTCCCCCTCCCTCCCCTCTTTTTTTTCGTTTAGTTATTTATTTATTCTTATTATTTTATTTTCACCATGCTTGTGTAATAAAAAGATGATATACTTGAGATTTATATTCAGGACTAGAGCCCGGTCTACTCACATTAGCCGTCACATGCATTTTAAAAACATTCACCCCCTTATTTAAAGGAGCCACTTTCCATTCGTAGTTTTTCGTCATAGGATTCAGTTTGAGATTGTTTTGAAAGACAGTGACAGTTAAACGGTTGTTTTCATTCTTCAAAGGTTTCGATAACTCAGCTTGAAGAGTGAATGCCTTATTTTTAGATGGAACAACTAGACTATGGCCGAGATATTCACCATCAAATTTTTGTTCAAACCCTTCACCAAAGACCCTGAGTTCTTCCAAATATGAGTCTGTTTTGATTTATGTTAGTGCTAATAATCTTTTTTGTATGCGGATCTTTGCATGCGTACCTCCTGAATCAAAAGCAGCGTAGAATTCTTGAGAAGCTTGATTCAATGGCAACTTTGGAGATTCAACAATGTTCTCAACCATGTTAGGAGGTGGAGGGATAATTAAACCTGGATTCATACTAAGAATAGATGGCGAGAAGTTGACAGATGGTTGAGGAGGAGGCATCAAAAATGAGGGCTGTAAAAAGGATGGTTGTTGCTGTTGTTGTTGTTGCTGTTGTTGAAGCATCAATGGGTGAACTATGGGCTGTTGGTATGGGTTGTTGTGATGATCAGGCTCTATGCTTTGCGTTCTGGATTTATTCACCGACAAAAACCGTTTGATTCTACGTTTGTCCTCACTCAATGCGTCGACATCAAAGTGACGATTAGCTAAATCTAAGCGCATCACATCATCTTCTTGACTCACAGGCACGCCTAATCTAGCTAAAATACGCTCTTTGAGCCTATGCAATAAACGCTAAAATATATGTGTGTGTTTATAAGTACGCAATAGAGATATATGGATTATCAGTCTATTTACCAAAAGTAACTTTGCATCTCGAAATATACGTGATCCAGGTTCATTGAAACTCATTGCGTTCTCGAATACAAGTTTCATATCGTCCATCCAGGTATAAAGATTATGGTAGCTTCTGCTTTGCATCTTTTCAGCAACCTCAGACAGAGAGCGTGGATCTTTGATCGTCTTGTAATACTCTGGATACTCTTGACGATCCGGTAGATCCTCAAATAGTTCAGAATAAAGACGGTTTCTATCAATTGGGATCAGATACATGAATAGGCCTTTTCTAAATGCATGAGCTTACGAGTTATCAGTATGTGTTCTTAATGCATTAAATAATTCGATTTCGAAAGCTACGGGATCAAAAGTACTGATATCAATTTCGACAGTAGGTCGCACTGTCAAAGCGTCTGTTTCACTTTTTGGCGGTCTTCCACGCCTTTTTCTAATGCTCCCATCAGCTGCTGTCTCATAGACTGGCGCTCTAACTGTTGGATATGCTTGAATTGGTAGAGGTGCAGGGGCGGCATGTGGGATAGGTGGTCTCTGCAGTTGAGATGTTGGAGGCTGAAGGATACGTGTTGACGCGGATATGGATGTTGGTACTAATGATGGTGCAGAAACTGATACAGATGTAGCAATTGAGGTCGGTTTAGACTGTGGAGGGATAGATAATGGTACAGGCGCTATTGTTGGAGGGGAAGGTGTGGATAGCACAGAATCTTTGAAGAGGCCAATCCACTTAGGATCTTCTTGATCTGATACTAAATCAAATGGCACCTGTCCATGTACGTTTTTTGCTTTTTTATTCGCATTGTATTTTTGTATCAATACTTTTACTATCTTTTCTTTCTCTCCAAATGCGGCCCATCCCAAAGGCGTAGCCGAATGCCATGTATCGTGTAACTCAAGATCCGCACCCTTTGCAAGCAGCATCTCAATAACCTTCAAATCCCCGTTGTAACATGCGGCATGAAGTGGAGACCATGTAAATCTGTCATTAAACATTTCCACAGATGCAAGCTCGTTTAAGTCTAATGATGAGTCGCTCTCTAATAATTCTATAGCTTTCTTTGTGTCCCTCTTTATAATGGCGTTTATTAATGGTTTTATGTCTGCTGAAACTAAATCAAAGAGTGAGCCAAATATCAGGAAAGAGGCCTATTTTAGCCTCTTCTTTTTTTTTCTTTTACCTTTTTTGGGTTTGTCAATGGCTTTGAGTCGGATAGTCTTGATCTTTCCTACCTGACTAAACGCATCCCCTGGAAGCTTTAGTACAGCTTTCTCTTTAACGCCTTGCCATCCTTTAAAAAATTTCTAATTTTTTTAAAAAAAAAAAAAGAGTTGTAAGAAAAGCCCAAAGGCAAACAAAACTGTCATTACCTGGATCTTCAAGGCATCGTCATATATTTGAGAACCTTTCATATTATACTTTTTAGCGTTCGAAATCATTAAGTCTAAATCCGCCTTCATTTGTGATATGTGCTGGTATGCTCTTTTGTCCACTTTAGTCTATTATTTATCATCAGCTATAGAGCGCGTCGTGTTTGATCTTACTTTAATTGTTTCAAGAGCTATGGGTTGTTTAATAATTTGATAATAATCAGGGTAATCTTTTTTGGAAGGCAATTTCAAAAAAATAGCAGTGATATCGTAGTCAGGCCTAAAAATGCTATCGTTCAATTTTTATTTAAATCTCGATGGAGAACTTACTCTTCAGGATCTCTATAATTTACAACATCCAGATAAAGCTGCTCAAACAGAATTTGAGGATCTTCTTTAATCGTGGCTGTAAGAATAGGTGGTGTGGTTGACTTTGAGAGTTGAGCATTATTTAATCTTTGGTTTTTCTTTCCCGCTTTTATCATTTAAGTACCTTTTCAATGTCGTCCTTTTTGTTTCTCTTTCGTTCTCTGTAATCTTTTTCTATGGTGTTATTTCTCTTAGGCCTTTCCATTATGTATATATGTGTGTTTGCTTGTTTGTGTGTATGTGTGGGGTCGTTTTGAAAAAACAATCAGATTATGACAGCGATTGATCGTTACTCGTCTTTTTGGTGAGATTTATTTATTTTTATAAGTTTGTTGAACTTTGACTTTCAAAAAAGAAAAAATAAAATAAAGCCTGGCCTTTTTTAGACACGTAAAAAAATGTTTTAAAAAAAATAATTAGGAAGGAGTTTTAATCAACGAGAATGTCCGGTGATAACCAGGTATCAAAGTCCTCAGGTCTGTTTGGATCTCCAAGAGGACGGAGTGCTGTCAGCTTTAACTTATACTTTCCTTTGGGTAACTTTTTTCCCGACAAGGCAGTACTTTCAAAAGCATAAGGACTAGCAGGGGTAATAATGTTGGCTTGCGTCTTGCTTTGACGAACAGTGGATGCAGCTGCTTGCTCTGGCGTATCAAGTACATCTCCGTGCCACGACAAAACATAGACATCATTTGGATCATCTGCCACGTTTCTACCAGCAAAAGTAATAAATCCGTCAGGTATAAATCCATAGGTTTTTTCTGGTGTAATTGTATCCACTGCAGTTATAGTAACCATAGGTGAGGACTCGGCCAATTGAAAAGCAACAATAGCAGGTGATAGGATATTAACTCTTGGACTGAGCAGGCGAGGCATGGTCGCATTGTTAACCAAAACTGGAAGCTCGGAAAAGTTGGAAGTAAATCCAGCATAGGGTATATATTTTTCGTCGCCCTCCCCTTTTGAAATAACAATATATCCGGAATAAATTGATGGCTGTTCTACATTTTCTGGAGGGAGGATACGGATCGAGATTGTAACCTGTTGGTTGGCCTCGACATACACTTCTGACTCTACTATTTCCACATCAGCGCTCACAAGTTGGTCTAAGAGAGGAATCGGCTTTTTTAACACTTTGTTGTTTTCTAAAGCCTGTACAGTGACAGCAGGTTGATGAGTAATTGTATACTCGGCATCTAAACGTCCATTATTTATAATAGTTAGAAAATAAGCATCATTTTCTGCTCCATGACTAGGATCGCTCAAACGAATCTGTTCAGGCTGAATTAGAGTGTCTGAGCTTATAGCTTTGTATGCATCGATAACACCTGCTCCCTGTCTGGCAACTGAGTCAATCTCTTGAGACCCAAAAAGATTAGTAGGGTGGCCATTGTTTAACATTAGTGTACGAAGCTCTTCGATTCCAATACTACGATGACCTCCCCTTCCTTGTTGCAATAAAGCCACCGAACCGGCAACAAATGGTGTTGCCATGCTAGTTCCGCTTAACGTAGCATAGCTTCCTAAAGCCACAGGGTATCTATGAATTATTTAAGTACACTACTATCAATAATTGATCTTACGTTGAATAAATTTGACCACCGGGGGCGCTAAGGTCCGGTTTCATACTTAAATCTGGCCCCAATCCCCAAGAACTGAATGAGCTTATAGTTCCTATTAGAGAGCGTCATTATACCTATTTAGGGTAGCGATTCTCAACCGCTTACCTGCTGTGGGTATCTTGAAACTTTGGTCGTTTTGAAAAAATTTGACTTTTGATTCCCTTTGAAGATAGTCAAACAGTTTACGCCCATCTTCTTGAGAAATACCCCCAATGTCTATAGTAACATGACCTTCAGGTGCAGAAGGTGTTAATGCTCCAGGTACATTATTATAGAATACCACACCAACAGCGCCTGCATTTTGAGCATTTAGAACCTAAAAATAGTTCAGCAAAAACGCAGTTTTGAGGTCTTTATACCTTTTGAGAAAACAAACACCCACCGCGGGCAATAAGTACAATTTTTCTCTTTACATCCCTATATATAGAGTTGCATGCATCGTTTTCTGATAAAAAATGGTCAGAAGAGGTCACCATATGTCCAGATGTATGACCGAATGTTTTTCCTGATGCAGTAAGATATGCCAGCGACAATGAGCCTGCCTGAAGGACATGAGAAAGCACATAATCGTTATCTACGCTGGCCACCGAAAGAGCGTGCCTTCCTAGAGAGGGAGTTCCAACTTCAAATATTCCTCTATCGCCTTCATTTCCAGCAGCTGCACAAACAATCATTCCTCTTAAAGATAATTCATCAGCTAACATAGAGGTTGGAGATTCTGGCCACCCGCTATCTCCTAGAGAAAGATTGATTATATCCATACCATCCATAAAGGCTGCCTCCATCGCTTTCATAATTATATCAGAGGAGCTGCCACCACTACATCCAAAAATTCGATATGCACCCAAAGTAGCTAAAAAAGAAGTGAGTTAAACGACAAAAATTAAAACAAGACAAATCTTCCAGTCATTTTTACCTTCTGGGGCAACGCCTGTAAAATTGTGCACTTGATCCTGAGCTCCAATAATACCAGCAACATGAGTTCCATGACCATTGCAAGTGTCTTGAGGATCACTGTCTGGTGTTGGCTTGTTATCCCCAGTATATGTGTCACCTACAAAATCGTAACCGTAGGCTATACGACAGCCAGGTCCAAAACAACCTCCCAAAGCAGGATGTGTATAGTCCACACCAGTATCTATTATTCCTATTTTGATCCCCTTTCCTGTTAATCTGTATATAGTCATTAGTTCTATTTATATAGCACATATTATAGCTATTGTCTGCAAAACCAAAAAAAAAGATGCATCAATGTGTTACCCTAGTTTGTTTCGAATCTTGTTGATTCCAGATTTATCATAGTAATTAAATAAAGATTCAGTCCTTTCGCTAGATTCATACACCTCTGGTTTTGAAACAGTATTCTAGAGACAGATTTAGGTATACATATAAAAAGAAGCAACCGGTCTCCAAAAACCTTACCACTGGCCAAATGCTTTTTACGCCTTTCGCGTTGTCAAAAAACAACTTCGAATCCTTAGCTGTCTCGAACTCCACAGACACTGCAGAAATCAATTGGTATTCGTGACGAATATTATATTGAATGCCAAGATCGTTAAGACTGTTATAGAAGTTTGATCTTTTGATATGTCGTTTAGCAAGGTTCGACTTTTCAAATTCGACAATAAAAACATTCGGTATAAAAGCAGCTGACACTAATGATACTAGAAAAATAACACAAAACAATGAATACATTGTTTAGGAGATTTTTTTTTTTTTTTTTTTGAAAAGAAAAGGGAAGATAAAGAGAAAAAAGTTCAAGACATTGCTATTATAAAGCTATTTTGATTCGAACAATAACACTTGATGTCATTTTCTTCAACCAGAAAAAAAAAAGCAAAACTAATTGAGTATAACAAGCAATTCTGCTTAAGGGTATTGTTTTAATCTTTGGGCATAAACTTCGCGTAGTAATCTTTTGTCTTGTTCTCATATAGCTCTTGTGTACATTCTGGTAACTCATCTTGATATTTTCCTATTGTCGGTCAAAACCTTAATAAGACACGAAAAGCATCTACGACATATTAATATATACCAGGGGATCCACTATAAACACTAAACGAAGGTACAACAGTATTAGGTGCAATGATGGTATTGTCCAATATACAGCAGCAGTCTTTAATGATAGCAAAACGGCCCTATTTAAAACAGTGATTGGCTTTTTCATTTTTCTAAAATAGCATCACCGATGATTTACAATAATGCAGTTCCTTCCGATGTTAACGTGGGATCCTATAGTAGCAGCCTCCACGATACTTCCTTCGCCAATAGTGACATGATCCCCGATTTTCATAGGATAATAGCTAAAGATACTTTTGGTATACGTCAGGTCTTGCTTTACAAAAACCAAGGATAAAAATTTAAGACTAAGGCGTCTCTTCTTACCCTTTGTAGGTCTTATAAGGTGGTCTAATTACTGATTTTTGTGAAAGTAAGCAGTATCTTCCAATGGCGATTACTACAGCATGTCCTCCGCCGGTACGTCGAAGATCTCCTCGAATTACGCAATCGGTTTGAATAATAGTCTATACAACGAAAAGTGAATCCTCTTTTTCTTGTTTCATTTCTTTGGTCACGATTTACTTTTCCCCCCAGAATGATATTCTGGCTTCCACAGATAATCGACTTTCTGCTCACTTTATTTCCGGTGTCCTAATTTGACACAAACGCACGAAGACGCACACATGTGCAATTGAAAGTTGGAATCGCAATAAAGTATACATCAGAACCTTTTTTTCTTACTGTCTCAATGTATTCCGAACGATTATAGTGTTTAGCAAGCACTTCCATAATAAAAGATAGAAAGGGGCAAAAAAAAACCAAAAAAAAAAAAAAAAAAAAGATTAAAATTTTGACAAACACCAAGAAAAAATCAAAAATATATAGAAACCTCAAATACCCCTCTTTAAAAAAACAGCTAATTATCCTTTCTGTTCTTTTATAAGAATTGCTTTTTTTACGGTAAACCTCTTTAGCACTTTTGATTACCCATCATAATTTTTTTAAGAAATAGAAAAAGACGGTGGCAATGTGATTGAAAAACATTGAGCTGAGACCTTTTCTTTGGGTGTGTTAATTAGTAAAAGCACCTCGTTTTTTATTTTATTTTATTTTTTTGAAAAAGCCAAAGTTAGAACTTTCAATAAGTTATTGAGCAGATAAATTATATAGGTGTATACTGTAACCACTTAGTTACACGTTGTCACAATCCGACAAAAAAAACACAAGGTAGAAAACAATCAAATAAATCTGGTTCACCAACTTTCATTTCATTTTGTCAATAATTTCCGAACACTGTATCTTGGACATTCTTTTGTTTTTTTTTTTTAAAAAAAAAAGAAAGCAAGTTTCTATTTGCTTCCTTGTTACACTCCGAATGTCAATCGTTATTTGATTTATTAATAAATGCCTCGTTTTCTATGCTTATGATCTTTTACTTTTTTTTTTTTGTTAAACAGTTTCAACACTGGTAGCTAATATTAGAAACAAACAGACGAGTGCACAATATACAGTTTATTCTTCCATTTTTAACCTTAGTGACTGTGGATCATAATTATGAACGTTCAGGTCGTTTCTAGTCTCTGAAGGATCGTCTAATGTCTGCTCTAAATAAAATGCTAAAAAGCCTTCTTTTGTTAACCAGCCCTGTGTATTTGCTCCAAATCGTAACCCCATCTGACGTAAAAAGGCTAAAGGTGGGTGTGATCCGTTTGTTGTGAAAATGAAGCGATCCAGCTCTTTTGTGTTTAATGCATTATCTCCGTCTTGATCAAACTTTTTGAATATCTCGCTAAGCACATCCTTCAGTATTGGTGATAGCTGATTGTCCTCTGTTAATAAGTCCTCCTCCCCTCTGTATCCAGCTACTATACGCTCTATTTCATCTTCTAGATCTAAAAAAGACATTAATTAAGACTTCAAGACATGCTTAAGTTACCGTCAAAGGGCTCAAAAGTAGGATCTACAGCACGCCCCATCTGTAACAAAATTGTAGCCTCCTCTAAGTGATTTAATACAAATAAAACAAATCCGAGTATATAGTAACACCCTCCATGAGCTGGAAAAACATCCAAGATCCAAATCATTTTAGAAGCTACATGGCTAAGGATATTCATATTCCCATTCTCTTGAAAGCTCTTTAGCTGTACTTGAGCTTGAGAATATTCATGGTCAGCTTGATCTATTAAAACTGCATCCTCTTCGTCGTTTTGCTTATTTTTCGAGATGTAGTACTGACGCCAGCTGGCAGGCTCCTTTCCAAATTTTGAAACAAGCTCAGAATCTAAAGAGATTTCGCTAGCTGATGTGTTGAAGATGGTATATATTTCGAACAAGTCTCCAAAATCACGAACAGTTTTACTACAACAACGAGTTAAACGTGATCTGCTAATCGTATATAGTACCTTCTCCATATATTGTTTTCGTGTAATAATTTGTACAAAGATTTGGATGTAAGAGAAAGCTCGTCCAAGTCTTTAGGATCCAAATTGTAAGCTAAATGCTCAATAACAACTTCAGGAAAAGCTTCAAGCCGAAGAGTCATGTTTTTTATAAGAAAAAAAAAATGAAGAAAAAAAAGAAACAGTAGTGGCTTATTGGAAAAATACAAAATACGTTTTTATACAGCAGGTGTGTACTTAGCAGCTATACTTTTTTTCTCGCTTCCATCATAATACATTAGCAACGATGGATCCCTATAGGCCCAATCAATATGGTAATTGTACAAATAAGTTTACAGAACTATATTTTTAACCTTCGTCACTTCTAGGATTTCGACCACCAGTTATAGGCAACTTTGGACAACCACCACCACAGCGATTTCCACCTGGTGTCCGCCCTCCTTCCTATGGAGGTCAATACAACATGGTTTATCGACCACCACCTAATCAATCTGTACCCGAAAATTCTGACAAATTGAATACATTGTTTGTGGGTGCTATAGCAGCAGGAGTAAGCGATGAATGGATTGAAAAGCTGTTACAAGTAATGGAAAACAAAGTTGCTATAGCGTGTTTGAAACCTATTACTGAATATTGAACATAGGTATGTGGAGAGCTCAAGCAATGGAAACGTGTCAAAGACCCTGCTGGGAACCCTAAGGGCTTTGGTTTTGCCACCTACCAAGACCCAGATAGCTCACTATGTGCCTTACGTGTTATTGGAGGGGAAAAAACATCTGGAGTTACCTTAAAAGCCAATGATAGTAGTCAGACGGAAAAAAAGCTACTAGTCAAAGCAGACGACCAAGTACGTTCATACTTGGAAAACTATCAACAATCATCCAAACAGACTACGGAGGAACAAGATGTAGCCGACGATGAACAAAAATATCAGATCGTTCAAAGTTATGTAACAGCCATCAATCGGGGCCTTTCACACGGCTCTTCAGAACAAGAAGACTCACTTTCAAGAGACCTAGCCATGTTTAAAGAACGGGCTGTTCAAAAAGATCAAGAAAAGAGAAAATATGAGCCCGAGAGAAGACGCAAAAGCTCACCGTCCAGAAGAAATGATTTTGTTAAAGGAAATGTGGATGAAAAGGAACTAATGATGACAGATGAGGAAATGGAAAGGAGAAGAAGAGAAAAGCACGAGAGAGACGTAGAAAACGCATATCGACATAGAGAAAAACGATTTGAAAACAGAGAAAACGCCCAGCTTCGCGAATTTGAAAAGGATGTTAAAAGAGAAAAGGAAGAAGAGGATAGACTAGCTAGAGATAGAGAATATTGGCTAGAAAAGTTAGCCAACTTTGACGATGATCTTGAAACAACAAAAGAAGAGGAATTGTACTATGTAGATAGGTAAAGTTTCTTTTTTTTTTAAAAAAAAGATTCTTCTGTGCTTTATATAAACAATATGATAGGTCTCGGTGGAGAAAAATTAGAGAAAATATTCGTAGAAGAGATCATGAACGTGACGAAGAAGATAAGCGTAGAGAGGTACAAGAGATGGAAGAGGAGAAAATCAGGATGGAAGAGGAAGAGCGTATAAGAAAAGAAAGCAAAATTCTAAATAGAGAAGCAGACGACGGGAAGATTGCTCTCAAGACAAAAAAACTAAACTTCAATATTTCAATTAAAAGAAATACATTGGGCGGTGTAGATGAAGACGATGAAGAAGAAAATAGAAAGAAACGTCGCGTTCTTGTGCCTTTAGACTATAGCGATTTAGAAAAGAGACATTATTCAGATGAAGAAGAGATGACAAATGAAGAAAGAACCGCAATGGTAAAAAAACTTATTGATTCTATACCCAGCTCACAAAACGAGTTGTGGAGCTATCCAGTAAAATGGGACGAACTAGATGAGGTACGAAATTTACAAAGATAGTATTGTAATATTTACTTTTAATATTTAGGAGCTTATCGAACAAAAACTTCGCCCTTTTGTATCAAAGAAGATATTCGAACTTTTGGGCATGGAAGAAGAAGATTTGGTCAACTTTGTGCTTCAGTTTATAAGGGAAAAGAAGGGCGCTAACGAACTTGTAACTGAATTAGAAGGGGTAAAAAGAAAACATCAATTTTATGAAACCTGGCTTACACTCTAATTATAGGCCCTTGATGAGGATGCTTTGGTATTTGTAATGAAGTTATGGAGAGCTCTGATTTTTGAATTGGAAAGAAAAACCAAAAAATTATAGTTAATAAACCTTTTTGTTCAATAAGGATAAAAGAAAACGAATACCTTGTATGCAAGGTCCTTCTATTTCTATTCGTATCCTAGACTCAAGATTTCTGGAAGTGAACGCTATAAACTCTGCTTTTCATAGGCCAAAACCTAACATAAATTAAGACTATATCACAGCAACTCTAAAACTAAGAGCTTAACCATAATACAGACTTTATTTTACCGATACAAAAAAGGAATTGGGAAAACTTAAACTATCGACAAAGGTACACATTAGAATTTGAATTGGCTTTTATCGTTAACTCTTTGAATGGTTTGGACTTAGAAATGTTGAGGGAAGGAGCATGTACATACATTGTACTAGGCTTTGTCTTTAGTGCACAAACACAGTTTAAAAGGGCATTTTATACCAAATAGACTCATTTTTTTTGGCACCAGAACAAGTCAGTGTCGTGAGGGTAAACAAATGTTTCGCTATCATCAGCAGGGAAAGAGTGTTCATTCAAGATTCTGTTGACATTTTGTTGAACCTTTTTTTGCTCCTCTTGACTAAGAACAGCAATATAGCTCTTGCTTAATATTCTCTTCCAAATATTAGATCTGATGGCAGGACTGTCGTTCTCAAATCTCTCATATTGAAGAGGGAGACCATAAAGTGACCTTACTTTTTCAGTTTCGAATGCGTTTTTCCATTTGCCATGGCGGTATTGAGGTACAGAAAGATCATATTGTTCATATTCACTAAAAAAAGCCCACTATTAACACCTTTCTGAATTGCTTTTTTTTTCTTGATTACTTTCTTAAGTCAGCCACCCACTTTGCACGCTCTTTGCTCTCCATGTTCCAGATCAAGAACATGTACCCATTAGGCTTGAGGATACGATGTATTTCTTCTAAACTTTTTTCATCTGAGAACCAATGAAAACATTGAGCAAGAACTACAGCGTCTTGAGATTCAGATTCTATAGGGATAGACCACGAGTTCCCTTCGATCACCTGTATCTGAGGCAATAGCTCGCATAATCTGTCACGCATACCCTGAACTGGCTCTACTGCGGTTACATCAAAGCCTTCTTTCACAAGTAGCTCAGTCATGATCCCAGTACCAGCTCCCAAATCCAGTATTTTCTTGGGTTCTTTTGCAGAAAGTAGATTAGCTATACGCTCCAGTGACTTCTTAGGATACGATGGCCTTGCTTTAGCTATTGATGCAAAGATAGTAAGCGGATTTTATATATTCTTTTTTTATTTTTTTGGATTGACGCTCAAAAAAATAGAAAAAGCAGCCCCTACCATAAGCAAAGGTTTGATTTTGAAAACCACTAAGTGCAACAGGATGCGGTTTGGGCATTTTTGATATAAATCTGCTCATAATTAAGAAAAAAGCAAACCTTTTATAATCTAAAATTAGATGGTCGAGGGGCCGTTTTTTTTTTTCTGTATTAAAAGCAAACAACCAATAAAAAGTTGCTGAAGTTGAACAAAGGATTTAGGGTTAATACGAACTATACCTAACTACGTGACTAGGAATAGCATGCTTTCAAGCAGTTCTATATAGCCTGGCCTGACCATCCTAAGGTATTGAAAGAAAATCACATAGCTTTGTATTTAGCCACCTATCAGCTATGTTTGGTGTTATTGCCATTAGAAACCTTTCCTTGTTTTGGATTTTAAACCACCTACTGCCATAAACAGAAAAAAATATACGATTAAGTTTAAAAAATACGACCAAGTTTAACTAAATTTTTCCAGACACCCTACTGTGGTTGTATAAGTTGGATTTGCGTAAATATAGCGCTTTAGTATTGAATGCCATTTATCAAATGATAGATATAAAGTTGGGTATTCGAATTAAAAAGCTAGCCCTTTTTTTTTGCGTATAAACTTTTTCTCGTGGGACTTATAGTACGCAGACAATAAACATCTAAACTACAGTTTAAAACACTACAAGTCGGAGGCCAAGTACACGGTAGACGGATAGCATTACTTAAACATACACACGTAGATGGGATATATTTGAAGCAGCGTACAGTAGCCGTTTGATACTTCCGCAGCCTATATCAAACTTACAATAGGAAAACGTTTGTTTTTACACACTTTTGAGCACATAGCGCAAGCTAGACAGTTATTTAATTGAACCGAAATTTTATCCTGAAACACAATCATATACTAGTAAAGTACCAGTTTTAACAAGAACACAACGAAAAAGGCGGCAAGGTTTTTGACTGTAAAACCGCCTTTTCTGGGAAAGCAACAGCCTTCTGCTGCTATACAATGCATTTTTTGAGACCTGTTTGAAGCAAGGGATCATATGAAGAAAATGCCACAGAAAGAATTTACAAAGTGGAAAGTTGAGAGCCCTTAAGCAGACCCTATTTTCGTTTGGAGACTGAAATGCATGTACATCTGATAATGACATAGTCACCACTTTTTGAGTTTATTCTCTTACAGGACTTAGCAAGTACGGCCTATCTCTTGTGACTCTATGAAAGGTAGATTGCATCCAAAAAAAAAAGAGGCTCACTACACTTATTGAGCTGAGTCAAAGTATTATAATTATCATAGCTAATGAAAAATAAAAACAAACCCTTTAATTGATCCAAAACAACAATGACCCCTTAATTGTTACTGAGAACAAGAGGAGGGAACGCTCACACGTGTAAGCTTAACTTGATTCAGATAAAGTATATGCTTTTTGAGTATATTCTTGATTCAATTGAAATAACGATGTCTTTTTCAATTGCCTAAATAAGATTTGCATGAAACATTGAAAAAAAGGAAACGTGTAAGGGGAGAATCATTTTTGATTTAATTTCTTTTTGCTTTTCTGAAAAGAAAAATAATGTCAGAATCTGTAACAATTGCAAATATTCAAGAGAGCAGCACCAATACTTTAAAGCTAAATAAGCAAAAAGGTGAACTCCAAGCTATTTTATTATTTTGGACTACAATCTAACCAACGAAATCCTTCAACCTAGAGAGAGGACCCAATGTAGTTACAGTTGTTTTAAAACCTCACAACTCCCTTTTTCAAACAAGAACCTTGGAATTAAAAGACAAGTCTTTTGTAAAGATTGGAAGGCAAACATCAGCTAAAACAGCGCCTACTGCGCTGAATGGGTTTTTTGATTCCAAGGTGCTCTCAAGACAACATGCAGAGATATTTTATGACAAGCACCGAGTAAGTAAAATCTCTTCTATTGTCATTGTTTTATTGATTTTATATCCAAAGGTTTACCTCAAAGATGTCAAGTCAAGCAATGGCACTTTTGTGAATAGTAACAGACTATCCAACGAAGGAGAAGAGAGTGCACCTTATGAAATAAAGTCAAGTGACGAAATAGAGTTCGGCATAGATATCACCAATGACGATGGATCAGGTAAAAAGAAAACGCCTGTCTTTGTAAGAGCCAGCACTTATTATCATAAACAGTTATGTATCGCAAGGTATCTAGCTTAGTATATATATACCCTGTACCGCTATCTCAGGTAGATGAAAACATGATTAAAGAAGCAAGTACATTATTCCCCTCATCGATACAAGTAAGAACAGGAAAGAGGAGAAAGACATACACAAAACTAAAAGCATATCTAGATTTCCCGCACACCATCTTTAGAGACATTGTCCGACCACCGTGACCAAAAGCAACTCCAGGAAGTCAAACCGAACCAAATTTTGGAAGCTCTTATGTTACAACTACAATCCGAAATAGAAAAATCCAAAAAAGTTCAAGAGGAACTGAAGAGTATAAAGGACTCTATGGACGAGCTAGACAAGACAGTACACAAAGAGAGCAAGCATGTAACGTTTTGAAGAAGAAAAACCGAAATATATGTACCAGAAATAGCTAAATACGACATATATATATATATATATACATAGGGCGAGTTACAACATCAGCTCAAAGAGGCCGAAGGCACCATTCGATCTTTTGACGAAAAATGGAGATGTCAAAACCAAGCCATCCATACTGCCAAAAACGAACTACACACTTTAGAGCGACAGGTATCCAACTACAATACATGGAAATCGCAACTGGCACACAAACTTGAGCAAGAAGTAAAGAAATCAAAAGGACTTGAGCAGCAACTAAAAGAAAAGGATTCCAGCATAGACATTAGAGGAGTGTTCCTATCATCAGTAGCCGCACTATGTCTATATTACTGTATTGCTAATTACTTTGTTAATACTTAACCGTGCCTATTCCTAATTACTACTACTATTATTATTACTATTACTACTGGTGCTATCTCATTGACTTTTGTTTCAAATATTTATTTTATTGTTCATTCAAAAAAAAAAGAAATTCCCCTAATATTGGCCATAGTCTGGCCATCCTCTATATCTCCCATAATCGTACATGTCCTGTGAATGAGATTGATTGTAAACATTTGCATATGTATTGCCGTGACGTATTTTGTTATAGATGGTTCGAAGTGTACTTGGTTTATATGGCACGCCTCCATAATACCCAGGGCCATAGCCATTCATCATTGAGTAACCTGTCATGCTACTTCCTGGGTAGCCATAGTAGCTCATAGGGTATACTTGTTGCTCAGGGTACATCGGTAGCTGGCCATAAGCTTGTTGTTGATAATAGCTTTGCGATGGGGGGTAGAGCTGCTGCTGGGGATATGTCAGTTGCTGGAGATAAGATGGCTGTTGGGAATACATTGGACTAGAAGTATAATAAGAACCGTAATAAGAGTAAGGATACGACACTAGATTTTCTTCGAAATTTTAGCGGTTTAAAATACAAAAGAATACTATTTACTCTATACAAGATCGTGCAAAGATATAGCAAAAAAAAAAAAAAAAAAAAAAAAGGCTGATAAATCTTATGAGAGATAGAGAATAAAACAAATAAAACAGAATAAAAACAAAACGCCTCCCCTTTTCGGTCACTGTTCTCCGGAAGATCATATGATGTCAGTTCTGTAATTGCATCATATGACCTGCTAAAAGAAAAATATGTTTTAGAAAATTTCCTTTTGCTTTGAAACATTTTTAGGGAAATGAGTGGTTTGACCAGTTCCTTACAAAGACTCAGCTTTGCATCGTACTCCTCAGATCTTGGGCTGCTGCATTTTGGCAGTAGCTTTGAAGTACTATCAGCGAAAAGTGTGACACATATTGCCTGTGTCTCCTATTGATTGTTATTGTTTTTCCTTAGCGTTTTTTTGATCGTCTGTTGTTTAAGGCGATTTGATTACCATTCACAGTTTAGCTCACACAGTCCCACTCTTTAGCAAAGGTCATCTCTCCCTATATGTACTTTCCACTTGTAGAAAGTAAGCCTTTTTTTTTTTTATTGACGCTTTTAGACAAAAAAAGAGTATCTAAGCTCCTTTTGCTAGCACCAATCAGTAGGACTATCTTTACATCTTAAAAAATCCGGTTTTAGTATTGCAACGGTTAAAGACATGTTTGTTTTAAAGAGATAAAAGGGAAACCAGCTTTGTATGATTTTATTATTGTTATTATTGCTGTTGCTATCTAATCTCTATCACCGCTTTCTTCATTTTCTTTGGTGTTTGTTTCGTTTTCTTGCGGCTCTTTTTCTAACATGTCAACGTCTTTAAAGTCTTCAGTTTCACCGTCTCCAAACATGTCTATTTCTTCTGCTTTTTTGCTTGTATCAACTGAAGGTAC
Source organism: Sporodiniella umbellata (assembly GCA_025677835.1). Classification (NCBI taxonomy): domain Eukaryota; kingdom Fungi; phylum Mucoromycota; class Mucoromycetes; order Mucorales; family Rhizopodaceae; genus Sporodiniella; species Sporodiniella umbellata. The sequence goes on from JAIXMR010000038.1 coordinate 180,325, forward strand.
ACTGGTTTCTGTCTTGTTTGATGGAAACACTTTTTCAAAAATGCTTGTGCTGTGGAGCATATCTGTATCTTTTTCATCGCCTTCTGCCGTCTTATTTGGCTCATGTTGCAACTCTTCTTTAGCAGCCTGCTGCTTTCTCCATAATTCTTGTAAGATTTCTTCTACGCTCTGTGCATTACCTTCATCTTTGTTTCTTCGGCGCTTATAGAACAGCAGATAAGCGGCAGGGGTTTTGATATCAGACACATCTACTTTAGCAACGTGTGAATCATCAAAATGGTACCAATTTTTGTCTTCAAAGTTCTGAGCGTAAGCAGTATCTAAAAACGATCGTTAGTAAATGGCCCGAATAATAAGTATAGTTACAATGGCCGCCGCCTAAACCACCATAGTGATTATCAACTGCATACAGGTCATAAATCAACCTTTCGTCAGAGCCTTCTTCAATGCTCAAAACACGATCACTCAAATCGAGGTTTTGAATTGGAAAGTCAATCAGAACATCAATTTTATCTCTAAAAGCACGAGAATGACTAAATCGCTTAAGGTGAACAACTACGACTTCAGGCATATGCCAAAGATCGAATTTTTTGGTGGCCATCTGATGCTTTTTGCACTTGGGACAGTACCACAAGTCTTCCTCGCTTAACGCTTCTTCTTTTGTAAATTCGTCCAGACAGTCAGATAGGGTAACCTGCTTGTTCTTTTGCTCTGATGAATTCAACTTGGCTTCTTCAGGATCTCCCAAGTCCTCAATCTCGTCCCATCCACTAGTAGAAACTCCACTGTTTGAGTTGTGTTGGGACTCGCCAAATATTTGTTTTGCTTTTTTGGATGACCATTCAAGGAGTATACCTTCGCCTTGACGTACAATGGTCCTCGGGGGTTGTTTGAGTACCTTTTTGGTTCGGGCAGGCTCCTCGACCTGCGCAGTGTAGGAAAGAGCAGGTGATTCCGCTTTGTTGCCTATCTGATTTTCATTGGAGAAGTTGGAGTCATCGTCACTATTTGCCAAAGGGTCCTCGTTCAAAGGCATTTGACTACGATAAAACTCTTGGGCAGCATCCTCTACCATATCCCCTTCAAACTCCTCTTCTTTCTTTTCCTCTTCCTCTTTCGCCTCGCCCATCTCAGTATCTACAGGTTCTTTGTCTTCATCGCCTTCATCAGTTTGGTTGAAATCTTCACGCAGTTTTTGCTCCCTATCAAACCTTTCTTTCAAATCAACCAGGCTATTAGGATGCCAGCTTTGAGAGCATGGCAAAAGATCTTCAGAGTGTCCGCCCAAAGTAACCGCACTGGAAAATACCTTCATCGAAAATAAATTGGACATAGGCTCAGTCTTTTTGCCGCCAGCGGCCGTGACAGCAGCAGTGGTGTGAATGGGCTGTTGTGTGGCTTGATTTGTGGCGACCTCGTAAGCAGGAGGCTCTTCCATCTCCTGTTCCTTCACCTCCTCAAACAATTTGAAGCTCGTGTAACGCTCGACATGCTGGGAAACCATATGATGTAATTGACTGTAGCTGTTTGCATACTGATAAGGAATAGCCACAATAAAAGGATCGCCAAAGGGTATGATTTGTTGGCCGCTGATTGTGCTTTCATTGGCTTCTGAAGTAGCACAATAGACGGGAAACACGATCAATTGTTCGGGATCTTTGGGCTCAAGCATATTGTCGTCTTCATCGTCGCTGCTACCCTTTCCAAATCGGTACGAAACTCTCCTCTTGGGTGTAGGTGGTACAGGGCCGGGAAGTTGGTAGACGTAAACGATATCCGAAGTACCGATAGTAGCCACAGGTTCATATTGAGGGAATACTTTGTAGATCTTATGTGAAAAGATTTCTACGACAAGCAACTATTCAAATAAAAATGGGTTTCTCTTCTTTTTTTTTTTTTTTTTTTTGATAAAGTATGTCTAAAAACCTTACTGTAGATGGGTCTTCGACAGACATCATTTCTGCCATCTTCTTTTGAAGGTGTGCAATACTAGCGTCCTTGCTTAAAGTGACAACCACGCGCTGCATTCGCTTTGTCGGGTCATAAGGTACATAGACAACCGTTGTCTTGGATTTTTTTTTGATTGGAAGAGGGAGAGAAAGATACATAAAAGGGTCAAAAGTAACAGAGACCTACAGTGCGAATCAATACATACTTTTGGAGTACCTAGAAACAAAATAAAAGACCTACGTTTTTACACTCTGAGCAAACCAACTTGCTCTTGAATTGGCCTTGGAAATAGTCCACAATGACAGAATCATTTCTAGCTAAATGATAGTTCCAACTACATTCTGCAATTTCTTTGTCTTCCTTTCCTTCAAAATCAGGCAATTCGACATAGGGCTTTTTGAGGATTCGGTTCAAATCTTCATGGAGTCCGTCCAGCAAAAATGCCAACAGCTCCTGAGTGTCGTGTTGTTGATACCCGTAAAAAGAAGAGTTGAACTTTCCAATCGTATATTTAAAGTCGCGTGGCGATGTGCTGTTGCTATCTCCTGACCAAAGTTTTGCGACCAATTCCCCAAAAGCTTCTGCTACCTGACCCTTCATTCCCAATGGGTTATCTCGATTTAACTCTCGTTTATAGTTTTCAGCTAAAAAAGAAAAAGAAAAGAAACGTTATAAATCGCCCCTTTCTTATAACTGCATCTAACAAACCTACCCAAAAACCACTTTGTAAGCTCAGGTGTGTTGCTGAGACACTGAAGAGCAGAGTTCATAAAACAGGTGTTTCCTAAATTTTGAAGGCCGCAAACACCCCTCACGGATCTATTGACACTAGCTGTAGGTGTACTGACAGTAGATGTGGTTAAGTTGTTGAACCCGTTGGCAAATAGACTGGATGTTGAAGAAACAGAGGAAGAAGAATCAGTGACTTTCATAAGCTCCAAAGGATATCGTACGTCGCCCCTGACCCCCACAGCAATATAAAGGGTACCTGAGAGGGACAAAGCGGCAAACTTGTTATCCGTATCCAATACGCTGGCTTTTTGAACGGTACTAGGCGTTATAGTAGGGGAATCTGGTTTGTGATCCAACTTCCATATCTGCAATTCGCAGTCCTGTGAAAGATCCAGAGATTCCTGAACAGCTGATAAAAGGCTGTGAATGGGAGACAACTCTGATAGAGTAAATTGTGGTGACTTTTCTAATACTGAAGGACCTTCGCTGACTACAAACAAATGAAATGTAGGTGGATAAAGCTCAACCTCAAGATTTCCAGACTCTTTCTTAATAACCTGTCGCTCAATAGCTATAGGCGATCTAGAAAAAGTTCCGTACCACCCCACCAAAGTCTCCCAAGCCTTTTCTGGAACAGCATAAACAGTTTCATCCATAACCAGTGAGTTTTCCAGGTCACCGTTCTCTTTCAAGATCGATAGGTTATTAATGGGACCTGGGACTGTCTGCTCGCCTAATTTTCTGGAATTTTGCTGTGGGCTACTCAAACGAGAACAGTACTGTTTCCAACGTGTAAACCATGCTTTAGATATAAGACACCAAGTTTGGCCTTCCTGAAGAAGATCTTGCTGCAATTGTGTGACTAATTTGGTTTGATCCTTGGGGTCGGTCTTTAGCACGTGTATTTCGTCTTCTTCAATGCTGGACTCTCTTGCCCGCTTGGTGGAAATAGGGCTTTTCTCTATTTCACTATCGGACATACGTGGCTTATGTACTTAGTGTTTAGTTCCTTTTTTTGTTTTTGGCTGAAAAGAAAAAAATAGAAAAAAAAAAAAAAGGATTCCACAAAAACCCATTTTAATTCTTACAGTCACATTGACTGTGATGTCAGAATGCACTGTGCACTGTCTCCTCTTTCCCCTTTATTAAAATACTTTTTGTACCTGATTTTAGACAGTCTATAAGATGTTTGGTGCCATTGTTGCTTTTGGATGTACAAAAACATATTTTTATAAATAATCCAAATAGCACGACAAAAAGCAAGTAAACAAACATTGTTTATCAACGGCCTTTCTACCATTTATGCATTTTTTATTTGTTTTTAAGCTACGTATTTGTTATTAGACCTCTACTCACGAATGTAATTGTAACTTTAATATTAATCTACCGCTGCTTTACAGCAGTTAGTTTTTGGTTATACTTTTCTTATCCCATTCAGTTTTTTGGCCTAAAAGAGGGCGAAAACAAACAAAAAAACAAAAAAACAAAAAAAAAACAAAAAAAAACAAGCAGCCTTTTAAAATTCAAGGTTTTTTAGTCTATCACTTTTTGTAATGTATCATTTGTACATGCACATATTTTTATACGATCTTATAATCAGAGTAGCGGTTGTACTAGCCTTTAATAGACGCCATATCTATTCTGTTTCTACCTCAAAAAGAAAAAAAAATAGATAGAAAGTACCCAACGCATCTTTTACTAAGCAAAATCGGGTCTTTTGACAGATCTGGAAAGTAAGGCCCTCTAAAATTGTACACATTCTAAACAAGATCAGGAGAAAATCCCCTTTTTAATTATTTTACTAATACTGCCTGTTTTTAATGATTTCAATCAAATAAATCGATCGTAATCCTTGAAATATACACATCTCGACTCTGCAGAATTTTAGGAAGAGTCAAACTTGAGGCAAAAAAAAAAGAAATGCAATGTTGAATAGAGCCAAAAAGTATGAGCCAAGGTGCTACTCTGCTCTATAACGTAAAGCAGCATTTTGATTCTCAGCGTTCTGGGTACTACAAAAATCTTTTCATCTAGCTTGTGGAATGTAAGTAAACAAAACAAGACTACTATTAGTTCGCTGCTTTATATTGTGTCTTTCTGATAATCAAAAAGAAAAAGAAAAAAGAAAAGCATCTTGACAGCGTCTATAATTTTCAAATTGTACTGTTGATGACACAAGCGACGTTGTCTATGCAACATTTTAATAAAAGACCCTGATAGACTGTAAAAACGAAAAGTTTGAAATAATTTAACAATCTTTTGGATTACAATAGGATAGAGATAAACACTTGATATAGACTACATGGTTTTAAAATCTCAAAAAATTACTGTTATTTATTTGTCTAACTAAAAATAAATAGGAGGAGGACCAAGAGTTGAGCATATCCAAGCTCATTTGTAGTGTTATCTATCCCATTTGTTAAGAAAAGACAAAAAGAAGAAAGCGAAAACGTTAGGTAGAACTAAAGTTTTCATTCTAAGCATAAAAACAGCTCTATGCCCTAATACAGCATCTGTTTTGTATTCACTTGTTGATTACTTGCCATATTTCGATTACTATATAACTCAAAACGAGGGTCATTTTAACAAACCAATTAATACTGTTAATCAAGGAGACAGGGGATCAGTCTTCACATAAATATAAACTCCTAGTTTGCCTCTATTCAAGAAAACCAAATTCAAACGCCCAAAACCCAGCCGGCAAAATTCAGCATCTTATAAAAAGAAACTACAAAGCTTTATTTTAAGAGAATTTACGAGTAACCTTTACTACTATTTTTGTATCTATTTTGTGGGTAGATATTTTTCGGTACTTGCGTCGCTCTGTCTTTTTTATTGTTATTATTATTATTTTTTGGTTTGCTCAACGAGATGGCAGGTAAGCGTTTTAAAGTGAAGCTACACCATTGCACCGTTTTATAAACGAAAAAAAAATAATAGGTTACTTTCACATGTATGATTCTATTAGCACTGGTCCTTTACCAACAAATGAAGAGACGGAGCCACTATACACCGTTGAGATGAACAGCGACCCATTACAGCATCTTTGCCTGCTACCGATAGGCAAAACAGGCTCAGGAAAATCAAGCTTGCTAAACACTCTGCTAAATGACAACCTATTCAAAGCTAAATCGGGTGCAAGAGTAAATAAATCCCACTAAAAATACATTGAATATCACTCTAAACCTTCTTAAAAAAAAAAAAAAAAAAGTCAGTGACAGATAAAATTACTGAGCGTACAGGTATTTGGAATATAGATGGTGACATGAGGAAAGTGATTACAGTAGCAGATACTCCCGGCTTCGGTGACTCTATGAATCGAGATGATCAATTTCGAGATGCTTTTCATACCTATATAGGCGATGTAGGCGAACGAATGGGTATTGATGCCTTTCTGCTTGTATTCCAATACGATTCTTCTTTAAACAAGTAAGAGCGAAAGTACAGAAGGCTTAATTTAATGAAGACTTGTAGCGTTATGAGTATTCTGGAGAGCTTTGACAGTATGATGGATGTTTTTGAGCCAAAGACATGGTGGGACTATGTTGTTTTGGTATTTACTAGAGTAGACTATTACCCCAATCTCAAGTTTCCAGCTAGCGTGCTTCTGAAAAAACAGATCATTTCAGAAAACCTTATTCTTGCTATACAAAAAAAGTTTTCTCTCAAGCACGCACCCAAGTATGCATTCATGAGCTCAAAACCACGAAACTGTTCACATGCTAAAAAAGGTGTCTGTGATTGTTCTGCAGTCAGCAAATATCACCTTGACCAGATGAGAACATTAAAGTCAAGAATAAGTAGTCTTTTGACAGAGAACAAAACGAAATGGAAGCCTAGTACGTGAATACATACAGGCTTTGTTTCTGAAATAGAGAAGGTCCGGATCTAATGGATTACAAGACAGAAGATCGTCTACAGTCATGAATCCATAGACTTCCAAACAGCGGACCCAAAGGTAACAGCGTAACAAATAAAATCACGACTACAGCCAATATACGACGCTTTCCAAGAGAGAGAGTTTAACTGATAAAGCAATCTTCCTACTGTTAGTCGCTATTGATAATAAACTACAGGCAGTCGATGCCGCTTCCACTAAAAAAAAAAAAAAAAAAGCAGAAATGAATGTATTTACAAATGCTTGAGTTTTGAGAGAAAGGATAAAAAATACAAGTTTCTTTAGCTCCCCTTTCTTTATTAAACAATTTAAAGATCCTTCTTGAGAGTACCCATAAATTGACTCTTTTCGGCGAAAGTTTGGAAACGACCGTGACCGAACTTGGAAGAAGTATCGATGAACTTGAGGGTGACCTTTTCGAGAGCAGAACGCTTGGTGTGGACAGTCAAAGACTTACGAAGGGTGATAACACGCTTCTTGGCACCAGCGCAACAACCCTTGATCATGACGAAATCTTCATTGACTTCACCGTAGTGAGGGAAACCACCCATGGGAGTGATGACCTTTTCAGTCAAATCGTATTCGGTAGTACCAGACTTAGCATCAGTGCCTTTAGCAATACGGTAGATCTTCTTGTTGATTTCAGTACGACGGTGGTAACCGCGTTGACCAGCACGGGCGACAGAGTACATGACTCTGGAAGGATGCCAGGCACCAATACAAGCAACCTTACGAAGACCACGATGGGTCTTACGAGGCAACTTCTTGACACCCCAACGGTGAGTAACACCTTCATAACCGTGACCCTTAGTGGTGGCGATGATGTCGACCATTTCATCTTGTTCAAAGATGGAGCCAACAGCGACTTCCTTTTCAAAGTGTTCGCGGGCAAAGTCGACCTTTTGTTCGACAGAACCACCGTTCAATTGGATTTCCATAACATGAGCCTTGCGTTGGTGGAGCTTGGCCTTGGAGATTTGAGTGTGGGCAATCACACGAACAACAGAACAGTACTTCTTGATACGCTCGAGTTCACGAGTGACATCCTTGGCACCTTCAGCATACTTTTGGGCGTGCTTGGTGAAGGCCTTCTTCTTGGAGCGGTACCAGTTCTTGTAGAATCTACGCTTGGCTTCTTCAGAGAGATGTTCAGCCCAGACAGTAGTCAAAGAGCGGAGACCGCGAGGGGTTTCGACGTAACCGACAACACCAACAACAACCATAGCGGGAGCTTCAATGACAGTGACGGCTTCGACGATTTCCTTCTTGTTCATCTTGGAACCGGGACGTTCAAGATCACGAACAATGTGGGTCATGCCGGCCTTGTAGCCCATGAAGGCAGTCAAGTGGACGGGCTTCTTGGCATCATCCTTAGGATAAGCCTTGACGCGACCGCGGTGAGATCTAGTTCTCTTACGGGGGCCGAAACCCAAGTGACCGTGACGGGGAGCTATAAGCGAGTTGTTAATAGGTTGTTTTTAATTGATTTCGATCTCGTGTATACCCTCGAATTTTCTAAAGGTTGAAATGGAGTGGGAAAAAAAATAATAATGAAATTGAAATTAGTGTAAATGTCGAAATTATCTTTCTATCTAAAGTCTTCTATCGTATGTTGTGTTCTTTACCTGTGGGACTGTAAAGAAGGTTAGAGTTTACGATGGATGGATGGATGGATGGATGGCTATGCTTTTTTTTTCTTTTCTTTTACCATTGCTACTTGTAGAAATAAAGGGAAAGGGCAAACGGATTGTGCTTTCTAGGTTTTAATTTATTCTGGTCTTCTCTGTTTTGATTCTCTGTTCCAATCCCAACTTTCTCCGAGCGCAGTTTTAAACCTAGGGAGTGTGTCATCATCCAATGGAGTTTCAAACAAAACAAAGGTCCTGAAACGTTTCGAAGGTCTTTTTTTTTTTCTCTCAAAATAATAAAACGAAATGGTAACATAGAAGAAGAAAAGGAAGGTCTTTGTGCTTACGGGTTGTTTTTTCTTTTTTTTTTTTTTGGCGGGACAAAAACAGTCTGTTTCCAACTCCCAAGGTATCAACACTCTCTTAGATGCTGAACGTGAAGCATCTAAAATTGTTCAAAAAGCTAAACAATGTAAGTCTATCAGATTCTTTCTGAGCCTAGTGCGTTCTTACACAATAGCGTAGACCGTGTTCAACGTGCTAAAGATGCCCGCTTGGAAGCTTCTAAAGAGATTGAAAATATTAAAGCACAAAAGAACACAGAATACCAAAACTTTGTCGCCCAGGTAAAGATAGAACCAAAGATAACATACACTAAAGCCTACTAGAACTCTGGAAAATCAGACGAAAGTCTTGGTAAAGTAGACGAAGACACTGAGAAAAAGATTCAAGAAATCCGTGCTGCTGCTGCCGAAAAGAAACAAGACGCTCTTGAAATCATGTTGAAATCTATCATGAACGTGGAAGTCAAACCTCATATTAACGCACGCGTATAAGAAGAGAATAAAGATTGTGTCATAAAGAATAGTGTTTTATATACGTAGATGGTTTACATGTAGAATGATTATATAAAGTGGGAGGGACATATCTTTGTTTTCTTTTGGATTGTACATAAAAGCTGATTCTTTTTAAGAGAATAAAGGGGAAGGGGTAGCATATGGCAGTATAAATCTATAAGTGTATGTATATATGTATGGGTGTATGTATATCAGTAGGTGAGTTTTTGTATATAAGTTAAGTGAGAGCATCAATCTAGATGGAATTAAAGGAAGGCAAGAGAGTTTTAGAAAAGGACAGTCGGTTGTTTTGGGTTATTTAGTAGGTGACAGGAGAGTCCCATAGCAAATCATCAGGACCCCTCATGATACTGATAGCTACAGTAGCAGAAAGTATGCTTAGAAATCTAGCCCATCTTAGGGTGGAGGCTGTGGCTTTGTACACCACCCCATGAAAAGGCCAAGTGTACCCAATGGGCCTCTGTTGACGAAGTTCATGCATTGTTTTTTCAATCTCCGCATAAGGACGACAGCAAAGATCTGGATTTTGGAGGAGCAAGTACAAGTCTTCACAAAAGCCGTCATCGTCTTCATCGGTCTCTTTTTCGACATCGTCCAAAAATTTCATGGCTTCTTCCAATACATTAGGTCTATTGTAAGAGCTTTTTGGGGGCTGCAAAGTACGTACAGTCCATACGTTGCTTTGCTTTTGGTAAGTGTTGGCTAAACTAAACTGGGAGTAACTATCTCCATCGATCGTGTCTTCAAATGAAGTAGATGAGGCTAATTCTTCCATATCGTCATCTATTTTATTGCTGCTTTTTCTCTTTATCTGGATATGGCGCCGTCTTTTATAATACTTTAGAGATGGTATGGGCGACTGATCCTCGGTATAAACGCTTCCACAGAAACTTCCATGACAGCTGTACTTTCCAGAAAGATCATAAAAAGTAGTTTCTGCTGCCTCATCTCCGTCTTCAGCGTCTATGTAGGCTACTCTGCTGTTCCATTCGTCCTGTATCTGGTGCTCTGGTTGTGTACCGAGAATGCTCTCCTGATACTGCTTCTTATGACTCTTAAATCGGCTACGTCTCCTGCCTTTTTCTTGCTTGTCAAAAAAGGACTCGTTCACGCTGGTAGCCCCTGTGCTATAAGAGGAGGTGGTTGACATGAGATCGGAAGATGATGATGCATCGCTCTCAGAACAAGAAAACTGACTCAATTCAAAAGTATGAGACTCCAGTCTCTTTTCCAGCGTGTCCATTTGACGATTTACTTTGTAAACCGACTCATATACCATCTCTTCTGGTATATTAGCCAAAGTTTTAAGAGTAGTGGATGTTTCTACACGTACTGTTTCTAGGTGAGCCTGGAATTGAATCAATTGATTCATGACGTCCTGTAACTTTTCCTCTAATAATCTACGTCGAAGGCGAGTCGTGGCACGTTGGATGAGCTGCTCTCTGTTTTCGAGTTCAGTTGTTTCATCTGGGAGATTTTTTGAAGTTTTTAACTAAGTTTTAAATATCAATACATGTAATACACATCTTCTCCCTCTAGTGCCTCCTTCGCCCCTATAATTCCCAAAAGAAGACACTATACCATTCCAACCTACCCAATTCATTGTTTCTTTAATCGAAAGAAGAAGAAAAAAGGAAAAAAAAAAGAAGGCTCCAGTCTATAAATAACCCCTTGGGTCTTCAATTTGAACCAAGTGTGTATAGAAAAGGAGGTCATATGTCCTACCTATTCGGTGAAAGTTATATAGGTCGGTTGAAAGGCCGAAAAAACACGTTTTTTTTCTATTTTATTGCTGTACCCCACACATCAATGTTTGGGTAAGTAACACCAATATGATGTATAGTTTTCTATGTCTTTTTCCATATCATCTCCATCCCTAGGAGAGGTACCAACTGCTTGTTTTAATTATTCATACGATGATTAATGCAGAGTAGAATAAAAGCCTTGTAGAGTTAGAATAACTTGAAAACTAAGATATAAGTTAACATTGTATTCGCAAACACATTTTTTACATCTACAAGTTTCAAAAATTGGAGAAAATATATAAAAAAAAAACCCCCCAAAAAAGTACAATACACCTCTTTTTTTGTTATATACCGTATGATTGAATTGGCTATACAGTAGTTTTATAAAATCTTTATACCTGTTCTGTATTCATTTTCGAAAGAAGTATTCCAAGGTTGAGGTACAATAGACTATAATTGATTACGCTAACTTTCTTTTTCCCAGAAAATGATTCAAAAGCAAAACTCTAATTACTACTATAGCTGTCAAAAACAAACACAAACAGACAAACAAAAAGACAATCAATCAAACAAATAAATCAGCAATACACAGACAATTGAGACAAAACACAGTGAAAGTCAATATTAAAAGAATAAAAAAATAAGAATAAAGATAAAAATAAAAATTCCTCACCCCACATCTTGCTCATTGCGCTTGTCTTTTAAAAAAAAGTACATGTGCACCTCTTGTGCCGCAGA